>JARQSU010000530.1:69275-155058 GCA_030142265.1 Calameuta filiformis | reverse complement strand
ATCAAAATGTATCAACACGCAGTATTGGCCGAGGAAGGGGTTTTCTATTAAAATCAAAAAATTTATAAACCTGACAGTTAAAGTGTAACTTAATCAAATACAAATATGTGATTTATTATTTGCCAAAAATTAGGTATTATCAGACTTAGTAGGACTAGGTATTTTAAAAGAGTCAGGGATTTGTATCGTAGCAATGAGGTTTGAGGCAAATGAAAATAAAAAGTGCAGTAAGTTTTCTTTAGATGTTAAGTCATAAGTTTGCATTTCTCTAGCAAGAAGAATTTTTTAATACAATTTCATAAATTTTCATATTAACAATTTAGTTCTTATAGATTTTTCATATAAACCGTTTTTCCAAGTCGCAGCAAGCGTTTCATCTTAATATACTCTTTATCCATATTATAATAACATTAATGTCGTCCCTTCGCGCGTTATAAAACTATTGTGGACTAATTATTGTTATTATATTTTTCCTGTTGTCATTACAACTATTAGGGTAACGCTGCCAGTATGAATATAACAAGAATTATTTTCTTATACTAAATAAATGAATAATTATATTTTTTTACGACATCTTGCGTGCCTTTACTTATAATATATAAATATATATATATATATATACACGAGTTATTATTCATTCCTGTTTGGCTTATATGCTATGAATATATTAGGAATAATATTATGATTGCCAAAAATCGTAAAGAAGCAGTTTTGCTATTCACGATCACAAATTTGATACAATGAATAAGATGAGGCATCGATTTTCTTATAATTTTATGAAAATTCTCTATGAAAAATCAATTCCATGTATGCGTTATATTACGTAATTGAGTTCCTTGGCGACGAATGCGTAGATGTATGGTCGTATATGATTAAGTTAGTATAAGTCAGACAACGTTCGTCTTAAGGTGCCTGAGTCAAAAGTTAGACTTATAAAGTTTATGTAATCTCATAATTTAATATATAATATTGACTTAGCTTTTAGTTTTTCAGAAATTATCCAACGAGTTAAGAAAATAAATAGTATAGCTTTTCAGTTACCTTCGTATTATTCTTTCTATTCTCATTAAAACGTTCCATAGAATATGATTATTGGCTGCGAACCAAATTGTGACAGATTTTTTGTTCTAAATTGTTGGCAAATTTGTTCGCAGTGGCGAAAATGTTCACAGTTTATAAATATATTATACAAGTCTGATGTACGTTGTCTTGATTATTTATTTGGAGGTACTTCGCATAGGAATGTTCTTATAGATACTTGTGTACTTTCTTCTTTCTGCTGTTCCGTATCAAATCATAGATTTGTGCTAACTGTTTCCTCTTCGTTAGATCTATTTTTGATATTTGGTAAGTTCAATATTTCCAGTCTTGTTTCTGTCAATGTACGATTTTTCATTACAAGGTGTTTCAGGATGGTAATGAGTTCTACTTCGGAGTGCGCAGTCAATATTGGATCATTTGAAAGGGACTGAACGCATTGTAATATCTCTTGTCTTGCTTGGAGCATCACAAAGTTGCAGTCGTGATTCTTTAAGTCCTTTATCACAGCATTCAGGCCCTGATTAGACAATTTTATGATTTAATGACAAAACATTTTTTTTGTTACCTATATATTTAGACTATTGATAATCTTTAGTATATTGAGATATAATTTCTTGATCTTACCTGAACAGCAGTAAAGTCTATCCTGTCTATATGTTTACAATCAAATACGACGTTTGTCATTGCTCTTGGATTATTAACACTTTTCTGATGCTTTTTTGCAATTGCTTCTGTTAAGTGTTTTCGCACATAGTTAACAGAGGGAAACAGAATTCCTGCGCTGGGTCTGACTAGAATGTATCCTGGCGCAGGAGTCTTTAATTAAGATTGAATTAAATTAGCATCGGTCTTCAAGTACTTTTCTTAATATGCGTTTTTGATACACTTACACTTCTGTATTCTATGTACATTATTGGCCTTGAGTTAAAGTACAGAAGAATAGCTAAATCTACAGCCACGCCAATTATAATTCCTAACTCAACTCCTGCGAATAGGCAGGCGAAGAATGTGCTTAATGCCGGTATTAAATCCTTTTCTGTAAGTAAAATCAATGGTTACTAACAAAAGACAAATATTCTATGCTGCACTCGTTATTTAAAACAAAGACTTACTGCTGCATTTCCAAATAGGTTGCACCATGCCAACGTCTATCATAAAGATGACAGCGCAAATTATTACAGAACTGAGCGTGGCTTTTGGAATGTAATAAAAATATGGCGTGAGAAGACTGAGAGCAAGTATAACAATTGATCCTAAAAGGTAAAACTTTCTATTAATTATACAATTACAATATAATGTATTATCTTCCTAATATATTGGCAGATATTTCTACGTACCTGTATATAAACCAGCCATAGGTGTTTTCACACCAGATGCATTGCTCACAGCACTTCTTGAAAATGATCCAGTCACTGGCATGGAATGAAAGAACGAGCCAACCGCATTGCAGAGTCCCAACGTTAAAATTTCTTGTGTGGCGTCCAAGGTCTTTCCGTGTGCTTAATTGTACAAATATATGAAGAAAAAAATTATACAAATGATACATAATTTGTTGTAATATCTCGATGTGAAACTGAGGCGCATGATTTTTACTTACAAAATGCTTTTCCTATAGCAACGTTCGCTATGACTGAGATCAGAGGAACAATGATGATGCCCGTGCCAAGATTTTTACACATCTCGAGGAAGCCGACGGTGTCATTTCCGGAAGTAGTGGAGAACGGTGGCAAATTAAAACCTGGAAGTCCCGAGTCGATGTGACCGGTAAGAAGATAAGGCGTTCCTCCAGTGTGACATACAAAAACGTAGGACATGATGGCGCAAGCTATTACCAATATGGCGTTCCTCCCAGTCCCGAGGAACCACAAGATTCTTCCCAACAGTTTATTGGTCGTTTCAGTCTCCTTTATTCTCTACGATACGTGCACAATTTGGTTATATAAAAAATGGAGACAATGGAAACTGTCATATTTTTTTTTTTCTTAATAGGAATCTTACCTTCAGCGTGAGAAGAAAAATTATACAACAGCAGGAAAGAATTAGATCCGCCATTCTTGAGTGATTAATATTGTTATAAAGTTCCTCCCACGTTTCTACGAATCCTTCGCTATTGATGGACACACCGATGATACCTTTTATTTGGCTACAGGCGATAATTACACTCGCTGCTGATGTGAATCCGGAGACCACTGGCGTGGAAACAAATTCCACGAGGAATCCTAATCGTAAAATGCCAAGAGTCATTGTCACGCATCCTGACAAGAAACAAAGTAAAATGGCATACTCTGGCGCCCCTCTAAAACGATAAAATATGTTATGACAATTTTTTTTATCTTTAATTGTTCTCAATGACTAACGATTACACGATAGGATTTGTGCCGTTTAAAGAGGCAAATGACAGTGCTTCCATGGTCATTGGTTTTCTGATATTTTTTTTATTTAGCAAAATTATACGTACACGGTCTCCGTGTGAAATCGGTTTAGAAACGATGAGGGTAATTGGAGCGTCATTAGGTCGGCAAGCTAGAGTGAACACGTAATCCAATTCTGTTCACTGTCACGAACGCCCAATTATCGCTCGCCGTTTCTCCGATATAATTTGAACTCTTAGTCAACTTACTTGGCATAAGTGAAGGTCAGTAGCGAAAGAAGTGCTGTGGGACCGATATTTATTTCCGGGCAGGTGCCCAGAAATATGTACACCAAACTTCCCGCGAAAGCACTGTAAAGTCCGTATTGCGGTCCCAGGCCTGCCAGGGCAGCGTATGCGATAGCCTTAAGCGTAACTTTTAATTAGCTATGTCACTTTTAATTGTTATAAATTATAATTATTACCTGGGGTATCAATGTCAATCCAATTGTAAGACCTGCTACGAGGTCACTTACGATATCCTGAGTGGTATACGCAGGTAACCATCTTGTTATGGGTATTCTCCTCGTGACCAGCCTTAACACATTCACTTTTGTCATCTTATGTCTTTTCTTTCGTCTTGCTACAAAACATAACGATTTCGTATATTTGAAAGTTATTATTGGAATGCTTAACGAAAGTACTATAAATAAATTTTAATTATATTTCAATACATACGTATGTACATTGTTTATTTAGTAATTTTTATCACTGACAAATGAAGCAGATATTCTTCGTAAAAGTATGTCATAATATTTTTATCTGACAGTTAAAATGAATCACATCTTAAAGTCTGCACCATTTCGTTATGCACCAGGAAATTCACGAGCATTTCTAACGGAGTCTTTTATTATCAGGACACTGTTATGCAATTGATCGATTAATAAACGAGAAAAAGAACGAACTTGACCGAGTTTCACACGATTTTCATAGTGTCTGAACAATGCAAGGTAGACTAATTTACAGTCAAGGCTGGTTAATTTGTCAGAATTAAGAAGACGCAACGTTCTATCGAATTATGGCTAAAAGGTGGGAACAATATATTTTCGTAGAGAGAGTTTGTCGACTCTTAAAATTGTACAATACTACGGTACGAATTTTTTGATGTCTCTTCTTTTTTCTTATTTATTGAATTTTATTCGTCAATTGTACCAACGTTTATGTTTGCCTTGTATCTCTTTTACAGTCTTGTTTTTAAAAGCTACTGCGGTATACATATTTATGGCATATTATTCTAGCCGTATGAATACCCAATGATCAAGACAACACACGAGTTCAAAAGTCATCTTTAAGATGTCTTAAAGACAAATTCTGTGCCATTAGAAGTCTTAAAGACGACTTTCGCACATTGTGTGTTGTCTGGGGAGAAGGGTTGATACTATTTTTATCTCGAAAGATGAATGAAGGTCCAGGTCAAGAGATAAATCGGCTATGTGAATCGTTCCCTAATGCGTTTATTTCAATTAATTGCCAATCAATTGCACATGTGAAGTGGATGTTTCAATCTTATTGACACGAGTAAGAGAAAATGTAATATGACAGAAAAACAGCAGGAGACACTCAATTATTTAAGTTCAATTAAAAATCCTAATTTTAATTCTCATATATCACACCTATTGACAATCATCAGCAAGCAGCCAATGAGACGTCACTGAATTAGGATAATTTATAGCTGGAAGCTAAACTCAGCATTGTCAAGCATCACATTTTAATAATCACATAATTTTTTTGCCTCAAAAAATCAACAATCATCCAATTATAAATGTCGAAAATAAAGGTGAATAATTATTTTGAAAAATTATACAAATCGAAAGTCAATTTTGATCATTAAGAAATGGTGTTTATTTTTAAACCGTTCATCGTGATGAACACGCGATCGACAGAAAAGAAATGTCAATTATAATTAATGAAAGTGATCCTTTTTATCAGCATCTTTCACAAAGCAAGCTGATAGCCTGTATATACTTCGTTTTAAGAATAGTCTGTGTCTGATTATACTAGCTAATTTATTAGCATTGTGCGTATACCGGATTATCCAACCAAAGCGTACCATCTGAAGTTAACAAGCCCATTTGATTCTTGCGCTAAGACCAGATTTAGCCGGTGCGTTTGGACTGAATAACCCGGTATAATCAAGCCATCCTTAGCAATAAAGTTAGCCCTATTATGTCTCAATGAGTGAAGTAAAAACTTTTGTCAACGAAGGCCACGATATTCCAGACTGATTGATACCTGTCATTAAGTCATTGTGGACACGTGGTTAAGTAATTAAGTCTCTCGTTATTAGAGCCTATTGACCTTCCGGCGAATCCTCAAACCAAACAGTCAATTCTATTTATCAAGTATGGCGACTCTATTATATCGTATATTATATGCATGGATACTTATAGATATACCATTAAATGAATATTGATTTGTATATCAATTAGAATTGCTTATTTTAACTGGATGCAATGGATATAGAGTTATTACTGATAGATGTTCAGATTTTATTGGATATTAAACTATAATCGTCATCCGACATGAATTTCAATTTAGGGGACTAGCTATCTATGATTTACAATGTACAAGAGTCCCCTGAATGTTCTACTAATTATTTATGATAATTATAACTGTATGAATGATTTAAAAAATTGTTGCATTACCTGATAACGATCACGTGGTACTTGCTGCTTTTAGTATTTAATAAAAAATATTTACACTCTAGTCGATCGACAAAACGCACCAAATCTTTCGCGAAACATAAGTATATAAAATTAAAGTAAAGACTTGTCACTTTGTGAAATTAATTAATTCCATGCAGCAATTAATTATGGCTCACTTATTATTATTTTTTGATAAAATCATTCAAAACGTCAATATATGCTTCTAATAAATCCGTAAATTCACGCTGCTATTACATTTTTACGTACGATCTTCATGAAGTCTCGAGAATCTCCTTCTTCGTCGTAACGATCAGTCAAAATATTTTGAATTTATTATACATAACAGAAATTCCTTTTAACACCTCGTTATTTGTAATTCAATGTGGATAAGTTGCGCGAACGCTTTTAAATTCGTCCACTCACGCCGCGTTACACGACAGAACGAAACTAGTCGTGTCAGTTAGGCTCGCTCGATTCCCGAGGACTCTCACCTGATCGTAAACGTTAACATCTAGATATATATGTATATGTGTGTGTGCACTCTTTTGAAACGCAGTCAGAGAAGTCGAACACTGTTTTTTGTTCTTACTTTGACCCAGGACACCGGGTATATAAACGGCGTGTCCAAAGGATAAGATAAAGCAGGATAATCAGCGTAGGAGTGAATCACGCGTTTGCGCATGCGCGCTGCCGTCTCTACTGAAGACGAAACGTCATAACGAGCAGTAAATACAAATCACGTTCAATTTGTCCGGCAAATTGGTCTTTTGGTTAGCATTCGCATCTTCGCGAGATACGGAACGCACGTTGATACTTATCACGTATCACATGACAAGAGCGAAGATGCTTGTGGAAACGTTTGAGCGAATTAACAGATTTTCGTTTGCTCGAAAGCCCGATCATTGTTACGTGTAGGCTTATTAAGGTCTGGTATTTTTGTTTTGCTGTATAATTTATCTTTTACAAGTTCGCCAAACTGATCTCGTCGTTATCGCTTTCGCGTAGCCTGATATCTTTTAACGCTTTTATACGCTTTACTTAGGTTTTCTTCTATTGACATTCTTCTTGCAGTTTGTGTTTATATATATAGTTATAGTTTTGTGAATTACACTTTACGGACTTTCTTCTTCTCGACATTGGGCTATTACCTTCTTCAATGAAGAAGCTTGGTGAAAGTTTTACTTCTTTCTCATCTTGTTTATCCGATTGGTGGGTTTACCTTGACTTATTTTCTTTATCAAAGTAAAAATATTCTTGTTTTCCTTTTCTCAGGATTTTTTTTTCAATGGTTTATAGCTTTTTCGTTATCCACTTTTCTTACGTCTTTTATTTATTCTTATTTCGTCAGGACAATGCACTAAAGTTTAAGAATCACATTAGTTGTTCAATGCATTTTTAACGTCTCTCTTGACTATCGAAAAGTTTTTGTTTTAAATATTTATCCAAGCTTCACAGATATTTTATGTATTAATTTCCCATATCCCGCTCAAGCATAACCTCAATATTGTGATCGTATCTTCGCAACTCTAATCGTTTTAGAATTTAAATGTAATAAATAAATTTTGAATAATTCTTAGGAATTTTTTAAATCTTTTTAATCGCAATTCACATTAAATTTTTGGATTTTTAACGATATACAAATAATATCAGCGATGCTCTATGCACGCGTATTGATCGAGCTTCGGTATTATAAATTTCAATGCTATTTCATAACATGCCTGTGTCATTCTTTTATTATTTTTTGTGATCAAGAGAACCTTGAGACTTCCTGGAACTTAAAGAAAATATCACAGCTGGCAAATCCAGCGGTAACGGGAATCCAAGAACAAAGTTCTTCAGGATACGTGTCCACAGATTTATTACGCAATGTAGAGTGCACGAAAGCTGCACTTTTTTTTAATAAAATAAAAATACAAAAATTTAAAATCAGCTATATACCTACAGATTGCTTCTCTTTGAATTGTAATTTTTTAAAATCGTCGGACAGAACTTTTCAAGGTTATCTCTGCGGCGGTCAAAACTCTAGTATACATAATCACGTATATCTATAGGTATACGTGAACATATATATAGTTACGTATACAGGACACGGAATATTAAATGATTACGCAACATAATACCAAGGTGGTTCCATACTACGTGATACCGATAAATAATTTTTCATCTGAAAAAAAAGAAAAAGATGGATACAAAGATAATTTTTTTATTCCATTGCCTAAAATTTATTATTAACGTAATTTTTTTTTTGAATTTAACGAAATTCGATATGCCCGTCCCTTGACTCTACGTCTCATCAGGAGTAACTTTATCGTGATAAAATACGAACGATCGTGTCTTCCTGAATTTTTCAGGGGTGCCAATCGCGAGGTGTTGATCAAATTTCACGAGTGACTTATTTACCAGTCGAAATACACATTTGTTCACATACTAATACCAATTAGTATCGCGTGACGATTTTGACCACAGTGGGACGGAGTCACTCGCGACTTCAAACCCTTGACGTGACGTGATAGCATCAAAAAATGAAAGGGTTGCGTCTCACCTGTGTGAAGTTGGCCGGCCAACTTTTATTTCTTAAACTTTTTCTTATTCCAATCGTTTGATAGTCTTGTAAAAACGTTTGACAGTTACTAGTCTTTTCAGAAAATCAAAATTAAAATCTGGTGTGAAGTTGGCCGGCACTTTTTTGTTTCTAACCGGATTTTGATTTTCCGGAGCTCAATCGATGTAAAATCGTTTGATAGTTACGAATTGACTAATAAAAAAGTTTGATAGTCCACCGTTTGTTAAAAAAATGAAAAAAAAAACCATACGCGAATCGAGGATCCCAATCGATACGATACAATCGATTCCTCGATCGGTGCGTCCATTGACTTAGACAACATAACAAACTTTTTCTACTTCCAATCGTTTGATAGTCGTTCGATAGTGTTTGATAGTCTTGTAAAAACGTTTGATAGTCAATAGGTTCTTTCAGATATCAGTGTCGCGATCAAATGCATGCAATGAACAGAGAAAATGGTCCGATATAAACTTACAGTCCATTCGCGGAAGCTTTTTCACGTGCGCCGGAGCACTATAGGTGTGTTCGAAAATGAGCCGAGAGCGGAGAGCGCATCGTTGTTTCTCTTGAACAGAGCATGCATGCATTTCATCGCGAAACTGATATCTGAAAGAAGCTATTGACTATCAAACGTTTTTACAAGACTATCAAAACACTATCGAATGACTATCAAACGATTGCAAGTAGAAAATGTTTGTTATGTTTGTTGTCTAAGTCAATGGACGCACCGATCGAGGAATCGATTGTATCGTATCGATTGGGATCCTCGATTCGCGTATGGTTTTTTTTTTCATTTTTTTAACAAACGGTGGACTATCAAACTTTTTCATTAGTCAATTCGTAACTGTCAAACGATTTTGCATCGATTGAGCTCCGGAAAAACAAAATCCGCGTAGAAACAAAAAAGTGCCGGCCAACTTCGCACCAGATTTTGATTTTGATTTTCTGAAAAGACTAATAATTATCAAACGTTTTTACAAGACTATCGAACGATTGGAATAAGAAAAAGTTTAAGAAACAAAAGTTGGCCGGCCAACTTCACACAGGTTCGCGTCTCGGCACGTCTTTCGGTCGTTGATTAAATATTCGAAGAATGCGAGAAACGAGACATGCAGCAAAAATACGTAATTTTAATTAAAAATTAATTTAATGAATTAATTTAAGAAATGACAAAGCGGATTGACAGATAGCCGCCAATGATACGTATACGTAATTTTTATTAAAAATTTCTTCTCTTATCGATAAACCATATAACACCGACCTGAAATTAAACATAAATAATTGTAGCAGCAGTGCTGTATCAATTAGACGTTTATTACAACGTTACATTTAATTGTCTTTGTCCTTGCGGCATATATTAAAATTATATTTGTCTGTGTATATTTTTTCATGATTTATCTGTTATGCAATATTCATAGCACTTTCATCGATTCTCTCTTAGGATTACTTATCGTATACCATTTATACATATTGACATTAATCTTTGCCATTGGCACATTTATACAGCACTCAAAGACACGTGGCTTTTGTGTCCACGTGTTATTGACGTTTATACATATACAATTTTCGTATGTTAATCATTACTGATGATGATTTCTGGCTACGATGATGTAATTGTATATCGTGTCGGGTGGCTTTAGCCAGGTTACGCATGTTGACGTCCCTGTATAATTTACATTAATAACTTATGGCTGTGTAAGTAGACGGGTTACGCAATCTATGAACTAATTAAAAGAATAATTTTTCGCTGAGAAAAAAAATTGGGCAGTATCGATGAATTTTTGTTTTCAATTTTGTATCATCGAGTATTGTCGACAGTCTCGTTTTCATTTTGTTGGTCGGATATTATATTATCGACGATTAATTGAATGGTTGGATTACGTATCGTAATCAATTTATTTAATAATTGGTCATCATGTCGGTCAATGCAATGGCTGGTGCCGATCTGTGCGATCGACCTGTTGTACTGTAGTATATTAATTCCTGAAATTAAAATAATTTTTTTTTTTTTTTCATTTATTTACGTGGTAAATTTTTAGATAATTTTTTTGGATTTTTTTTTTCTTTACTTACCTCGTTCGTTCTATAGCAACAAGCCCGCACTGCACGCAAGTGCAAATCGCGTCTTGAAAACGGCAAATCTCCAGTGGCGGATGCGTTATTGTCCCCGAGGAATTCGGCGAGGTTGGTCCTTCGTAAGAGATCGGGTGTTTCCGTGAGTCGATCTTCGGATAACGAACATAACGATCCGTAATGAGAGTGATGAAAGTGGGAGTTTGATTCGAAAATACGATTTTGTCTGCAAAGTGGATCTTCGCCCGTTAGCCAGTAGGTCTTCATTTCGCCCTTACCCTAAAAATGGTAAATTTTTCTCAACGTTTTTTTTTCCCTTTTTTATTAAAATTATTTAATGACCGTCTTTTAACCTTTATGTGAACCAGTCCACGCTCCTCTGCCTGGTAGCCGCCTAATTTTTGAAGAAGCCTCCAGGTAGCTTCTGACATGTGAACTTTTAAGGGCAATCCTGATGACTCCATTCGGGATGCTGTGTTCACCGTGTCGCCGAAGAGACAGTAACGCGGCATTTTCAAACCAACGACACCCGCCACGCATTGTCCTGATGAATGAAAATAGTATTTTTCAAAATTTCTGCATTTTTTTTCTTCTGTATCTTTTGCCCTCAATATTTACCCGAATGTATCCCTATGCGAATCTTGAGACCCTCCCCTGGCTTGTGGGGTAATTCGAATTTGCGAATTCTTCGCAAAATATGTAAAGCCATAGACGCTATCTCGCCGGCGTGTTTCGCGCCGTTTCTTATCGGTAGACCCGATACGACCATGTATGCATCGCCTATTGTTTCTACCTGCATAATATTTTTGAAAATATAAAATATTTTTATGATCGTACTCTATTATACAGCGAACTCAAAAAATGACCTTGTAAACGTCGTAATGCGAGATTATATAATCGCAACAGGTGTAGAGCTCGTTGAGCATGGTTACGACCTACAAAAGAAATTGTTTCTTTTGACAAAAAAGTTTTTCAAGGGTAAACACGCGCGTCGGTTTTTTTCACACGTGTTATCAAGTTTATTGCGAAACCCCCACCGTTTTGGAGGTCTCGGCAAATATTCATACAAAATGGATTTTTTACGCAAAATTTTTTCCCCCCAATTCCCTTTGTTGTCTTATACAATTGGATACGATTTTATAACGAATACGAACAACGTGGATATAATAAGAATTTTTTTTTTTACAAAATTCTAATTAATTATATCAAAATACCTGCAGGGGAGTACTGTCGGCCGAAAGCTGAGTAAATCCGACGATATCGCTAAAATATATAGTGACGCAATCAAAACTTTCAGCCTCGACAGGATCGCCCCTTTTTAAGGCATCGGCGACGGTCCTGAAGAAAAATTAAGAAAATTTTTCCTATATAAAATTTCAAATTTCCCGCCTCGAAATCTTACTTCGGTAACATCCTGTGCAGGAGCGCGTCGGTTTTCTTTTTCTCCTCTACCAATTCATTGGTTCTCTGTTGTACTATGCCCTCTAAATTACATGCGTACTTTTCCATTATAGCCAGCATATTGTCGAATATGTTCGCCCTCCTGTAATAAAAGATTATACACAGTGTGACTTATAATTAGGTATGAAATTTAGGTATCGTTTGGCGAATCGATATCACTCACAGTCCAGCCTGCATAGGTTTCAATATCACAGAAACGAGTTTCATGTCGGGTCTCGTGTCAGGTTCTTCGTGCCAGCAAGACTCGATACATTTGAGAACATAATCCGAGACTCCCTTCAGGCTACTTAAACTCGGTCGAACTTTCTGTCCTTGTACGATACTTTGAATAATTTCTTGCGAACTCATTAGCGTGTCTTCCCAAGGATTACGTCGTGTCATAATTTCATAAAGTACCAAAGCAAAGCTAAACGATAAGAAATAAGTACGATAATGACAAAGTTACACAATAATAACCAAATTAATTAATTCAATTAGTAAATATACAATGTAATTATCATCCATAATCCGTGCGCAGTGTCATTCTTAATTATCCGAGTGAAGTTAGGCGCGTTCGGTTTATGGCTACGACGTAGCCAACTTCACCCGATACAATAGCCTTGTACACCAGTTCATATATTATTCAACCGAGTGAACTTAGGCTCGATCAGTTAATTGCTACGACGAAGCTAACTTCAGCCGACACAATATTCTTATGTACTAGTTTATATATTATTAGAAACGGTAGTTACGAGGACTTTATATCATACATAAATAGCGACTGGTAGTTATGAAGACATTTGTGGCTCATGAGGAGGCTCCTGATAACATTTTGATACGAAGTGTTTACTACAGCCATAAAGGGTGTTTCACACTGAAGTTTAGTTTCAAAAACTATCTTTTTAATTTGTCTTTGTGAATGCCGCATAATCGACAATGTCCTAGTAATTACTCTTGGACTAGTTTATATGTGTATATATACCGACCTATATATATCGCCACGTTGCGAACCCCTAGGCAAACTAGTTGAGCTTCTTAGCAGTTCCGGTGCTCTGTACAACTTCCGGTGAAGTTCCTTGGTCTCGTGATCAGGTTCCTCCTGGCCGGCTTTGAATTCGTGAAGGCCAAAGTCTGATATCTGAAGTACCCAGCGACTGTCGACAAGGCAGTTGCTGCTGCGAAGATTTCCATGAGAGACGATTTCGCTGTCGTGAAGATATATCATTCCCTAAAGAACGCCTTTCAACGTGAAGAACTCTTTTTTACGTTAAGACTTCCGTCGCGCTCCTGATTTTACTACTTAATTGGTTCCTAGATTGAGGGCTCTTTTTTTACGCTTAAAAAAAAAAAAGCTCACCCTCAGCAAATCGGCTACCAGAGACGAGACGAACATCGTGTCCAGTCGTAGATCTTCGTTCTTCAATATGTCTTGTAGCGAACCGCGTGCACAGTATCCGGTTACTATAAATATCGCTCCGGGCTCTACGACAGCACCCACGAAATTAATTAAATTCTCATGGCGGACTTCGCGAATTTGTTTCAGCTCTTTTCGGATCGATCTTGTGATGTCTACGGTCCTTTTGTAAATTGGCTTCACGGCCACCATGCTCTCGCGGTGCAGCGCTACTCTGGTATGAGCACGTGGGGTGCAGCCTGGCTCTCCCAAGTAAACCTAAGTTGTGTGATAATTATTTGAAAATTGAGGATGACTGGGGGAGGGGTTGAAAAAAAATTTTTTTTTTTCGCTAACCACACTTTTTTCCGGACGACAATCACCCGCGTCACTCGGTATCATTGTTAGGTCTTTCAATTCGATCTTCCATAGAATGCAGGCGAGCTTTTGCTCGTATCTGTAATGCCTGGTGGTGAAAAGGGGAAGTTGGTGAAAAGAGCGGGAAAGTTTGTTAAATTCAAAATTGTCACTTGCTCTTATACGGCTTTTTCGTACTTGAACGCAAATACGCCAGCTACCACGACCAATCCGGTGGCTGCCGAGAGTGCTAAGTGGAGACGCCAATCGCGTAGATCATAGATCTTTGTTAATTTATCATCGAGATCGTCGATCACGTCCTCGCGACAAAGTTCCCCACCGAATCCACATTCAGGCTCGGCTTTTGGGGGTCCCTCGCCGACCCACTGGATACCTGACGGGTGAAAATTATTTAGTGTGGGATTTATAAGGGGGGGATTTTTTTATTACCTTTTTTTGGATTTATATATCGAAATATTGGTATGTCGATCGAATCGTTTTCACTGTAATGGAAATAACCGACTGGCTGTAATGACATTTTTATTGTCCCGTTTGCTTCCTCGTCGTCCAGTAGGGACACGACTGTGAAGTTTCCTTCAGCATCGCCGTTTTCGTCGATAAAAACCTAACGGGGAGAATGAATTTTTGGATTACAATTTTTGAAAATTATTCTCGATCGATATCTACTATCCGGGGGATCGATTAGTAAGACCTACGTCGTAACCTTGCACGGAATGATAACTCCTGTTTCGTATTCTGCTCAAAATGGCGGAACCGTTTCGAGGATCTCCTCCTTTTTCCAAAATTTCAGTTGCCGCTCGAGCATATATCATAACGGCATCGTACAAATGAGCAGCTTGAATGGGCATCTGGAAAATTTATTAAATATATTTCGAAATTTGCATTTTAAGAAGCTCAAGAACAAACAGCTCTCACCGCAATGGTTTTGAAAATGTGGCTGTGATAAGGAACGCAGAATGGAGATTGTACGGAATATTTTTTTATTCTTTCGCAAATCTGCCTGAAATTTTTGAAAAAAAAAATTATCTTATGCTTTAGAAGTTTTCAAGATTAATCTTTTTTTTTTTCTCAACAATCCCAATTTTTCTACTCACTCGAAATTTGGATTCTTCACGTGGGTCGGTGTCAGTTTCAGAACCGATTGAAAACCAAATTTCACGTCTCGCGACATATTTCGATCTGGCAGATACGGATCGATGTAAGCTATAACGAAGCTTGTATTAATTTTGCAAAAAAAAAAACCATTTCAGAAATTTAATTTGATTACGCGGATGCTTATTATTCATAAAGCTATCTGGAATCCTGATTACTTCTCTAAAAGCAAATCGAGTCTCATTCATACCTACCTAATGAGCTCGATTATCTTTACATAATATAACTAATACAATTAAATTCTCTCCACGAGTCAAATCTGTTAACTTTGAATTTTCCACAATGAAAACAAATTGTTCCATGCTTTTCCGTAATAAAAGCCAAATAAAAAAATCAATATAAAAAATATGCTACATATTAATGCACAAAATATACTTTCAAGCATAAATCACCCGCGAAGCCATGCGTAACTTCCGTCATAATTTTCAAGCGTTTTAAAAAAATATTCATAAACGGACTACAAAGTGTCGCTCAAAATTTTTGGCAAATTGAAATACGTCCAACCAGCACTGTATCGTGTCAATATTTTTCTAAACTAAAATTTAAATAACGTCCTGTAATGTCAACCGCCATTAAAAGAAACTGTCTGTTCCCTGATAAATTAAGAAGCATTAGTCTTGAATTTCGCAGAGCCATCGGGCTCGAGAAACTGATTATAAAATATCAAAGGACACGTATAAGCCCAGGGGTACGTAAAGGTCTATGTAAATTTGCAACTCTATATTTAGCACTCGCAAACAATTTTCACAGGCGATATATACGTTTTGACGCGTCCCAAGAGATTTCAATAATCCCAACACACGAACCACTGAGAGCTTCGTGTAATTACATTCAACGTGCATAAGTTCCGTATGCTTATTTAAGCACGGTAAGTGGAGTAATTGCCAATGTAAAAAGTTGCAAAATTTTCAAATTCAACAATGACAACAATAATCTTACTCCTCTGCGTGATGTCCTTGCGTTTACGTGGATCGTAAATTATGTCATCCACAGATACAATTACGTAATCGCCCGTGTATAATAATTTACGTTTTTGCAGGCACTTAACAAAATCCACAAGAGCTATGTGTTCGCCCACGAAGATGTAAACTGAAAGAATTATTCGTTATGTAGTATTTCAGTGGTTTTTTTTTTTACGATGCTGACTGTCACTGGAAATTAGCCGAGGTCCATGCACGAGAAATCGAAAGAACTGTCAGCTGTCACTGTCAATTTGACAGCCGATCTGCAGTTACCCTCCAGGCCTCTAGGTAATGCGAAATGGACCAATTTCGCGTTAGACTATAAAAATTATAGCCGTGATTTTTGATAATGGATTTTTATAATTGCACAATAGTGCCTCAAAGGTGATAAGCGTTATCGATGTGACGTAACGATGTCATGAATATATTTATCGATGATTTATGATTTCTATGTAATCAGTATAGAACGCGATGTGTGACCAAAATATACTTGCGATCGATATATTTTTTTTTAATATGCCTGGGACGATCGTGATAAATTTTGATAATTTATTCAAAGACATTTTCTTAAGGGGTGATACTTGTCTTACTCTATCTCACCCTTGGGAAAGAATGTCGCACGATTTGTCGCGTAATCAATTACTTTCCGAGAAGGAAAATTCATTGTAGTAAGAAACGCAATGAGATTCGGAGTAGTTTGTTTGTATTAGAAATACGTCTTGAGGAGCTACGCGAATTGATGGATAAAATGAAGTTCTTGTGACAGCTGAGTTAGTGGGTGTCAATATAAAGTTGACAAGTAGCTTTCTTGTTATCGATTCAATTGCAGGAGAGATGACAATATGAATGAGTCTATTTCTAGGTGAGATTGAGGTATTACGAGAGAGAGAGAGAGAGAGTGAGAGGGTGGAGGGATGAAAAAGAAGTAAGAGGGAAAGCGAAAAGCTGGTAAATCCCTTAGAAATATTCGACGTGTCGAAGAGTCCCTTTTTGATCTCTATTTTATATTTATAGAAATTTTCTTTAGTCGTTCACTATTCCATTTTTCTCGTCCGTAGCCATTTTTGTCACCGTGACCCGATTGAGCGGATATTCTGTCAGAATGAATTTTCTTGGTAAATCACAGTACGCTTTACTTTAATTGGAAAAATGATACGTATCTTCATGTTCTTTTCCTTTATTTCTCTCTCTTTCTCTTTGTATATATATATATGTATGCACAAGTATCACGAAAAATACACGAACAACCGTTGGTGGACACAAACAAGTGTATCTGGTGACTGATTGAAAGTTTTTCATTTTCATTCTTTTCTCCTTTTTTCTTTCGATTTCTTATCAATTCCCTATGTAACCGCTGTACTAGGTCAAAATATAGATATTTTTCTCGCACTAACCTCTAGTGCGAAAGTAAGTCGCTGTCACGATGTCATCGAGTTTACTTTCGAATATAGGTATATAGTCGTTCACCGTATAAGTATCGGTGACCAGTATATTGTGTTTCTGAAGAAAAAGAAACATATTAACGACTAATTTGGTTATTTTGAAAAAAAAAAAAAAGCTCAAGCGAAATAATTCCTAGCTCAAACTTCACGACTAGTTTCTACTTATTATGAAGTATTCAAGGAAGATTCGTGGACGATTGAATAACCCGAATTACGTCAAATCAAAATGATAGCCATATACTATAAATTGTCATAGACGCGTGATTGGCTACGTGATTCTTCAGGCGCCGCTAGATGTCGGGAGTTGCGTAAAGGATATACGGAAATTTACGAACTCACTTATAACGACTAATCTATCATTTTATCAAGCTATCATTTATTCAGACTATCGCGCAATTAGATTATACTTATATTTTTATTTATTATCCATCCGTTCACCTACCGTTAAGAATTCTTTTAGCTGCTCGCTCCAGGCTCTTCTTGTGACGCAGACTACGACGACCTTTGTCCATCCAAATGATTTCAGCAAGGCCACCACACTTTTGCTGACCTTGCTCGTCGGTGGTAATGTTCTTGCGAATGTATAATAGACCTTCCTGTCGGACACCTCGGGATCCTCGCATTTCTGTGTAAAAGATTTTTTTTTTGTGAAAAAAAATGTTCACCTTCCGATTACGTCTTGAATGTTTTGCAAAGAAAAAAATTTCAACAATTCTTCATTCCTCGTACATTTTTTCGTTCTCGGTTACACGTAATACCCGGTACAGTCGTTTCCGCGAGTAAAAAATCTTTCCTAGGGGTCTCATTTGCTTTAAAGGTCACAGGAAGATGGCCTCTTCAATAGCTGTTTCGCCTGTCTATATACGTTGTACTTGACACGTAAAATTTTATGACGCGAAAATTCTTCGTAAGATATTATAAATAGTTTCGTACTGTTTATCTATTCTAAGTTCTAAATATTTTATCAGTCAGTTATATATATATATATATGTAACAGACTGTCAGAATTTACGCGTTGAATATTAAAGGATTCATAAGGTATGAATTTGAGAGGTTAAGCTACGTCCACACGTAATTCTAAGGGAATAAATTTCACGGTCAATATAATCGGAGTGCTTGAACGAGACTATTATAATTTATAATTTAATTTTTATCAGTGTAATTTACGTTATTGTTGTGCCGATCATTTACCGGAATCATTCTCCTTATTATTATTATTATTATACTCTTACTAGATATCGAGTTTTACGGTCATTGCCACATTTCACTGAGGGCAGTCCTCAAGAGAGGGTCAATTGTGTGGAGGTTAAAAAAAAGGATCTCAACTTCCCTCTATTCTGATATAAAAAGCCTATTGACGTGACAGTGATTCATTTAACGTCAATACATCAATTCAACATTGACACCCGGTACGCACTGCGAATAGTTGATAAAATGATATCTCAAATTTTTCTTTTCTTACAATTTCACGAAAACGCGTCTATTCGCTCATGAATTTCATTTCTCATTATTATGTATAGGAACGCTCCAGACTGCATGAAAATTGTAATACTAATGAGTATCGATATTATTACGCTTAATCGAACACCAAATAGGCGTAAAGGATGGATGATATGGAAAGTTCTATAAGTTTTCGTAGAAATGCACAGGAATGGACAATCAACGTTATATGTGCAATTTGGATGAAAATTTTTAAGCAGCCTGTACACCGGCTCGCTGTAAACGATAGAGGGTGTAAATTTTGTTAGTAAATTTTATCAGTGAAAAATGATTTTATCACTCTCCTCAATCCTAATACAGTCGAGTCTCTCATAATTTATATTCTCCTAGCATAGGTAAGATAGGGGGTTGGTACGCCTGAATAATGTCACTGGTCACGTGTAGCAGAAAATCGCCATAGCCGTTTCGAATACGATATGATTGGTAATTCGCTTAGCTTATGTGTGTCATTGAGTAACTGTGAGAGAGTCTATATATATATGTATATATATATATATTGCTTCAACCTTTTTTCTTTCCGCCTCAGACCTTACATGGCCTAGGGATTTTATTATTTGATTCGAAACACCTTTCTCGTGTTTCCTTTTACTTCTAGTGGTAGCAATGAACTCAATGAAAATAAAAAAATCCTATTTGGGTCGATGGGGTGTAGCTTTAACATGTTCAGGGTTGGATCCAATTTGTGAGTCGGTATCCAAGTCCAGCAGCTATATACATCGCATATATATATATACATATATATACAGGGCGATTGAACAGGCAGATAGGCTGATAAACAGTTACTCAGGCAAGTGAAACTAACTAGGCAAACAAAAAGAATGATACCTTGCCCAGTACGAGTAATCCGAATTTTCTACTGTAATAAATTACCTGATAATTTAACCAACGAAACTTTTGAAAATTTATCATTTTTTTTTCTTAAGGCATTCGGTCACGAGGTATTTCAGTAATACAGGGTTTTTCTTTTACTCCGCCGTTGCAGTCCAGTGGCTCAGAGTATAAAAAAGATTAAAATGTATATAACTGTGAAACACGACACTTGGGTATTATGAAATTACGTATGAAAATTCTGGTACTCATTTTTCAAGGTAAAGAGAAGGTTTTTCTAAACGCCATATTTTTTTCGGGATTTTTCATCCAATCACCATTATTCTCGGTTACGCTTAAATTTCTATGTTAATATCTCTATTGTTGGCCGTATGTTCTCGATAGACAAAACTCCTGGGGTATAAATAACACACGGCTATCTATCTGTCCGTGGCGACTTGATGTCTCGACAACTGGGAACTGGGGTTACTACAGCGCATCCCCTACGAGGATCCTTGACACTTATATGGGGCTGGATAAACCGTCTGGACGAATTATTATGCCACGGGGTATAACGTGGTCGTTGCTATAGAATTGTTATGGCCAGTAGAGTATTTTTTTTCTGGGGAATATATAACGAGATAGCGTCTGACAAAATTCAATGGGAATCGACGGATCGAAACGTGGACTTTGATCGGATAAAATGCTCGTTGATTCTCGATCTCTACGATACGGATTATGGAAAAGGCGAGTTACGAGGATTCGTGAAGAAGGACTTGATAGTATAGAAAAAAAATTATCTTTTTAAAAATCTCATTCGACCATCTCCTATGAAAATTTCGATTTTATAAGTATTCCTTTTTTTTCCCCCCTAGAAATTCATTGACCGTTTCTCAATAATATTTCGGGGCTATTGGTTCTTTGTGATAAAATAAAAAAAAAAAAGGGTCCATATAAGCTGCCCGTCGTCTCATAGAACTTGATATGGAAAGTAAAGTCTAACTGCTTGAGAGAAGGGAAGGATTTTTTGTATTAAAAGAAGATATGTTGTATGTATATATTTCTTTTTTCTTTTAACGCGCTCTGTCTCACCTTTTTTCGTTTTCTACCTCCCTGTTTTTTTTTGTTTTTTTTTTTCTATTTATTTTTTCGATATATACTAGAAATACTTTGGGTCGAATTGCAAACGCAATTAGGGCACAGTCTTACTGCGAGACGTACGGTTGCCTTAGAGAGCGGAGGTTTAGGCTCATGCAATTGAATTGCCTGCCCAATCCTTATCCTTATTTCTATCTCCCTATTTTTCTCTTCCATCTCGATATTCCTTCTATCGATCAACCCATAGGTTTTTGCGAGCAGCATTGCAAAACCATCGCAGCTCCTTTTTCGTATGCTTCTACGCGCGAACCTATTCAAAGTGAAACAGCCGTCGACCTTATCGGGATTTAGAATTTTTTTTTACTAAGGGTCGTTACAGCATTGTAAGAATTTTTTTTTTAAAAAGATCCTGTTCGAAAAGGGTCCTACGGGAGCTTGCATTGGGAGCTGAACAAAGTCTCCCATTGATAACGTCGAGCTACAATGTATCGAGAAAATACTTATTTTTAAAAAAAATTCATTACTAACGTCGAAAGGGATATCAGTATGTGGACGGATGAATCGTGCAGTTTTTTATGGTCGAGACCAAATTTCTTGACGTAATTTGGTACATAGGGATTTTTAGGGCGCGAGTGTAAATTTTTTTTTAAATATTTTTATAATTTTTTGATTATCGTCTATTGTGAATGACTTGTTTTTCAGATTTATTATTATATTTTGAATTTTCATTGAAAGTATATGTACATATATGTATATTTATTTGGGGGGGGGGGGATAAATTTTACTTCTTCACCCTAAAATATCTTTTCCCCTCACGTTCTCACGTAAAATGTCATATGCGATAACTACCTTGACTCTTCTATAAAAAATTGATGTCTTTGAACTTTTTTGAGCTTTTCTTTCTTCGACTCCCAAAAAAAGTTTCCACTGCCTCTAGCTTCTTTCAAAGTCAAACTTAACGAGATAACGAAAATTGAATTTCACAGGATATCCTGTTAAATGAGCGAAAGCAGAGAAATGTTTAATTTTCAGTTTAGTATTGACAGTTTTTTTTTAGATATTTTTTCTATTTCCACTTGTTAGCAGATAAATCGAGATAATGCACAATTGACAATAAAAATGACGGCTGCGAAATCATGTAGAAGACAAATTGTCGTTTTATCGATTACACGTGGTTTCTTTTTACAGATTTATAAAAATATTCCTTTCTTTTTTACTGGACATAACCGAAACTTAATAGCACGTAAAAATATTCCTCGGCAAACATTATTTAACGGAGTTTGAGACTTTTGATATTTTTCGAAACATTGAAGATTTCTCTGTGGCAGGCTGCCGGGTATCGGAATAATAGGATTATGATTATTCTTGAAAAGAAAAGCGACTCTGACGACGTTCACGTTGGTCCTTTTAAGCGAAGAGAAAGAAATGCTCGGATGACTCGGACATTTTTTTTTTGCCGTCTCGCAGGATGCTTTTTGTACTAAATGACTAAGCGCAGATCTACCACGTTAAGTTCATCGGAAGAGATTACCATTATTTTTTTCCCCCAAATTTTTTGCGATCCTCAAGCCCTTTTAGGATATTTAAAAATAACTTTTTTTTTTTAAATATTCCAAGTCGGTTTAACCATAATAATTGTCAATATTCACTTGTGACAAACGAAAGATTACGATGATAACGTCAAAAAATGTCTGGAGGTTTTCTATTCTCATGGCAATTTTTCTTCTCAATTTTGCACGAATTTGTAACAGTTAATTTTCTCCGTGTTAATTTGTCTTAAAAAATTTTTTTTACGTCATCTAATCAGTGTAACGAAAGCTCAACGTGATCTTAATTATTGTGTGAATAATTAAAAATTGAATTTTTAACCAAGAGCGATAATTAACCGCATTAAATTTGTCTTCCCTCTTTCTCTCTCTTACGGGAACATACACTCTCTGCTTCTGTCGTCGTGACAAATAATTGAAGAAGCTATTATATATTCAAAAATTTGACCTTAAGTTTTTGGAGGGGGAGTTTCCCTTGCGTCAAAAAGTAAATTAACGCGGATATATTGGATAATTAAAGCAGCTACGTGGGTGGCCGTGATGTGATATCTGTATTAATTAGAGTTAATAGGGCGGAAGAGTTTGGGATTTATCTAAAATATACAACATTTTTGGTATACATCGCCATTGTCTTAAATAATATTTTTGGCCGTGAATAGGAATTATATTTCCTTTTAAAATTTTTCCAAGTTTCATATCTCACTTCTAAACAAATTTCTACACGAATTTCACAACCTTGTACATTCTCAAGACGCCATTTGTAATTGCAAAAAGACGCAATATTTTGTCTAAGCAAGACACTGTTTAATAATCATATTAGGACCTCAAAGAACCTTCTTAAAGTAAAGTACATTTTAAGTAGCAAATTTTCCAAGAAACGACAGGTGACCGAAATTTCCGGGATCGACTAAGTCTCAGTGTACAGGTCAAATTTGACTTTTGAAAATAACATTTTTGAGTACTAATGAGATTTAATTATCGATAAGATCTCTTGATAAGACCATCTTGCAAATCTAGATGACATTTTCGAACGTCTATATTTCCAAATTTTGTACCCACAATTTTACACTAAAAAATATACCTTTATATCTCATTGTGACATTAGACCTTTAACCCGAGCTTTATCGAACAATCAATTCCATTAAAGATTCAATTACCCATAAGATATTTTGATAAGACAATCTTGCAAATCTAGATAACATTTTCGAACGTCTATATTCCCAAATTTTGTACCCACAATTTTACACTACAAAATATAACTTTATATCTCATTGTGACATTATACCTTTAACCTGAGCTTTATCGAATAATCAATTCCATTACCCTTAAGTCCCTATTTGTAAAGTTAGGTATTCTGTTCGTTAATAGGCTCGAGCTCGGTTTCTGTTTGTAATTGCTTCGCGGGTCTTATGACCGAATCTCCAGTCGCTGTCTTTTAATAATTTAAGTGTTCCTTAATTTTATTAGCATGAAAGTAGACCGTAAATTAATATCCCGGGCTTTTATTTATTTTACACCCCCTACTATCACCAAGTAAAAATAAAATATTCCACAATAAAATACATTCCGCGTAGTTACCTTGCGTTTTTATGACAAAGAAAGAAAGAAAAGTTTCCCCTAATGAAAAATATCACTGCGATGCCGTTATAGGCATTATTATTATTTTTCTTAAGTATACACAGTAGTCGCTATAATTTCGTGTGTCTCGAGGGGACAGCCCATTATGGAATATTAACGTTACGTAGTCCCCTGGTTTCTTTCGATGATAATCGACTCTTGTTTCTTATAATTACTTGAGATAATTTTTATCTTTATCATATTTTTCTTATCATTTTTATCTTAACTCCTTTACTCACGTATGATATTAAGGGCAGATTCCAAGCAGCTGCGACAAGTGCCTCGGCACGACAGGAATCGTCAGGACCAATGAAGGCAACAGCGCCGGAATCTCTCATTTCCGTCATCATCCTGATGCCGAGGACAGCAAAAGAATCGTCGTTTCTTCTGCCTGGCGGTGAAGAAAAGCACATAAATGCGATAACGGATGAAAAGGGAGGTAT
The DNA here is from genome assembly GCA_030142265.1 of Calameuta filiformis. Classification (NCBI taxonomy): domain Eukaryota; kingdom Metazoa; phylum Arthropoda; class Insecta; order Hymenoptera; family Cephidae; genus Calameuta; species Calameuta filiformis. Next base: position 130,547 of record JARQSU010000530.1, on the reverse strand, counting down.
ATGAAAACGTGAAGAAAAAAAAAAGAAAAAATATATAAACAACGGTACACTCAAACGCAGAAATGAAAAATGAGAATACAGTATGAATTTACAGAAAAAAATTTTTTTTTTAACATATAAACTTCAAGAATCAAAAGCGTAAAGTATAGCTCGAGTTTATCCTACGGTCGAGACGCGCGTTTTTTCGAATCACGAGAATCTCGAGATTTCCGTGAGTGGCAGGAAACCCAAAAAATTGGTAGTTGTCAAAAAGAAAAGTAATATTACAAACAAAATAATGCCTTTTGAACCTTCGAAATATGGGAAATAAATTTCTCGAGTATAAACGAGTCCCATGCTTTTTGTACCTTAACAAATTCAATTTATCGTACGTATGAAAGTTTTTAGTAAAAAAATTGTAAAGTTCCTTAACATATTTCCACCCTGGTCGAACGTCGTGAGAAGGTTGAAGGGTGACGTGAATAAATTTTTTCTTAAATTTCAACTATCTGACACGACGAAATTTGATTTAATTAAAAAAAAAATTTCCATTTTTTTCTCCTTATTTACCACTCACTTAATTATTCCTGTATTTACCTATATCCGCGGCTAAAAATTTTAACTCCCTTTCCGGAAGAAGCTGCGGGCTCTGATTAACGGTTCCTATGGCCAAAGGCAGCGCACCCAGCGCGACCTGAAAATCAATATCAATTATGTTTACTGTTAAACGATGATTTCAATTTACCCCTCGCTGGGAAATCATATTAAGACTTTCACATGACGTCTAGTCTGTTTAAAAGGAATTGCCTTTCTCATCCTGTAACACAGCGGGGCGCAGAGAGGCAAGTTTTCCTTGGTAGGGACAGCAATAGACAAGAGGGTGAAAAGGAGGAGAGGAAAAGAAACGAAAGGAGAAAAGAAAATTTAGAAAAATATTGACACCTGAAATTCACTTCTGATAGTTGAAAACTGCTTCACGGGGATTTACCTAACTTATAACTTATACCAAAATATGATAACATCCTTATTTCGTTATGGACTATACATATATGTACATTCCAAAACTTGGCTTACAACGTTAAATATGGTAAATGTATATATAGATATACCGCTGGTAGGTAAGTACTTGGAATTCGTTATATTGCAAAATTTGGCTTACAACGTTAAATATGACTGATCGAAATTGACGACTTAGCTTGTCTTGTTCCTATAAAAAAGAAACCCCAGTGGCTTTTGGGATTTGCAACCAATATAAGTATAAAGCTGAGCAGTGGCGGCTCGCGTATAGGCATTGTGGAATTGCGGAACCTCCTAGTTCAAGATTGAATTGTAAAAACTGAGGTGTAAGTAAAATATATTTGATTTTCTTTTTTTAGAATTTTATCAAGTTTCGGAATAAATTTTCTTTTTACACGTTTGTTTCCCTTTACACAACTTTAAGACAAAGGCTAAATATTTTCTGGAGCTGCACCCCCACGGATTTAAGCCATGAGCCGCCACTGAACCTGAGATAATGAAGATGGGGGTATGAAATTTTTTAGTAATAATAACAAAATTTTTATTTATTAATAATCGAAGCAAACGAGTATAGAGTTTAAGTGTGATTTGAATTTGGCGCCAAAATTTTTTATATTTTTCTATCCTCTCTCCTTTATATGTCAGCACCTGAAATCTTCCGTAGGATCCTAAGAATCCGATTGTGAGGCTATCGTTGAAGCTGTGCGCTCCCGTACCAGCCAGATAATCGTACAGGAAGCTGTAATCCTGGGCGCCGGAAGTCGCACTGGTGTTACGGCATTTTTCAAATTTACTCTCGCCGTAATTTGTGCTGCTGACTTTTTCACCGAACAGAGTAAACGTTAGAATTAGGAGCAGTGCACAGTGTAACACCATGGCAATGGCGGATGGTTATGTAACGTTTGACGTTTTGAAGGAGATTTTTTTCCCTTTTATCCTCCTTTTTTTGCTTTTTAGGTAATCTTGCTAGAATCTCTTGGAATACTCGACAGTACGCGCTTAACTGAAAGCCACTGATACTGTACAGACGATATCATTTCCGAAGACTTGGAGACCGATTTTTTTTTTCTTTAGCGAATTTTCGCAATTATTCGCAGCAGATAATATTTTTTTTTATGATAAAGTTAACCAAAGACGATGAAACTTTGTGATTTTAATGATTTTTTTTTTTACGTTGGTCATGAATTTTTATGAACTTTATTTGTACTTGCGGTGTTTCGATTATCGGTTTTTAATGGGAATTTTTTTTTTGCAACTTGCTAATACAAGTATTTATTTTGTTCACGTCACTTCAGTCAATTTTTTTTTTTCACTGTCGATTGTTCAATGTCACGTTATCTTGTAAGTGTATAATAAAATTGCATTACGTTTCGCAATTTATTTATGGCTTAGGAGTACTATTCGCTGATCTCTCATACGCAGTAGAAACTTTTTGATATTCAAATTTTTTTTAACTTGGAAACTCACTAGGCTTTGTAGCTGAATGCGATTAATGCAAATTTACACTCGACGCACTGTGGTAGCGTGAAATCCCACGAGATTTATTCCCCATGATATTCTTACGGAGAAAATAATTCTCGGATTAAATATTTATGAATTTCTTCGAATTGTCAACAGCATCGATTTTGTATAATTTGAAAAATGTTTTAAAAAAAGAACAAACAATTTAACACTTACAAAAAAGTGCACCGATCATCGGCGAAGTTCGAGTTGCTCGAAACGTCACCCTTTAAAATGCAAGAGTAAAAAATTACATCAAATTTAGAAAAAAAAAAAAAAAATATCACGCCTATACTCGTAAAGAAAAATTCTTCGAGTTTTTCCTTAATTCACTAAAATCTTATTATCCTTCAAAATCTTCCCACTCGTCTTTAACCGTTCCACGTTTTTTCGGGTTAATCACCGAAATTTAGTATTAAATAAATTCCTCGAATTCAGCCTGAATGTACATGGAGGTTTATCAAAACTGTATCCAATTTTTTCAAGAACAAAAAATTATTTTTTTCCAAATTTCTTTCACAAAAAGCTCATCGAACAACGATCCGCTCGGTTTCAAGTTCTCCGCGTGACTGGGGTTGCTTCTCACGTTTCTCATGTTCCGCAAGACCATTGTTGATATTATCAACCTACCCCATTCAGGAATTTGAGACGCATGCGCCAAGCTCCCTATGTCTTTAACGCGTCACGAACAATTTCCAGATAATTACGAATTCCAAAACGTCTTAAGAATCCATAATACATTTACGCAGTGAAGCAGTCGCAAAGCTATAAGTGGCGAAGCCAAGTCGTCATTTATTGTAAGATAATCAAATGAATTTACTAGCTTCAGTCTCCACTTGCGTAAACTTCGCTAATAATTATCGAGACACTTATTCCCTTACGAGACGAACGAAAAACAGTTCTCATTGTTAATCGTTGATGCATGTCGATCTTTGCGTCTGTAAGTGGTAGCAATTTTTTGCAATTCCGTTGCCAAGATTCTTTGACTTTTTTTTTGTCAGTAGACAATTCCGAACGTACGAAATAAATAATTTCTATACATAATTTGAATTTAAGGGACTAAGTTTATATATAATGGTTGGTATTAAAGATTTTTATAATATAGTATATAGGTAGTACGATAACCCCATTCGGATTTTAATCCTCAAAATGGAAAATCCATTAAGGGATGAATCAATAATTTATTCTAGCCGATTATGCAGACTGGTGATTCATCATTTTTGAGGTTAGGGGTATCGGGATTATATAGATTCTCTTTCCGGAAATAGAGACAGGGGTGGCAAATAATCGCTTTCAGTTAAGGATATGTAATAATTCATTCAAAAGGGTAATTAAGATGGTACCTATCTGTAAAACTTTTAAGTATATAGTTAACCTTTGACCTTTTTTATCTAAACTAAACTTCAACCTACCGGTCAGATATCTCTATAATTTAACCCTTGTCACTTCAGAATTAACGTAGTTTGGACTGATGATCAATACTGAATGTCTTGTGCTTCTATATTTTTGAAAAAAAAAATACAGATCGGTTTGTTCAAAAATTCATTGACAACTTTAATACAAGTTTGTATTTATTATTTATTACATAATTTATTATTTATTATTTATCACATAATTTATTATTTATTATTTATTAATACAAGTTTATTACTTATTCCAGCAACATGTCCTTATGTCATAGTCCCAATTTTGGGATCTAATAATAGATTCAATATAATCCGATAGTAACAATGAATTTGATTCGTTTTTTTTTTTCTTCAAAATAGAAATAAAATTAAAAAATCAAATTATCAAGCATACTTAATATTATACTGATACTGTTAGTATTAAAGATACTACTCGTGCTGTGCCTAGCAATACAGTTGAATATTATTCAGCATCCACAACCAGATACAGTATAGCACGTACAACGAATGTAGAACAAAAACTTTTGAAGTTAAATACAGATGGCGCAGATAGCACGCAGATACATTTTCACATGTGTCAACTAAGATATAGCTGTATTTATATACAGGGTTATTCAGTAGAAACGGACCACCTGAAGTTAGCGCGCTCATTTGAGTCCTATGGTAAAACCATCTTCAGGCGGTGCGTTTGCACTGAATAATATAGTTCCAAATTTGTATATCTTATCAGATAAATTTTTTCTCCAATCGTATACAATTTTATATGATTATAATAATTATTTGTTTCTGCGAATCCTAATGCCATTAGTATTAAGGATACGATGAATTTTGTAAACACGTTAAGAATACCGTATCTACTTGTGACGGTGTTTGTTCATTTCCTTCGTCCGAATTCCCAAGTGGCGATTTAGGAGTCCCTAGTTCCAGAAAATTCTTAGTATCCTCCCCTAAAAGTGTTCTCAGAGTACGAGAAGAAAGGGAGTCTTCATGACGTCAAATTTATTCGCCATGGACACACGTTTTCTCATATGTGATATCACATAAGAAAATCCTATTTGGACAAAATATCCCTCTAAACCCTGCACCTTATTTTTTATTTTATTTCTCTCTCTTTACCCCACTCACTTCCGGCAGCCATTTTACGTAATTTATATAAAAACATGAATATAAATTTATTGTGGAAATTTTTCGTTCACATATTTACTTATATAACACGACCTTTGTTTATTTACGACCCTTGAGGTCATGCATTGAATATTATGTATCTACTATCAGTAAAAGATATGTAATATTACTATATCTTAGGTCATCTAATAATATTATGATGCTTGATAAGATCCATTTCGTAAACACACAGTAAATACGTGAAATATTGGATTTAGGACTGCTGCAATCTCTAAAGGTCAAAGTTCGCAGTAGGCTACGTATTTAATTACTGTTTGACGATAGGCAATCTGGAAATCTCGTTGGTGCCAACTCAGGTAAATTTTCTCAAGGGGATCGTTATCATTGGAAATGTTCAAATCATCTTAAGGTCCATTAGGGATGAGATTGATTTATAACGAAACAGATTTGGCATAGAATATTTTTTTCGTAATTAAAAAAAAAAAAAATCTAACATTTTTTCAAAGCTTTTAATCCTGTTAATGGTATCAATACGATCCAATGCTCTAAATTTTGGTCGCGAAGGAACACAAAGAGTGTCGATCGAAAACGAATTTTAAATAAAAATAAAAAAATTCGTTATTACAGATTTCAGAGTACATTCGCAAAGAGGCAGAGCTACGTTACAAAGGCTTTGTCATTTATAAAAAAAAATTGATGGTTCAGCCTATTTTTTTTTTTGCGGGGGGAAAATCCCATCAATTCATTTGCTCGAAGGCAGGAGCCAAGGCGAGGTTATATTCCGTTCTTAACTTTTATTTTTAGTAATATATTCTTCGATATAATAATAATGTTAGCCTGTCTAACATCGATTACGTTTCCACCAGTCAAGTTGAATGATGAAATACGTGTTTTGCAAGTCTATACATTACTAAATTATAGGTATACATTTAAAGTATTTCAACTCTTCTTTGATTCCGGTGGTAAGTATGTAATCTACTTTGATGTGAGTGGAAAAAAATTTTGAAAAAAATCCATCATTAAATATTAACCACTAGTATTATCGTCGGAGAATTTATGTACCGTGAATACAAAAACATTGTATTTTGAATAATTTTCATAAATTGATCATCGAAAATATTTGTTCAAGAGAAAAAAGAGTGTGAAATATATCTCGAATTTGATTTATTGTCAATGATAAATTGTATCATTTTTTTTTTTCTTTTTTTTTCCAAAGTATATTTTTTTATTCGCGTGCTACAGACACAAAATTCTTCGCGATCTTGCTTTGATGTAAATGACGTCTCTACTTATGTTCATCGAGGAGAAACTTCTTTTATCATCGGCGTAGTATATCTATGCAGTAAATTTACTCTCGCCATTTTTTTTTCATTTACTCGAAAAGACGTTGAAACATTTTTTAACGTTCGCACCCATTACATTAAAAATTCAGTCAAGGTTAAGCGTAGGCAAAGAATATAAAATAATAACGACATACAGTCTGTTCGTCGAAAGATAAAGAACATGAATTTCGTGTATTACGGCGAATGGAATATTTAATTCGAAATACAGTTCCAATGGTTATGGTTTGAATTAGAATAATGAAATTTAATATATTTTCTGTATATTCGTATTAATGATAAAAATAAAAATAAAAATTAATAAATACGCAATATCTAGGGATCCCGAAAATTTTACGCTGAAAATTAACGTGGAAATATTGATATTAATAATAATTAGATTTACAGTGTTAAGATGGCTCAGGATTATTATGACAATCAGGGTATATAATAATATAATTATCATAAAATTCTCTTCGTGCATAAACGGTTGCCGTGTTCTGGCGTCGTGCTCAAGGTACGCGAAGTTGCCTATGTACAGGCGCGAGAAATATATAAATTCGAATATTCGAATAACGTATTTTTCTCACGTTCATAGAATTAGTCGTCTTTAATATTCGTAAAACATGTCCATTTCTCACGGTCCTTTTGAATAATGAAATTCAGAGTTGAATTGAGGGATGGATTATGAAATAATTTCTCTTTGCGTTCGCCAGCGCACTGCTGGTCTCCTGGGAGTGATTTGTGTTTAAAAGTTACGTGTCGTATGGGTGAAAAAAGAATTTAATGGGAAAGAGGTAAAAAAAATTGAATCGAGCAAACCTTTAAATTATTCCGTCCGACGAAAATTAAACAAAAATTTGTGTCCCATACGAATTACATAATTGGGTAGAAATTTTCATGCGGAATCCCACCTGTGGTATTTTCATATAAAAACAAAGCGGTTTTTCCTTTCTTGTGGACTGTCTAAAGTGAAAATATTTTAGACACCATTATAATTTTCACCTTGTACAGCAACTGTATGCCTACAATGGCGGTTAGGTTGTCCATCCGGCCCCATTCGCTGAGCTTGCTCAGTGGTTAGGATTCAGGTCATGGCCATATCTCCCCAGGCCTCCTAAAGGAAAACCTGTGACGGTTTCCTCAGGATGCCTTAGGGTCTTGGTCTTCCTTCCGGTGAATCTGAATAGAGGTTGAGTACCGGTGACTTCTTCATCTCCTGCGACTTTTTTATTTCCTGGTCCAGTTTCCCAAATTACACCCTTTTAAATTTTTTGCCCCCTTTGTCTCGACTTGGGGGTTTTGTTCCTAGTCTCCAGCATGACGACGGAGGGGTCGTAGTGCTGTATAAAGAAGTAGGGTCTTACGGAATTGATTAACGTAAAAGCCATTTGGCACCCTTACACTTGATAATTTTCTTCCTGTTGTACAACCAAACCTTCTTTCCTCTGGGCGATCGTTAAATTTACTTCGCTTCATCCTTCTTTTTTTCGTTTTATTTTTTACTTCACCTCCCTTTTTATTCCATTTCTTTAAAAAATTGAATTATAACCTATACACAAATCGTTTTTATTAATTTACATGTTTTGATAAAAGATGGCGCAGCAGTGCCGTGCCTGTATTCTTGCCGATAAAATTCATTAAACCGTGAATAGCTTTAATTCTTAAGTTTGCCAACAGATGGCAGTAGAGTCGCGTTAAAAAATCACCTTGTTGCTCAACCAAAAGCGTCGCCTTAAATTAAAAATACAATCCGAATAAATTTAACGAAGTCGTAGCACGTGAAATGGCGGATTAATAATTTCCAGACCGTAAACCGTCAATATTCACAAACGACGTAATTACAATCGCTCGTTTAATATATCACGAGGAATCATCGCCCTTTACGACTCATTACCGCATATCCTGTACCCCTGAAACGATTATTAAGATACACTCGACTCATTACATATTTTCCCACCGTACAGTGGCTACACGATGCATGCGTATACCCCGTAAGAACGTGCGAAACTGAATCGAGTCTTTTGATCCCCCAGAGGGCACTGCTCGTGAACTGTCAGGTCACTTAAGGTCAACCGAGGCGTATACTCGTCCTTGACAGCCGTAAATCTAAATTTATCAAAATTTCACAGCCGATGACGTCACTTCAGATATATTCACAAATTCACAAATTCGAATCAATTAAATATCGATTTATCGATATACCCAATCAATCGGAATATCGATCGATCATTATGCAAGTATTATCAAAGTTATAGAAGTCATGTAATGAGGTATTGCATATAAATCCTGAATGTAAATTACTTATATATATGCATATACATACTTTAATTTGTATAATTCAATTCTATCCCATACGGAAGTCCCCAAAAAACAGCATCCTGCGGTCAGTGATGCAACGTGAAAAAAATATATATAAAGACCGAAAGACCTTTCTGGGCCCGTCGTAAATTTTCATCCTAACGGAACACATGTGGGCCTCTGGGCCCCGCTACGAGTTCGCGAAACACCGTACGAAAACATCACAGACTGATCGGGTCTGATGTCAGACTTCCTGCTTGGTAAGTCCCAAGGGAGTCAGTAAGGCCCCAGGCTCTATAATGGGACCCCCTTAACGTGTCCGAGAGGATCTTCCTTTTATTGGACATTGAAAAAGCACGGATTACATACCTCTTTTTATTATTGATCGTAAAACCTCAGCGACACCAGTGACGTAACAGAATGATTGGACAAGCGTCGCCGTCGTGACGCCTAGTCCTTCGAAGGACTGCGCCACTAACAATCGTAATCCTTGAATCAATAAAACGATATTACAGTGTCGTTTTAATTGAATTTTTCAAAATCGTATCACTCGTTTATGACATTGAATATCCACGTGACTAATTAGTAAGACGAAACAATTAAAAAAAAAAAAACTTTTATCCTTACAGCATCTTCGCTAATTGCTGATTTTTTAAAAAGCTGTAATTCCAAGTTCTTAGGTCAGTCGGTTAATTAATTCTGCTGACGACTTTGATTTCCACGTGGATAATATACCTATGTAATGTATAGTCGATACGACTGTCGTTCCTTCGTATAGTTTGTTATATACGTATTATGTGTAAATTTTTTTTAATTTTCTTTACATTCATTTCTTTCCGTCACCATCTTACCGCATCGACTTGCCAGAATGAAACTGCAATTGACCCGGTGATCTTTCTGGACCTACGGGACGAATAATACGTAACGAGTCACTTGATTGGAGCTGCCTCTAATTTGCGATACCGTTTCGAGGCATCGCGAATTCAAGTCCTGGGCTGTTATCTAATAGCTGGAGGCACTTTTACATAATCGCGAGTTTCGATGAACATTCTGCAAGTGCGCTGCTCGAATTTTCCATACGCGGACTCGTCTGTTTTACGTGCCGCGAATAACTCCGAACTAGGTGATACTTGATTGTACAAAAAAGAATGTGAACGAAATTTTTTTTTGCACTTTTCATTGAAATAAATTTATAAAGCCACAGCCTGACGTTTGCCCGATGAAAATTGAATTTCTTGGTTAAAAAAAATTTCCTACCAAATTAAAAGTAATCAACGACCAAAAAAATCAGTCGTTCTGCATTATCTCGCTTGATTCTCCAGATAAGAGAGAGAGAGACAACGTGACCCGAATCGAGAGGTCGAATTTTTTTTATGGACAAAAACATTATTTCTGAATTCTCATCACGTTCAGAGTCTGTCACACAGCGAATAGCGGAGGCAGAGCATTAGGATACGGTATTTCTTTGTACCTAGTTTTCAGCTACTGTAAAACGATATAAATAAGCGAAAAAGATTAGTTAAAAAAATTTTGAATCTCTTACACTTTCCAAAATCTCTAATAAAATTGCATAACATTACCTAACTATACCCGTAGGACTTATTATACGTACAGTGCGTAAATTCCTTTACGATGGAAAAGAATGAAAATTTTTTATATTCTCCACCTATATAATTTGTCATATTAAAAAAAAAAACAGTAATACCAACTCATGAAACCAAAATTCAAAATCAAGATCAAGGCCTTTGCCAAATTCATTTACTATGGAATGCCAATGCGATGACCGGATTCCTCTAGGCCAAGGTCCTTCTGAGAATTCATATGCCCACGATCATCTCATTTGAATTTACCAGCCAGAATTTAGAAGCCTCCATTATCATCCATTTGGTGACTCGATCCATTACGACACCCGTTTCGTTTCTTTTCTATCTGTACGTTAAAACCACTTCTTTTTCTTTCACTTCGTTCTCCATCTCGACTCTAACTTTACCTTGATTCCTCATTCGCGTGCAAATCATATACAAGTGCATGCATCTGCGGAGCTTTATTAATTGGTATAAAGGCAATTTGTATAATGAGTCCTATACCATATACATATACTATACACAAGCATACATTATATATTACATATACATATACATATATATTAGACCGTACTCGTTTGTTACTACATAACTCGTGTCAATTTCTGTATATAACGAACACCTGTTATCAACGTACAACAGTACCCATGCCTAAGTACTAAGACTTTTGTTTCTGAGGAAAAAATTTGATTTAATTTAAAAAATAGAAAATTTATATGTAGAACTTCGACAGTTCGTATTTTGGGTTATGTGTCGACAGTATTTGGAATAGAGTATATATATATATATATATTTGAATTTGGATATATTAGTCCATTGAAATTTGACACACAGGATCGAGTATCTGATGGCAAGGACACGAAAAGGGACTCATGGCAATTGGGACAGCGGGGCCCGAAGGGGGTCTTAGTTGGGCCTGAAAGTGGGTTTAGCCTCACTGGTTAACTGTTTCGCACATAAAATCGCCCACGTAAACAGGGATACGTGAATTTCCTTATTGGCACTTGTGCGCGGCAGCTCGTATACCGATTTAAACAGTTTACCAGTTGGCTTGCACGTTGCTTGCAACCAGTTGTAGCTGAGACGCAGTCGAAGGTGAGGATGGTATCCTTGCCCGGAATGCAACGGTGAACTGGCTGGAATTTTTGCCTCGCGCTTCTTCCTTCGGTTGGCAGCCGATTTATTTTAGCGCCTCGCGAACAATTCAATTCGTGAATAATTTTTCGAGCTCTGACGTCACGCGTCAGTAATAACGACGTCGTAGGATAAAAAATTTTGCAAAACGTTCCACGAGAATAAAAGCGAAAATATATTCTAAAGATTATATTTGAAAAAAAAAACTGTTAGGTATGTTAATCATCGATTATTCTCAGCACGGTCGCAACAATGAAATCTAGTGGGTTAGGCCGATTCGATGATTAAAAATTCGAGGTCAAGCCGAATAACGATACGCAGGAATCATCCTCGTGATGAATTAATGAAGATTTGCCCGAAAAGTTAATCAGTGAAATTTCATCGGTTTATTTTTTTTTTCAATATACTTATCAGTTTATTCACGTATGCAAACTGTTACGTTATTTTTGTTAGGGTGGTAGTAATCGTTGATCGGTACATTCCTAGGATTTTTCTACAAGAAATTTACGTCATTACTGATAAGTACAGTATTGTTGTACGAGTGTAAATTTTTATTTTGACCACAAGACGATGACCCCGTAAAATGACTTTGAATCTGTGTCAATGAATTCGCGTAACATTGTACTGGCCCATCTGCCACGCCCACTGTGCGAATTTAGGTAAGACACGAGTGTCCGCGTTCTTGAAATTTCATGAAAATCACGTGACAGTATTTTCGAAATTTTTTTTTTTCATTTTTTATCCTCCTTCTTGGACACCCTGTATGGGTCATAGACGGTGCTAAGGTTCATGCATAATCTTAGACGGATGTCAATGTGTAATCAGTCGGAATAAAAATTGTGCAATTTTGAAATTAATTAAATTTTTTTTAAAAATATATATTTATATATTGTGGTACAATTTAGTGCATTTTATCGATGCATCTGCAGGATGCAATTTTATTATGTGGGCAGGATGATTAATCATCCTAACGGTTTAACACGCAATCAATTCTTGCAATCTACGGGACCTCAAAGTCCTGGTACTCAATTCGAATACCGATCCTCCCACTTGTGTGGCGAACGAAAATGGGATTCGATACGAATAACACTTTGCGGGACAATGTGCTTATGTAAATGTTCTGTACGCATAAAGGACCTGGGGCCACCAAGTGGACGGAGTTCATTCTAAAGTTCGTACGGTACTTCGCTTTTCGAAGGATCTTAGCACGACCTGAATCTTCGAGGTAATGACTCATGACCTTTTTGGAAATTTCCTCAGCAACCTGTATGCACTGTTATCACTGGTCGAACGTGTACAGGAAACTTGACCGATGCAATAAATATATTTAGGTCAAAGAGATTGATCGACCATTATGATATCATTTTTTAAACGTAAATCAAATTTGATAGCGGAATTATAAAAAAAAATATGGGGAAGCGACTCGCTGCGGAAAATTTGGGAACGTCAGCTAAAGTCAAATTAAGATAGGATAGCGACCAAACCTCCGGAGGCGTCGGTTCGATTAACCTCGAATTTGCATACAGTTAATGGAACTGGTCTGAGGATGATCGTGATTTGCGAAATAAATTTTGGCAGTGAATCAACATCTTAGAATCGCGGTAAACTTCCGAGGAGTCGACATTATAATTATAAAGGAAGAAAAAAAAAGGGTGAGTTTTAACGAGAACTGGTGAAAAAAAGAAAAGAAAAAAATATATTGGCAAATTTCCAGTGTGAAATCGTTGTTGAAAATAATGAAATTTTTGGAAAATACGTAACCAAGATTATTCATTTTTTTTGGGCAATCAAATCCAAATTTATTACGCGATACTCAACGGAGGTTCGAAATAGCAAAAAGAACTAGGTTAAGTAAAAAAAAAAAGCTAAGACATAAACATATACACATAAAGATGTGCTGGCCAGTCGTGCTCTTCCGTCGTAAGGAAGACAGCGACTGTACCGATACGGTGGATGATTTATCGAAACACTTTAGCAGCTTGCACGAGCTACAAAATAATAAAAATGTCTGACCTCGGACTGTACAATCGTTTACGCAATTTCGCGTCTAACGTCGACGAATGCCGTATCTCGTTTTGTGACAAGATTTTTCGCTTTCGACTACTCCTGCACTCTTGGCATCTAATGGCCGTCCTTGTCTTATCCATCGCGACGGCCATGGGCGAGGAGACAAGCCTGAAGCGCCTGAAGCGAGGAAAAACATTATAGACGTTGGCACGAGTTTTCGCGGGAAATTCAAACGACGTTGATTAACCTCAAACTTTCAAACGTCTTATTGACGCCAATGGGGACCGCGACGAAAAATACCGGGTATGTAAAACGAATTTTTCAAGAAGGAAACAACTTGCTGACTCGAATAACAAAATCCCATGACGTCGCTCGACCTGAGAATCGTACCGGTTTCAACTTTGAGAATCAATTTGCCACCTCGTTAGAGACGCTACTGAACCCCAAAAAGTCCATGGTTTTGGTTTTTCACGTTTTCCACGTTTGTCTGAGTCTTTACTGTTCAATGGATATTACAGTACGATTTATATGCTCGATTTGCTTGGTACGATAAAAAAAAATCGATTCAATTATGACACTCGATGTCCTGGATGATTCGATAGGGAATAGAAAAATTTTCTCAAATTTTTTATATTTGTTAACTTCTTTTTTTAGCATTATCTCCACGTGTAAATACCACTTACTATTTTTATACGAGTCTCTCTTCTCGTCCTCGGATTATCCTTCTTTATGTCAAATTTGTCAATTACGAACATTTTATACAACCTACCCTTGGCTCATTTTGAACCAAATTTTACTGGTGGAGCTCGTCGTCAGAGTATCGATGCTTGAATTTCATTCGCTGAAAATTCCAAGCAGTCAGATTCTTATCATCTCGAGTAGCTCGGGAGGAGTCAGAGTTTAGTTTAAAAAGCGTCACCTGTATATGATTATGTAAATTAACTACCGAATTTGCCTCTCGGTTCGTTTACACCGGATGGATATTCAATTTGAAAATAGGACTTTATCCGTTTGGCATACCTCAATGGTCTGCGCATAGCCCATGGAAAAAAATACGTTGCGAAAATATATTTTTTTAATATATTTAATCCATGTCATAGATATATATTATATATGTCGTATATATTTAAGATATATTTTAGATATATATGAGATATCGAATTTATCGTCATAAAATATATTTAAAAGATAACTTGGTGAAAAAAAAATCCGAAAAAAATGCATTTCTTCTAATTAACAATTTAATTTTTTTTAAGGTAACTCAAAAACTGATCCACCCACCCAAGCATTGGACTCCAATCGCATTGCTTAACTTTGATGATCGTTCGAAAACCCTCAGTTTATCTCAGCCACGTCTTCTGATTTGGAACGTAATTTTTATTTTGTCTATGGTTCACGAATTTAGACATAATTCGTTGATAATTTACACGAATCAACAATCCACGCGAATGCTCGATTGTGAAAGACGGCTAAAAATATTTATGAGAAAAATATTTTAAAAAATTATTATTATATTAGATCAATTAATTTTTTTTCTACCTTCCTGCCTCTTTCTCTCTTGCTCGTTCGCACTGAGAAAAATCCATCGGTCCTTTACGCGTTCTTATAGCATCAACTCGAACATCGCACTTTAATTGAATGGACTTTTTATGCCAGATGAAAAACTTCCCCGAACAAATTCTTAATGATCAAGGTAAATAAAACGAGTGACCGCAATACAGTCGACTTCGGCAGACTCCGCTAATTGAATCCGTTATTTAAAAAGATACATTTAACTAACTGCACTCCGTTGCATTCCTGTATTTTTTTTGTCACTCCTTACACCAGCACGATAACTAGCTCGTTCGTGGTCTTGGAGATATATGCACGTTTTAAAAATTGCATATTTTTTGGACTCGGTCGAACGATGAAAGAAAAAAGGACAAAAACAACACGAGGAAACTTCAAGAGGATTTACGGGTAACGATTTGACGAATTCGATTTTTATTTTCGACCATGTTACTACGCCCGGAAACTGTCATGACTGGCAGACAACTTCCTGACTAATTAACAACTAACACTGTTTTAGCAGGGAAATGATTACCCGTACGAAGACGCACTTCGCAAGTTAATATCTAGATAAATATATCTGATGGCTTATCTACAGTCTACCGTATCTCAACGCAGCCAGTTTACTGATTATTCACAACTTACCATCGCGAAGATGTTCAACAATGCCGAAATCCGTTCCAGTCGCTGATTGAATTTTAAGATAAATGATAATTTTTTAGTAATTTTCATCACCCGGACACATCGATGACAGTAAATAATAAATTTTGATTGGTCACGAGTTTACGTCTTGTCGTAACGATCCGTGATGAATTTCTAATTTTTTTTTCTTCAAATTTACATCACGAATACGTAAATATCCGTCACTTCGTTGAATACGACAATATTTGTAGTATGTTCCTTTTTTTTTGGATTTTTCATTGTTATTTTTGAGTGACGTAGTTCACTTGGAGTAGCGATAAACCAGCTAGGCATGTCCTATGACACGCAATGCTACACTTTGCGTATTAATAAAAATCAAAAATTATTTTTAATTCCACTGTCGCTCCTTGTAAACTATCCTTTTGTTTTTATATTATCCTGAAATTCGTCTCGGGCTGAGAGCCATCATATTCGTTGAGTTTTTATTTGAGAAAGAGCATCATACGATATGCGGCTAATGCCACGGTGTTATTGACACCGTGAAATTCGCCGGAACCGGAGTTAATCCATGTAAAATTTCTTTATCGGTCAGCGAAAAATCATAACCTCACTTTAACTGCTTTTACTTCAGTCCATTATTCGTGAGCGTAGCATCTGCACTCTTCAGAGTCGTAATACGTGTACGAAATAACGTAACAAGTGCAACGGCTTTTTACCCCGTGCTTTTTTAAAAAAAAGTGCTCGCAGCGCCACGGGTAAGCGATGAATTAACGAGGTGGCTGCACTTTGTAGCTCTTTGGACCTTCTTCATCTTACCAAATAAAACTGAACGAACTAAAACTAAAGGATGCTCTGTTCTCTTTTATTTATCTTTTTTCTTCTTTCTTTCTTTCTTTCAATCCCTTATACTCCTGTCTCATGAAAACTCGAACGTGTTACCAAGCTGCGCGAGGATTACGAAAAAAAAGGTTATGGCACGCCGCGAAAATCACTGCACTCTGCTTATTTATAGGTTAGCCCGTACTTTCGGCGTTTTACTTTAGCTTCAGTATTCCTTATAGAGGATGATTTTATTACTTCTCATTACTGACTCGAAACGTTCATCTACCCGGGAGCGTTTTCTCACGCGATACGCGACCCTACGATTATTCCAGGAGATGTTAGTTCAACGTACCGAAATCCTAATATCGACTGTAATATTGTTTTTCCAGGTATATCCGAATCCTTATTTTATTTTTTGTCGTCTGTTTCTTCAAGAAAGAGATTACACGAGGATCAGACTTTGCGAAACGTCTAGCCACCCGACCTTCAGGTACGTAACGATCGATTCGATCGCCCTGTGCAAGTATTAAAAATAACATTAATAAAGGCAAAGACTGTGTTTGGATTTTATTACGAAATAACTTTAATTACACTTTATTGCACGATAATATTAAAATAATACTTTACTGATGGACTTTCTTTAATGAAATCATTTGTTTTATTTTTCAAGAGTCGTTCAACCGCTATTAAACCTGTGATAACGTTTACGTACCATAAGAGCACGAAAATCCAATGGTTGCCAGCCATTATGTTGATACTCAACGGAAACAAATACAACAGCATTACACAGCCGTGCGATTCTCGCAAATTCCAGGATAATGGCCGACGGCATGTGAATCCAAGAAGAAGACGATCCTCTAGCATCTAACGAGCATCGTATCTACGACGCCTAGGGTAACCATTGAACTTGCTGATACGCAATGGCTGTCATGAACAAAGGGCCATTTTTCAAGCGTTTTTCTCACAATGCTATGTAACGCGGAGAAGTCTCATGCGAAAATCAACAACTCGCAAAGTTATATCCCTATTCAAGGATTCCTTCTAAACAGCCACGTTACGTCGTAGAATGATATTTATTGTCTTGTCGCGCAAACACCCTATGGCAGCCGAACGATGCCATAGATAAATCCCATAGAAATACAAGCAAAGCATTATTTTCGTGTTGTCGATCATTTTGAATATTTCAATAACTCCGCTGTGGGTAAACAGACCGCAACTGGGGATCTCACTACGATCGTTAAATAGGGTTTAGATAAAATTCCAAATTTTTGCTAACTGAAAATATGTCTTTGAAGAAATTTTTTTTATACATTCTTAAGATTGCATCGTGATAAACAAATTTTTTTTTTTCGCCTACACATAGGAAGTCATTGTTCGTGGCTGTTCCGAATTCTTAACTGATACTTCAAGTTCCACATGGTTCGCGTAATAAGGTGTAACAGCATCGAGCATGTTACGATCGAAAGACGACGGGTCCCCTTCCACTATCCTTGCGGAGAGCGATTCTTTCTTGCAGACATACACCAATTGGAGAGCCAAGTCTTGCCCAAGTCTTTATAAGTAGGAGCCATCCGCGTCCCCAAGACTTACTCCCTCTCGAGACGTGCTCCCATCAGAAGCCGATTTCGAGAAAGAAGTAAGAGCAATAAGGAAATTCGCTAGACGGTATAGATCAGAGGCTTAAGACCTTTGATTTAAAAAAAAAAAATATAAAAATATAAGTGTATACAAGAAAATAGAAAAGTACGTACCACGGAAGAAAATTACGTTATCGATATCAAAAAGGAAATTTGATACGGCAAGAAAGCTGCAGGAGCCACGGGAGATGTCGAAATTATCGAAGTGAAGTGCTTCGGTAGAGGAATTTTTTTTTCCAAGTTTCTCATCCCGCCACGAGGTAAGTAAAGGACAGTGAAGAAATTTTCTATCTTTATAAATTAATTCAGGCTACGACATTGCATTATTATTTGTATCATTAACTTCCATAACGATAGCGGTGCAATTGATTTATATTGATTAAAAAAAATTATTTTGGTGATTTTTTTTTAATATTTCGTAGCTATTTTGAGTCATTAGGCGGTTTCAAGTTCCCTAATAAAATCTATACGTCGTACTTCGAATAAGTGTTATTTTGATACGAGAAATCAGTGAAACTATATATAGATAGAGGTTCATGTTTTATGCAATTCATTGGCATTGAACTCTCCACAACGTGTATACGTATTGGTGGTTAAGATTGATATGAGCGTTAAGCCTCGCGGTAACATATGATTACATGAGGTCGATATATTTATATATGTCATATATAGGTATATAGTATATGTATACATTGACTCGATTTTACCTCAAGATTCTAATGAAAAAATTTATCTTAGACATTCAAATGTTTCTAAGGAAATGCTCGCTACTCGTTAAGTCTCAACGGCCATTGTCGTCGGTTGATTCGCATTGATCGTGCTCGACCTCACCAACGGATTCCTTGAGAATCGCAACTTTTTCTACGAGTCAAATTTCACGTCTGACAATCAACAATGGGGTATCGATCGATAACGGCTATTTCTCACACTAGATGATATTTCCTTTTTTCATTCCATATTATTGCCTCTCCTTTTTCTTACTTCTCACGCTTCTTTTTCGTATCAGCTCGCATCCGTTGACAATACGTCATTGCAGCCGATCATTTGAAACAGTCATATATCAATGTTCCCAAAGCATCATTGTGTCTGGATCACAGGATACTTACGGTAAACGAATGTTTTTCTCAAATCTCGTTTCCATCTTCAAATATCAAGCAGGTCGATCGACGATCTAAAAAGAAATTAATATAAAAATCGTAAATCCGCATTAATAATAGTAAATCGAATAAAGCAATTTTACTTAACAAACCTTCTTAGTCGACTTGTACGGTAAAGATGGTCAGGGGTAAAAATTCCAAGTGAATTAAAAGACTAAAAAGATGTACATATTCACAAGTATCTTATCCTCATCCTCAAATATCCATCAGATCCAGGATCTAAAAAGAATAATGTGACAACTGTGAATCCTTGTTAATAGCAGACAAGTTTTATGACCATTTTTTTGTAAATTCACATCAACATTTTTACAAGTGATCCAAGTCAGTTAAAAAGTTTGTCAAACGAACCTTGAACTCTCCTAGTTAGTTTGTACAGTGAAAACTGGTCGAGGGTAGAAATTGCAGGTGAAGTAAAAGAGCAAGGAATTTACATATGCAATTTTACAAGTATTCTCTCAATTACAATGTGGCTTTACTCGATGAACTAAGACGAGAGAAAATATGATTGTATCCTTTAAAGGTAAACGTACGGGGATAAGAATCTGAGTGAGAGAGACGAAAAACAAGAAAATGAACGAAAGCGTACGAGAGAGAGAGAGAGAGAAAGAGAAAGAGAAAGAGGAGGGGAGGTGGAGACGGCTCGAAACACAAGAATCCAAGAAGAGTGAAGTTGTCGAGAGTCGTATAGTGAAGTATGAGGCGAAGACGACCTTGCAACTTTCAATTGCAAGGTTGCACTTGCATCAAGCCGGCATAATAGGCAGGTTCAGTACACCTTATGAGGTGGGATCAGTTATCTCTTCTCAGTAAGTCAAGAGAAAATCGCCGTCATTGAGAGTATCCGTAAAACGACGATGATGATGATAATTCAGGATCCATAGAATCCTTGTTGGTGATACCTTGTCAAGTTGGAATGATACCTGTAATTTAAACGTATTATATGAAATTATTGAATTGGAATTTCTAATGGTTAATTTGTTACGTAACTTTGTGCTATTTTGTTGGATTTTTTTTTTTAGCAATACGCTATGCGTATAGAATTAACCTTAGGCGATATCAAGTAATCGATGACTCGATGACGCGAGTAACTGTACCGTTCGATTTACTGAATTGACAATTAATCGCATGCGATTCGCCGAACGCCGGACGTGAGAATTTTGTATCTTTCGAGATAAATTCTAAAAAAATTTTTAAACAGCCAATTCGTAATCCGTTTCGAATATATAATTTGAAATTTGTTTAGTAAAAACCGGTAATCTTTGCCGACATTGCTGAATCACGTTTTATCACAATGAAAGCTGATGTTTGGTTTTTAATGATGATCACAGGAAATTCGCAAATTACATGTACGATGTTAAAGGAAGAATTTTTTTTTCTAAAAATCATTTTGATAATTTTCAATCATATTAGATGACTTTGTTAGAAGATAATGACGATTGCTCTTAGTATATTCGTGTCAATAACCTTAAAAGAAGTTCAACGCCTTGACCCATATAAGGCGTAGAGCAACCGATTTTCAAAAAAAAAAAAAAAAAAAATCGAAAAGAAAAAATTACACCCACTGGTAACAGCAGATATAAAATTACAAAGGCGCGATGCTTCGTCGCTTTTCACTAAACTCTTTGAAAAAAAAAAAGAAATAGTTTCTTACCGATCTTCTGTTTTTTTTTTTCAATCAAGCAATTTCTGTTCAACGTACAAACCGATCATGCGCGAAAGGATCGCTTAGTCTGCCGACGACTTCCAAAGTTATTTTCAGAAAATGCATTGAAAAACGATGAACTAAAAAGACCTGAACATGCATACCCGTCAATTAGTTTATACATAAATCGATAAGATAATAACGACACGATCGGAACCGATCTTGAGAACCCCTTCTTAACTGCACGCTTCCATAATATTCTTGTATTACTTAAAGGACGCGAAAAACGTAAGTGAAAATTCGAGAAAACATGTGAAATGGAATTTAAGAATTCTTTTTTTTTTGGTATACATATCTGACCTTTTTTTTTATATAAAAAAGCAATAACTACATTTCAATGTTTTTGTCAGAGACTGTTATTCGGGAGTAATGTACCGTCTGAAGATGGTTCTGCCAAGATGGTTCAATACTCCTGAATAACTCTATACGCCAATCTAAGCTATTTCATGATTCATAATGAATTTCATGAATAAAATACTGAATTGACTGAACCGTAAAGATTAAAATATTTATAAACGAATTTAAGTATCGTCTCGTAACAAAAGTTTTCCAATTAATGAAACAATGAAAAGTAATCCCCATCAACGAGACAATGACCGATTGAACGTTTTGCGAAAGCCTAGAGAAAAGGAATTTGTCAAAGGATATAAAAAAAAATCGAAATAACTAAAGAGACAACTTTTGTACAATGAAGAAGGATTTATTATTGAATCTAATTTTTAAATTAATTGATTAAACCTAACAGATACGCGTGTACGATGTATCAATAAAATTATTTAATTCCTTCCGCGAATTCCAAAGGTTCATTTTATTCGCTTCTAGAATCTTTAATAAGCTAGGCAAACGTATCGAACTGCAAACGGATGAAGATTTGGCAAAATCTTTATTCAAACTGTGTCTCACGTACGAACGGTTCCTGTGCGAGGAATTTGCAAAATGTTTCATTCATCGATCCAAACCCACGTTACTTGATCGAGTTAATCCCGCTTAAAATATAGGTTAACGTACCTTGCTGTCGTTTGTTATTTTTCTTTCTTTCCTCTTCGAATCTTATAACACACCACCACTCACTTCAGTTACCTCACGAATTCTCCGAGAGAAATCATCCATGATTCGTGATGCGGTTGCAATTTCACGAGTGGGCATTGACATTGACATTGTGGGTTGTTATGCGAATGCTCGCGCAATATCATGAACTGAGCCACGTGGAGAAAGCAAGCGCCGCACCTAATATAATTTTGTTATTCTTATTCGACGTTCCACTCTATACTCCGTGCATTCTTTGGTCTTTGTTTTCCACGGCGTCGGTAACGCATTATAACGTAATACTACGAGAGAAAATATTAAAATTAATAAAGAACGTATATAATATTATAATTAAAAAAAATTTCTTTACCAATAGATATATTACTCTACGTTGTAAATTTAGCGACAAATTTTTAGTACATATTTTCGCCATAGACTAAAAAGTCTCTAGATACGCATACTATGTATCAGGCCTTACGACGTAGGTTTTATTTGAATACACCTACTGTAGCGCGTAACCAATTTTGATGATTCTTCGTACGTATAACTGTAAGATGACAATGACTTTCCCATATGGTGTGAAGGATAAAATTTGACCGAGATGTTTAACCCTTCTTGCTTTTTTTTTGTTTTTTTTTTCTTTCATTCTTTCATTTAACACCAAAATCATCCGACACGCTCGCTCGTTGACGATGGCGTGTCAAAGCGATACGGTAATCGAATAAAAATCAAAGCGACTGTTACCTATCAAAAGATCCATCCGTGAAGAAGCCATTCTGGTCAACCGAGGTCGCAGGGACAGTTAGAAATCCTTTGGAAAGTCATCGGCCAATACCAATAGCGGAATTCTTCCCTTGGATCATAGCCAACCGGGACGTCTATCTAACTGTCTTTAAAGCGCTTATCGTCACGGCGTGACACCGCGCGCAATTCAAATTTATGAAAAACTTCAAGACCACGTGGGAAACCCGTTTCCATACATAAATATCCTATATGTTGATCACGCGTCAATTCGCATTAAAGAGGCCGTCACGTCCTCCATTGTTCCGCTAGACGCAGAGTCCTATTACGTTACGCATTTGCTAACTAACGCTTCTGTATACCTGTTAGAAAGAACTAAATGGACCGTCTACAATCAAGACCTTATAACCTCGTTTAACCTTTCTTTTCGTGATTGACAAGAATTTTTCCATCGCTACGACGACTTTCGGCCGACTTTAATTATCCCGCGCATCTTTTTCTATTGAGATACAAATGTCCTACAGGTTTCCGCCAAAACGTGACGAAGTCGTATCGTATCGGTGACCACTCAAAGAAATAACGAAAAGGATAGAAAAAAGATAAGGAACAACAACGAACAAAAGAAACGTGATGCTGTGAAAATGACGCATTCGATTCATGATATAACTGTCTACAGTTTCCGTCACGATGTTCTTACCGGTCTATTGAACCTGGGTCCAGGGTTTCTCTATACGTGATACAGGAATCTCCCAGGATGCTGCGATGCTTTGTTTCTTAGATGCTGTAAAGACGCGTGGACCATATACATAATGTATACTATATATACATTATATATATATATATATATGTTTAATGTATTTTAGAATACCGTATGCGTTTACGTCTTACAATTAGATGTGAATTGGCCAGTATAACGGGTATCAAATTAGCCGGAGGCTTATTTTGTTTTGGCATATTGGCAACCCTTGGTTATACAATCAAGCCATGTATTGGTAATCGCGTTGATTTCTCGTTTGACAGCTAGTAATCTGTCACAAGTGACAATACCTTGATCTGACAGTGACAAGGGATTCGTTTGTAGTCTCATTTAAAGAGTTCTGTACTCCATTGTTCTATAAATTATCTTAACGGTTCATTACGAGATTGAAGCTGCTTCGAGTAATAAATTCGAAGTGAGTTTTTCCCCTTCGAATGTTGAACGTAGGATTTTTGTTAACTCCTTCTCTTATTTCTTTGATTCAATTTTTTTTTTCATTCTTACAGGCTAATCAAGTTTCGAGTGATGAGGATGAGAATCTGGACCGTGTGCTTTCTCGCACTGGCTATTGCCACTGCCGTGGAAAGTGGTAAGGGCTTTTATTTTTGTATATTTTAAAATATCTTATTTTGTTCGATAATTTTGTTTTTTCGAGAAAAAAAAACGAACAAAAGATGTATTTGACTCAAATCGGTTGGTTTTTTAAAATATTTTTTCATTAGCTCTTTGCAATTCTCGACACCTTCAACCGCGAAGGTACTTTCAATTAAATGATTTCACGATGTAACCCTTCTTCGAAGGTGCAAGCATTACCAACCTGGAATCTTCCAATTACGGCGCGCCGATGTGCGGATCGCATGTGCACAATACAAGCCACGTTTGCGAGCAACTATTTTTGTTGGTACGAAGGAATCTTCCTCGATGGTTGTTGTTGTCGTCAAACAGGTTTCCAAGGCGGTGCCATCGACCATATGTGCTTAGAAAAGTCCTTTTGCTAGTAAATAAATGAATAAACACAGCGAGAGTCCAATCATTAAAAAGATAAATCGCAATCCTGACAATTTTATCGATTGCTTGGAAATATTTTATCTAATTGGCACATTTAATTTATAATCGTTTCAGGTTCTCACAGGCCGAGGAACCGTTACTCAAGACTTAGCATATTCAAAAAGGCTGAAATACCTTTTAAATGTGCCAAAGAAGGATATCATTCTGATCCTTACGACTGTCACGTCTACCATAGGTGCGTAGACTGGGGCAATGGCAGCCCAATGTCTGCGTTTAGATTTGAATGTGGCCCTGGGACCGTTTTCTCTAAGGATAAGGGCGACATCTGTACTCATCCTGGGGAAAGCGGACGTCCTGAATGCGGTGGATCTGAAAATGATGTAGAATCTGATGGACAGGTTTGGCAACAACCTTCTTCAACAGTTTCTTCTAGTACTACTGATGGTACAACGACTACGAGTACTACACAGGTTCCTAGTACTACAACGACGGAAGCTACGACAACGACGAGTACTACAACTCAGGCAACTACGACTACGAACGCTCCAACAACTACACAGTCGAATACTTCTGGTGGAAGTGGTAGTGGACCGGAATGTATTCAGGAAGGATTTCTGGAGGATCCTGAGGATTGTCAGAAGTTCTACAGATGTGTATCTGATCGTCCTGGCTCTTTTATAAGATATGAATTTACGTGTGGAGTTGGTACAGTTTGGGATCCAAAAATTGAGGGCTGCAACCATGCTTGGGCTGTGTCGAGAGATGACTGTAAGCAGAACCTTCAGGATCCCACCGCTGGCGGAGATAACGGACAGTGGAATGGGGATACTGGGAGTAATGGAGGGCAATGGAACGGGGATACAGGGGATAATGGTGGACAATGGAATGGTGATGTTGGCGATAATGGTAGTCCTGGACAACCTGGAGCGCCGGGAGATCCTAATGGGCAGCCAGGAGATCCTAATGGACAACCTGGGGAACCAGGAGATCATAATGGCCAACCTGGGGAACCAGGAGATCCTAATGGCCAACCTGGGGAACCAGGAGATCCTAATGGCCAACCTGGGGAACCAGGCGATCCTAATGGGCAACCAGGAACTCCGGGGACACCAGGGACGCCTGGAACTCCAGGGACACCGGGGACGCCTGGAACTCCGGGAACCCCTGGAACTCCAGGAAAGCCAGGGACGCCTGGAACTCCAGGAACACCAGGAACGCCTGCAACTCCGGGAACACCAGGAACCCCTGGAACTCCGGGAACACCAGGAACGCCTGCAACTCCGGGAACACCAGGAACTCCCGGAACACCAGGAACGCCTGGAACACCAGGAAAGCCAGGGATGCCTGGGACACCAGGAACTCCGGGAACACCAGGAACGCCTGGAACTCCAGGAACACCAGGAACGCCTTCCACTCCAGGAAAGCCAGGGATGCCTGGAACACCAGGAACTCCAGGAACACCAGGAACGCCTGCAACTCCGGGAACACCAGGAACGCCTGGAACTCCGGGAACACCAGGAACGCCTGCAACTCCGGGAACACCCGGAAAACCTGGAACTCCTGGAACTCCGGGAACACCAGGCACGCCTGCAACTCCGGGAACCCCGGGCACACCAGGAACGCCTGGAACACCAGGAACTCCGGGCACACCAGGAACGCCTGGAACACCAGGAACTCCGGGCACACCAGGAAACCCTGGAACTCCGGGAACGCCAGGAAAACCAGGAACGCCTGGAACTCCAGGAACACCAGGAACGCCTTCAACTCCGGGAACCCCGGGCACACCAGGAACGCCTGGAACTCCGGGCACACCAGGAAACCCTGGAACTCCGGGAACACCCGGAAAACCTGGAACTCCGGGAACTCCGGGAACACCAGGCACGCCTGCAACTCCGGGAACCCCGGGCACACCAGGAACGCCTGGAACACCAGGAACTCCGGGCACACCAGGAACGCCTGGAACACCAGGAACTCCGGGCACACCAGGAAACCCTGGAACTCCGGGAACGCCAGGAAAACCAGGAACGCCTGGAACTCAAGGAACACCAGGAACGCCTTCAACTCCAGGGTTGCCTGGAACACCGGGAACTCCGGGAACACCAGGAATGCCTGGAACCCCTGGAACTCCGGGAACACCAGGAACGCCTGGAACTCCGGGAACACCAGGAACGCCTGGAACCCCTGGAACTCCGGGAACACCAGGAACGCCTGGAACTCCGGGAACACCAGGAACGCCTGCAACTCCGGGAACACCAGGAACGCCTGCAACTCCGGGAACACCAGGAACGCCTGCAACTCCGGGAACACCAGGGACACCTGCAACTCCGGGAACACCAGGAACTCCGGGAAAACCAGGTACGCCTGGAACTCCGGGAACGCCAGGGACGCCTGCAACTCCGGGAACTCCGGGAACACCAGGAAAACCTGGAACGCCAGGAGAACCAGGAGCACCGGGAACAGCAGGAACACCAGGAGCACCGGGAACACCAGGAAACCCTGGAACACCAGGGGAACCAGGAACACCAGGAGAACCAGGAACACCAGGGGAACCAGGAACACCAGGGGAACCAGGAACACCAGGGGAACCAGGAATACCGGGAACACCAGGAACAGCTGGAACACCAGGGGAACCAGGAACGCCTGGAACTCCAGGAAAACCAGGCGTTTGTCATGAAGAGGGCTTTTTCCCGGATCCCGAAGATTGCCGCAAATTCTACCGATGCGTTGGTGATAATTCCCATTTCACTAAGTATGAATTCTCTTGTGGAACTGGCACTGTATGGGATTCCAAAGCACAAGCATGTAATCACTATTATGCTGTGCCAACCTGTAACCCGGACAGCGGAGAATCAAATAATCCTGTTGTTGACGGATCAGATCCGTCTCTCAACGAATTAGATACTGCAAATCCACCGGATTCAGAAAATCAGCTAGGAACAACCACTACTATCGTAAGTTCTACAGCCACCGAACCTGCATTCACGACTCCCCAACCAGAAGTGTCATCGCAATCCCCATCAGGAGCATCCCCTCAGGAACCCGAATCTTCAACAACACCAAGTACAGTTACTCAAGTCTCTTCAGTTTTACCATCATCCACCGTGGGATCGACACAATCATCCTCAACTTCATTAGAAACAAGTCAGCCCCCTGCAATTTCTTCAACACCACAAGTAGAGTCTAGCTCGGTACCGCCTTCAGGATCAACGCAACCTGGTCAATCTGGGAAATCTACTTGTACCGAAGAAGGCTTTTTCTCAAATCCTGACGATTGTCGCAAATTCTATCGATGCGTAAAGGAAAATTCAGCTTTTCAGAAGTATGATTTCACTTGTGGTCCAGGAACTGCATGGGACCAGAGTCTTCAGACTTGTAACTTCATTAATGAAGTATCGTCATGCAATTCAGAATCCAACGAAATACCCGAAAATACAACACCGGAAAATAACGAAGTAGGAGCCACACATCCCGCATCATCAACAACGAGACAATCATCACCATTTACACAGCCTTCATCAATTCCAAGCTCTTCTGCAACAACTTCAGCACCACCAACTGACAGACCCACAAAAACCACATTAGCATCATCTTCAGCTGCTGCAGAGATCCAGACATCTCCATCAGATTCTAGTACTGAATCTTCTTCGTCGGAATCAAGTTCCTCATCATCAGAATCAACTTCTAATTTTGAGTCTTCCGATTCAAGTTCTACCGAAGGAAGCGTGCCACCTTGTGCAACTCCGAAACCAAATTCCACGATTGTCTGCAATGAGGAAGGTTACTATCCTAATCCGAATCAGTGTGATAAATTTTATCGCTGCGTAGATAACGGTAAAGGTTTCAATGTCTACCACTTCGATTGCCCACCAGGAACCATCTTTGATCCCAGCATAAATGTGTGTAATTATCCCGAATCAGTATATCCCCCTAGAGATTGTGCAGTAGCACAAAATACAACTGAAGCACCGGAAAGTTCTACACAAGCAACAACAACACCATCTGGTGGAAGTAGTACACCGGTAGACGAATCGAGTTCTTCGACAGAAGGTACAACAATCGAATCAGAAACATCCAGTACGACCGAAAGTACAACAGCAGTAAGTTCTGAAACAACAGAACCAACTTCGACAACAACAGAATCTGGCAGTGAAACAACCACAGGAATATCTGCCGAAACAACCGAAGCTACTACGCCACAAGTAGAAAGCACCACAGAGCAACAAACGACGACCGAGCCTACTGATACAACAACAGAATCTCAAAATGAAACCACGACAAACTCCCAGGAACAAACAACCACCACTGCCAGTATTACAACAACAGAAACTCAAGAAGAAACAACGACAAACTCTCAAGAACAAACAACAGAAGCAAACACAACGGAAGCTCAAGAGCAAACAACAGCGTCGAGCACAACCGAGGTTTCTGAAGAAACAACAACGCAACCACCCGGGACTACAACAAGCTCAACAACAACAGAATCTCAAAACCAGACCATGACAGAGTCCCCAGAGTCTACAACCATTAGTCAGACAACGACAACAGAATCTGAAGAACAGAAAACAACAGAATCACCTACAACAACAGAATCACCTACAACAACAGAATCACCTACAGCAACAGAATCACCAACGACAACAGAATCACCTACAGCAACAGAATCACCAACGACAACAGAATCACCTACAGCAACAGAATCACCAACGACAACAGAATCATCTACAACAACAGAATCTACCGTAGAGCAAACAACAACAGAAGCAACAGAGACGACCACGGAATCGCAAGATCAAACAACCGAATCCGCTACGACAGAATCTCAGGAAGTAACAACAACGGAATCCTCGTCATCAACAACCTCATCGGCGGTCTCGACCCCATGTCCAATTGGAAATCTCACTGACGAGCAGATAGCTCTAGTCTGTCCCACTGGTTTCCGCCGTCATCCAAAGTACTGCAATCTCTTCTATCAGTGCACAACGGCCAGTAACATGGAGATCAAGATCCTGATCCTGAGTTGTCCAGAGAATACGATCTTCGATGAGGAGAAGGTCCAGTGTCTACCTGAAAACGAAACCAATCAAATTTGTAATGGAGTCAAGGCTGACGCTAGATTCTACAGAAGACTGAAAGACAATTCCATGCCACCAGTAAGTAATCGGTGTAAAAAATTTTCCAAAAATTCAACAAAGATTATTAATTTTTTCTTTCTCATTTTTCAGGTCAAGGTTCAAGGTAATACGCTCTGCCCCGCAGAAGGTCATTATCCTTACAGACAAGGATGTAGCAACGCGTTCTACAAGTGTAAAAAGGATATCTACGGATCGCTCGAAGGATATCTTTACAAGTGTCCCGCAGATTTTATATACTGGTCGGTGTCGCGTCGTTGTGAACGCGTCACGCGGTTACCCATGTGCTCGCATATGGCTTACAAGAATAAAAATTATTCCTGGGAAACGCGCTGGGAGGTCCCTGTTGAGGATTACAACTTATCCGCTAGAATGCTTAACTTTTATTAATACGATCTGCAATCGTCCAAAATCTCACGGTGCCGTAGAGCATTTTCGTTCTTTATTATCAAACGTTCTCTACAGCCATTTAGGCATAGAACGTATAAGCTTTATCAAAGGCGATCAACGCAATCGGCATCTTACAATTTTTCGGGCTACAAAGCCCGTTTATTGTCTCTAGTAATAGTACATTTTACAATTATAATGAGAATCTCCGTACGATTTTTACGAGCTCCTAAGGGTAGACTCCAAATTAGCTACAGCATAGGTTACATGCTGAGGTAACCTTTCCCTTTCTGTTTTATTTCATTTGCCTGATTTATATGACATGGACTAATCGAACGAAAGGGTAATATTAGCATAGCACTGTGTAACAGACGTTAGCTAATTCAAAGTTTAACCCCTAGTCCGATCGGCCGCTATATCGATCGGTAACGGTATGGATTTTACGTATGTTTTTTTTTCCATTTTGGATCTACCATTTTGGACTTATGTTACTGAGCTGTGAAAAATCGTATGCGACGTTCAGGGTTTTTTTTTTTGGTTGCGGGACTCTTATGCAATAGTGACTGTACTTTTTATTAATGCTATTATTAATATTAATTTGATGCGCCCATATCGATAATTATTGTCTTGTGTTCTCGCATCATGTCGTATCTGCAAAAAATTACGGCAATGAAATCAAAAGGCATTACTACTCTTTGTATAAGACTTGCTTGTCGCCTCTATTTACGTGTATATAATTATTTCTGTTCCATTTTGTCTTCATTTATGTTTTATCGTAAGAGAATTGTTAGTCGCTTTTGTAACTCGAATGTGTGTTAGCCTCGTATCATGATTCTTGTGTGATTCCTGAATGTCTATGATATCTTTTGTGTGAGACTTTTTTTTTTAATAAATAAAACAAATCAAAATAAATCGACCTCCTTGTTCTTTAAAAATTTTCATTCGACGCATACAGGGTGTCACGAAATTCACGCATTGCCGTATTCGGGAGAGATCACAGATGTTGGAAATGAATTTTGCTCATTTGAACATGCTCAGTTTTTAAATGAGGTTCGCTCAGAGGTAATCAATGAAATGGACGGTGGTGAAGAAAATTGTAAGCATTTGCGAACTTTGAATTTTTTTTCGTTGATTTTGATTCGGTGACACCGTGGAAGAAAATGGGAAGAAAACTCAGAGCTCGCACGTGTCTACTGTTCCTGTCGCCGCCTCAGTTTCATTGCTGATCTTTGATCGGGTCTCATTTGAAAATTCAAAATTTTTCGATAAAACGGAAGCCTTTTTTTTCGACTATCTGCAACACCTAATTTTGGAACGCTCTGTATATCAGCTTTAGTATTTAATTAATATCCACTATCTATAGTTCAATATCGATTTATTTATTAAAATCACTGTTTTAAATTTGGATACTATTTTTTGCGGTATTTTCTTTTATTTCAAACGATTATTATGTTCTTGGAAAACGTAATTTCAACAGAAGATATCTTTACGCAGCTGAAAAATGACTTTTGGACATATGTATGTGTTGTCTGCGTTTTTGTATGAAGAGATGTAGCAAGTGTAACACGTGGAAAATCTTACTCGGCGGTAATACCAAGTGGGAGGGAAGGTCGATCTGACATCAAAGGACTGCAGACACATTTTTTCATTTCTGATATTCTCTAATAGTACGCAATTTAGTATTTTATAATATTTTGAATAACTTATATTCCAGCCTGCTGTAATTTTACGTTAGGCTAACATTTTGCCTTGCAATAACCTCGTAATAACGCTTCGAGACAGCCCGCTTTAAAACGTTTGTAAATTGGAATAAGACTGTTGAGGGCTTTTCCAAGGGTTTCCCAAAATAAGCTACTAGTGGAATGAAAGTGTTATACCAAGAGTTATTAATAGTTCTTATAGTAAGACTACTAGTGACTTTTTTTAAGACTGGGAAACGTAAATAATAAAGGCAAAATTAGTACCCGTAATTGTAAACTGTTGTCCCCCAAAAAATACCTACGTGTAAAAAACTATGCCAAGTACATGGGTCACTACATATCTGCTTATTATATCATCTAAAATTAGCCCATAAATTTAATTGTATTCTCGAAATTTCCAACAACGTCTTCGCTATTCCTTTACAGGGACGAGTAGGGAGATCCTCAACGCTACAGGAGTAAAATTTTGTGATCATCGCCCCCGTCGATAATGCAAATCCCGTCGTAGCCGAGCTGAATTTGATCACGAGAGCAACCCTTCCTTCCTTTCCTTATGGCTGTATCCCCAATGGGGGACATGTGCTAGGGGAGCAACACTGAAAACCAAGTGGTCTATCAGACAAAGATGAGCAGAGAATTGCACAATGCTACGGTTTTAGGCGATACCAAAAACATGGCGCTAAATCGTAGCGGCGAGTCCAGAAGTAGAATTTTGTGATCATCGCCTCCGTCGATAATGCAAATCCCGTCGTAGCCGAGCTGAATGTGATCACTAGAGCAGCCCTGCGAACGACGTTGCTCATCAGATATTGCATATATTTTTTTATTCCAATCTTAAGTTCGAGCGCACAGTATAAGCTCGATAAGATTTTTTGTGACAAAAGCCAGCACCTCGTGCCTGCCTGCACTGAGGGGTGCAGCGGTGAACTGCTGACTTTTAGAATTGTTTAAACAATCGTATCGGGCGGAACTATGTTCAGAAGAGTAAGTTCTAGTGTTCTAATGCTGATCCATGCCAGGAATTCGAAAATAGTTGCTTCAAACGTTCTAATAGAATTCTAAGACTTTATGTTTTGTCATTAGGCTTTTACCGTGGGTATTTTTTACGAGTTATTTCTAATATACTCTATATAGAAAGACTGGCATAATGAACGAAAATTTATATGAAGTAGTGCACAGATCCGCTAAATAGTACTCGATAAAAAATTACCTAAAGCTTTATTAATTATTAAACGGCCATTAAATCATAATTAAGTATGAAAAGCAGTAGTAATATAATAGAGTAGTGAAGACGTTATAGGACATTTCGAAAATACAATTAAAATAATGGTATATTGCTAGATCGTATAATAAGCAGATATGTAGTGACTTATGTTTCTTGGAATTAATAATATGATTTCAATACTTTTTATTTAAGGAATTCACAGTATTCCTGTACTTGACATAGGTTTGTACACGTAAGTGATTTTCAGGGTGATATCACAAATGTTTGTTCTGCAATGGGATATATTAAAGAAATTTTAAGCATTCAAATTTGTATTGTTATAGATATAAAATGTAAATACAGCGCCATCTATTATGTAGAAAAGTAAATGTGAACGCGCAAAGACGACGACGACGACGAAGTAACTGATATGAAATCGTCTCGTTCGTCATCTCAATGCGCCCTGACCTCGTACACTAATTGTATTGACCTTGATAGCAATTGATTCAGAACCCTCAATTCCTATAGTGAATGTATCAATAACTTTTTCTCATATGTACCGGTTCATAAGATATTTAACCACTTGCGCTGGCAACGAATTGACAGATCCGCGTGACAAAACGCTACGAAAACAATATCTCGACTTACGTGGCACTTCTTTCCAGCGCAAGTGATTAAGTCCAAACACGGACATAAGAGTTGATTCGGGTAAAGAGTCTTGACGGTCCGTGCTCTGAAAAGCCGGTTGCCTTTACTCTTTAAGGGGAAAAAAGAAGAAGAGCCAAGTGTTAGGAACAAGTGTTCGTCAAGGTAATACCAAAGCAAAAGCAAGAGTTAAAAGCAAGTCTTTTCCAAGGACACAATCAAAAAGTGTAGCCAAGGGTTATTAGCAAGTGTTCGAAAGCTTATTAGAAGATATACGTATGCAAAGGTTTTTTTTACAGTTTCAAGGGTTTTTCAAGTGATCGACAAGATTTTAGCAAGCTATTCTTTTTTGCACGGGCAGTTACGTTTATCCATGGAAACACAACTCGACTTAGATCGTTCACAACATATACTTTAGTCCGTATATTGTTCCATTATGATTTTTAAAAATTATTAAATTGCAAAATTATACAAAACCCAAAAGGTGCTGGATTTTTCTTTAAAGAACCTTCTGCGTTTCCTGTGCAGAAGGTATATATTGTATGCGCAGAAGCGATATAACACACTGCTTGATTTACGCAGTAGCTGACATCGTTCATGATTCATGTGACAATTGTCAAGTGTCATAGTGTAATTGACCCGAAGAAACAAGATTAGAATTTTTGCTGAAAAACTAAAGCTTTCGGATCAATAGAATGTTCCGGAGCTTGGCTTACTTCTCTAAATTGCTCGGTAAGTTTTTTATTTTTTTTTTTCCTGAATAATGAGAGTTTCCTGGTTCCTGTCGAGATCTCGCTTTTCATAGTTTAACATTATATTTTGCATTTAAACAGACAAAGCTACGAGTAACCTACGACTCGAGCCTGACTGGCCTACAATATTGCAAATTTGCGATGTCATTCGACAAGGCGATGTTCAGTAAGTGAACCTTGCATACTATAGGAATTTCAGGCTAACCTGGAATAAATCTAGTCAGAAGTTTCTAGTGCCAAAGCAATTGTTTTAGCTAGATACATATTTTGAATATTGTTTAAAAAATAAGTTTATGAAAGATCGGGTTGCAGACTGTTACTTTGCATTGGATTTGTAAAGCACCCGACTGATCTTTAACAACTTATTTGTAAATCTAGGCCGAAACCTGCTCTCGCTGCTATAAAGAGAAAGCTGACAAATCCCAATCCGCATATCGCGTTGTTTAGCTTGTTGGTAAGTCATGGTTGATATTGTACAGGGAAACCATGACTTAATATGCATCTTTTATTTTAGGTATTAGAATCCTGTGTAAAAAACTGTGGTAGCTTGATTCATGATGAAATCGGTACAAAGCAGTATATGGAGCAGCTCAGAGAGCTTGTAAAGACAACGCCACATGAGAACGTCAGGCTAAAGTTACTAGAATTGATTCAAGCTTGGACATTTGCTTTTAGAAATAGTCCCAAATACAGAGCCGTTCAGGTGAGAATAATATTGGCCTTCCTACTTCCTTCATTGTGCTTGTATCAGTGGTGTATATCTCTTTAATATAACCACTTAAAAATTCTATGACTTCTAACAAATATCATCCAAATTACATATTTAACATACATTAGAATTCGGCATGAGCTCGTTGGGACCAGTTGAAATTGTTTTTCTCTCAAAATAGTATGTCTCTATCACTAATATAAATTTTATAATTTTACAACAGGATACTATGAACATTTTGAAAGCTGAAGGATACAAGTTTCCTACTCTCAAAGAAAGCGACGCAATGTTCAGTGCCGATACTGCTCCAGCATGGGCGGATGCAGATGTTTGCCATCGCTGCCGTGTAGCTTTCAGTATGGTGCAAAGGAAGCACCATTGTCGTGCCTGTGGCCAAGTTTTTTGTGGTCAATGCTCTAGCAAAATGTCTACTTTACCAAAATTTGGAATTGAGAAGGAAGTTCGCGTGTGCGAGGCTTGTTACGATCAAGTTAATAAGTGCGCATCAATTTATATTTATAGTTCCTTTTAAAGAAGAATTTTAAATAAATATTTATAATTTTCATTTTTTTTCCCGGTTAGGCCAACCACCACAGCTACTAAGGAAACCGATCTCCCTGCAGAATACTTGAACAGTTCTCTGGCACAACAGCAGCAGGTAAAAATTATATCCCTAAGACATAGGAGCAATGACTCACCCTAGCGGATTCGTTGATTCTATTAAATGCATAATTCAATTAATAAACAAAGATGGCTTCTCTCACCATGCCGCTATAGTCAGACGTTTCTAGAGATAATTTTTTACTAGAGAAAGCCAGATTGATACAATGAGTACAAAGTTTAAGGCACTGACAGAAGGCATTACTTAATGTACTCTTCCATCAAAATTAGTAATGAGCACTAGCAGACGCGTTTTGCTAAGCTTGTAAGCTCGCTTGTCTTTTGATATTCCAGCTGTCAAATGATTGTCAGGCATCTTGAATTTTATAAATCCTTTAGCAACTAGCTGGAAACTCTAGTCCAGATTTTGTAAGGAAATTCCTGAATAATGAGTCGCCACAGAACAAGTCTTCTAAGAAAATCGACCAAGTTCCTAAATCCTCGTTACCGTAGAAACACATTACTTGATGAACCCTATTACAACGTACGTAATAACCCCAAAGACTTGCTATTTGCTATTCCCGAAATTCACATTAGGTGCCACCACGCAAGACAGCAGAGGAACTCCAAGAAGAAGAGGAACTACAGCTAGCCTTGGCTTTGAGTCAAAGTGAAGCTGAACAGAAAGAAAAAGAAAAGAAACGTGCAACTAGTGCCCTAAAATCAAATCCTACTCCAATTTCCAGAGCAGCTTATTCTCCACCATCATCACCGGTAAAAAAAATCACTTAATAAATTTATCTAAGTAAACTGTTAGTTCCACTAGAGCTTCTGGATTACTTGAAAATTCCTTCAGGGACCCAGTCCATCTCATGTTCAAGAAGAAGAAGAAACTGATCCAGAACTTGCTAAATATTTGAATCGCAAATATTGGGAACAGAGACAAACTGCAATAGAGGAACATAGTTCCAGGGCGGATATAGCTAGTCCATCCGCACCTAACATTAGTAGTCCGATGCCCCAGAAGGTCATCGTGCCAAAGTCTCAAAATGAAGAAGTCGATACACAAATGGAGGAGTTTGTTGGGGCACTGAGGTCTCAGGTTGAGATATTTGTGAACAGGATGAAGAGTAATTCATCTCGCGGCAGGTCCATTGCCAATGATAGTTCTGTACAGACTCTATTTATGAATATCACAGCTATGCATTCAAGGTACATTCCTTATACAGAAACATATCAAACAAGTATGAAAATAGGTAGGATATATTCATTAGAAATTAATTATAGGTTGCTGAGACACATCCAGGAACAAGATGATAGTAGAGTCTACTATGAAGGACTTCAAGATAAATTGGCTCAGATGAAGGATGCACGAGCAGCATTGGATGCTCTTCGCGAGGAACATCGTGAAAAGTTGCGCAGGCAAGCTGAAGAAGCCGAGAGACAACGGCAGCTTCAAATGGCGCAGAAATTGGAAATTATGCGTAAAAAGAAACAGGAGTACTTGCAATATCAACGTCAGTTGGCTCTACAAAGGATCCAAGAACAGGAACGGGAAATGCAGATGAGACAGGAGCAACAGAAGCAGCAGTATATTATGGGTCAGTGTTTATCTTAATTTATTAATCAATGTTGCACCTTGTTTCATCGAAGTACACGAATTTACTTTGTGCTGCTTTCTTTTTTTCTTAACAGGTAACTACCAGCAAGTGCCAGGATTTATGGGACCATCCGCTCAGGGTTCTCCAGTACGTCATGTTCAGTATCAGGGACCCACGTCAAACTACAATCCGATGTCTCCAACGAATCAGGGAGTCTATATATATGGAGGCCAACCTCCCATGGGCCAATACCAGATGCCAGGTTATGGAATGCCATCGATGGGTCCTATGCCAGCTCATATGATGGGCGCAATGGGGAACCAAGAGCCGCAGGGGTCTGCTGATCCGTCTATTCAAGGTCGAGAAAGTCTTGGTCGTGTTTCGATATCAGGTCCAGGGATGGTAAGTAAATTCCGAAAATAAATTAGAGGAAATTATGTATCATAAAAGTAAAGAAACTTCTATGTCAAATAGATAACTCAGATTCCAGGAGCTCCAATGCCGCAGATGCAACAGCCCACTGGTCATCAAATGAGTCAACAAGGTCCTGCCCATATGGTACCACCACAAGGACCTCCAGGGCACATGGGCGCTCCAGGTCCACAAGGTCCTCCAGGATCAATAGTACAATCATCAGGACAGTCGGTTCAAGTAGGACCACCTCAATCGGGTCCAGTTGGACAAATGGGTCCTGCACCGGTACAGATGATATCACAAGGTCCACCGCAAGGTCTTCCAGGTCAGATGGGCCCACCGCAGGGTCCTCCAGGTCAAATGGGCCCACCGCAAGGTCCTCCAGGTCAAATGGGCCCACAGCAAGGTCCTCCGGGTCAGATGGGCCCACAGCAAGGTCCTCCGGGTCAGATGGGCCCACCGCAAGGTCCACCAAATCAGATGGGTCCACCGCAAGGTCCTCCGAGTCAAATGGGCCCACCTCAAGGTCCTCCACAAGGTCCACCAAGCCAGATCGGTGTTCCACCATCACATGGTCCCCCAAATTCAATGGGACCACAAGGGTCAACATCTTTACCACAAGGAGCACCATTACAACAACCAGCCAGTACCAGTCTTCCCCCTCAAGGAACAGGAAGTATGCAATTACCATCTGGTCCTCCTGGTAGACCAATACAAGGCTCACAAGCTCCTGGCTTACCCCCCATTCAAGGGGCACCACAAATTAGTGCACCCAGTGGACCACCGATGCAGTTTCAACCAACATCTAGTCAGCCTGCATCAGTAAATTCTGTGCAGACCAAGGAATCCAAACCTGACACAGCTGAGCTCATTTCTTTCGACTGAGGACATGGAAAACGAATAATTTTAGAATCTTATTATAATCAATTCATTTAAAGTGTCGCGGATGAGTTTAAATAGAACAAAGGGTCGTCGTCACTTAATCAATTGCCCAGGTCACATTACGCCTAACCTGAAAACGATCTTTTCTATCTATACTCAAAACTCGTCTATTACGTATGTTATACTAAAAAAAAAAAACTATCATAATCCCTCCGTAAAGTATTGAGCGAATTAACACACTGGGACTACAATGGGAATCGCAAGGTTTTGCATATTTATGGGAAAGCACATAGGATGTTCTTTCGGTTTTAGTAATGTACGTTTAAAACCGGAATAAAAAGTGCAATGGCGTGTTAAAAGACACTTTAAAAACGGATACGTCTATTAAAATCCTCGTTTAATGCCTAAAATGAGTAAAATGCTTAGCGTAGATAATTACGGAAGGGAAAACTGTTCCATATTCATGTTTATTTAAATTAATTCATAACAATAATTACTAATTATATACAAAAATTAATTACATAGTCAAAAAAAGCCTTGCCTTACGGGTATACCGTTGCACTGTTCTTTTAGCTCGTTTATAGTTTTTTAAAAAGAAAACGCAGCAAGTGGCTCTCGCCAGATGTCAATCATAGAAAATACGATTCGACCTAGCGTCCCACTATTAAATCATGATATTAATACAAACATATTACACCAAGACTAGCTCTTCGGCATTCTTCGATTTTTTTATTGGTCAACGGAAGTGATCTCGTCCGATATGTTAAATGCGCGACACTTCCTTATAGATTCTGGCGACATAAAAGTGCCAAGTGAAAGAGTAAAAAAAAAAAAGAATTAATTCAATCGCGGGTCAGCATAATAACAAAAAGAATAAAAGGAATAATAAACGCAAGTCCACGGATGCGTCTTTCTTTCTCTTTTTCTTCTCTCTTTATCTTCACTGTGTTCAGAGGATCAGTAAAACCTCGTTCTTAGTCGATTTTTTTTTTTAGATAAAAAGCCTGTCTATTTTCATCTGCATTGTCAGATTCCTATAGTTCGCCACATAGTCAATGGTACAGCAATAGCGTTTCATATAAACATTCGTGTTTCTGTATATCAAACTGTCTCAACCTGGCCCTTTCGTCGAGGTTTGACATCCTGAACCTGGGGCGAAGTGAAGGACGTCTCCTCGGAACGTTTCTTAATAGCTGAAGCTAACTCCCCGTTGCTCGAAGTACCCGAATCTGTACTGTCCTTCCTATCCGAACAGACTATAGACGGCAATCCTGACCCATTAGCCGCCAGAGACGCTTTCCTTAGTCTCATATCCTCCATAGGAATCTCCTCACTACGTGGCCTTGGCATTTTTGGAGAATTATCTCTGGATCTTAAACCGTTTTCACGTGCCCTTCCACTAGGACTACCGTCGGAGCGTCTACCACTGGGTGTTGTGCTCCTTGAAGAAGATCTAACAACACCATCCTGTCGCAATTGTGCTGCGAAACCAGGGACCTTGTTCACAGTGAACATTGGTCTTTGTTGATCTTTTTGTTTGTGACCCCGACCTGTTGCTCCTAAATTAACAGAATGAAATATACAATTGTTATATCAATGAGACGAATCACCAATCATTTAATCATCTTTTAC
Source organism: Calameuta filiformis (assembly GCA_030142265.1). Taxonomy (NCBI): domain Eukaryota; kingdom Metazoa; phylum Arthropoda; class Insecta; order Hymenoptera; family Cephidae; genus Calameuta; species Calameuta filiformis. The sequence goes on along the minus strand of JARQSU010000530.1, from coordinate 90,481 downwards.
TCACGTTCCGGCCGCATATTTATAAGAGCATAATTTGGAGGTGTAGAACAGTGTGGCATGTTTGTTGGAATATCTAATAATCTGGCAATTTGACTCATCTTTTTCTGCCTAGCCTTTATTCTGCCTTTTGTCAATCTGTAATGTTATTATCGGTCAACATGGCGTGTCCACACTCTGCATGATCTTTATAGAGAATAACGTATACCTTTGTTTGGCAGCCATGCATCGAATATGATCGTCGAAAATGAACCTGGCAGAAAGTAAAGGCACCCTATTGCTGGCGCTGCTACTGAGTGGTTTATGAATTGTCAAGTGGAGACACCTGGAATCGTCTTTATCACCAGCTACTTCAATATCCTGTAGGAATCCTACCAGCTTAGCTACGCCCCATCCTAGCTTCTTCGTGTCCGGTTCTACCAAGATCAACTGCAACACGTCAATCACCAAGAAACGACGAATCTTCTGACCATCTTTCCATACCACAGTGCAGGCTATGAGGTCACTGTTATCTAGAACAGGAAGAAGACACCGAGATATTAACTGTCTGAGTTTTCATATACGTAGAGAGTAGCAACAGATCCATTTAGGACGTCGCCAAGGAAGCGAAGACGTAGTGCGCAAGAGAAAGAATAGACAGATACATTTCCCATCGTAAATCCTCGTTGCTGCCCTTTCTTTTGCTCCCCAAATGAATCCAGTAAGACAGCTAGAAAGTAAATAACTTTTACTTAGGTCAAGAACGTTGTTGACCTCGATGCAGGTCGCTGGATTGGTCAACGGTAACTGGGTTTCCACCTCCATATTAAGCGTCAGGGACAGTCTTCTTATTAGGAAGAATACCCTTATTGCACGTCGAGCACGTTCCACCTGGTGTGTCAATATATATTTATGTATATATTTCTCAGTATTTATTTATAGAAAAGAAAGTACTGTACTATTATTATACATTTACCTCACCGCAGGGTAATCTTTTACTGAATTCGATTCCAGTCATCGGTGTACCAGTTGGTGGTAATAGTATGTTACTATCCATCATCAACCATTCAACATTTAAAGGTCGTTTCTGAATCTCACTGTACTCGTCTTCGAACATGTCCAAAAAAATATCTTCGCTCTGATAAAATATTTTATCAATCAATACACAATGCTCAATATCAGATCAAAACTAATGCTGCTATTAATCAGTGCTTGTTAACCTTGTAAAAGTTTCTCAGCAAAGCAGTACTTTGTTCCTTTGCCGCTTCAATGGATGCCAAGTGTGTGTCGTGCAAAAGACTTCGTCCCTCTGACATTACCAATTGTGTCAGCAGCTTGATAGTCAGCTCCAGCGTAACCAGACGTACTTTAGCATCTGAGAGAAAGATTCTTATTCAATAACGAAGAGATAAGAATGAAATAATACACTTTGCATTAAAAGTTCCATTGCCAAGATGAAGAAATGTAACTTCAAGACCAACTGGACTCACTTGTTTGGCAACTAAGGGTAATAATATGAATGAGTCTGTCAACTAGAGTCTCGTTGTACCAATTTTTGGTCGGCGCCTCTTGGGACGGCGACAGCACCAAGTCCAGCATTTCCGGATTCACGCTCTAATGATATAAATAAGATTTAAAGTAATTGTTTTTTTTTTTAAATAATTAGAGTTCTTTCCACTGTTTACCTTATTGCTTGCGAGCGCATAGAGCAAACACAATCCAAATAATGCTGTATAATCATTTTCATTGCAATACAAAGAATTCAGAATTGTTTGAAGGAAAGGTTTGTTCGTTAAAGATTCCTGAATAGGATCATTCGGTAGTTGCTGAGGTGCCAATGGACTCTCTAGAGCCAATCTCTGTTCCTTCTCTTCATCGGTAACGTTTAAATGTTTTATTTCCTCTAGAGCTTCGTTAGGAATAGTTATTTCTAACTGATCGGGGGTCGATAAATTTTCTGGTGGGGCATCCAATACGGTAGTATCGAATGAAGTTCCTGGTTCATCCATTCTCCTCTCTCTTTGCTTTTTCTTCAAATTCTTAACAGGCAGTTTGTCATTCTGCGATTCTCTCTTGTAAGATTCCTTCAGGTCGGTCTGGGACTCGCTTAAATTTTCCAATGATTTTTCCAAACTCTCCTTGGGTGGTGCGAATGCAATTGCTTTGTCAGATGAAATCTCAGCATACTCCTCAAGAACTTTACTAGCGCCATCGCGGATAATGTCTAGGTCGGACTTGAGTATAATGGCAGCAAGAGTGCGCACCAGGGGACCATGAGATAAGATTAAAAACACTTGAGATAATAAAAACAGTGCCACCACTACACTGACGTGTTTCTTCTCATCCTGATAGAACGACAATTATTAAATAAGAATCAAATAATTCTCCATACATATCACTAGGAACATACCTGATTTTGGCACAAAACATTTTTCTCTTTCATCAAGGAATAAACGTACAAGGGTACCAGAAGCTTGTGTAACAAGTGTTCGGTTAGTACCTTATTTAAGTCAGGTATATCCAGACAGAGGATGTCATTTAAATAATGTAAATGATCTAAGTGCTCCGCTACCAGATCAGAGAGTCTATTTTGACTCTGATGACTGAAAAAAAGCGATGTTTATTCTAGCCCATGATTTTCTACTTCTCAAATACTTTGACAGACATAAAATATGCAGAAACTTACTCAGCATCATTACGAACGCATGTATCCAGTTCTATTATATGATTTCCAATAAACCAAACTAGATTGCTAAAGTATGGTGCTGCGGTTCGATCCCTGATGAATCCAAGCATAGATGCATCTTCTACACGGTAAACGTTCAATGTCAAAGTGCGCACCGCGATGCGAACCATGCCCTCGGAGTGTTTAAAAAATTTTATCGCTTCGGTGTACAAAGGAAAGTCGTTTGTATGCTGTCAAGAATATTGTTTCATAAAATACCTTTTATTGTATAAGCAATCTTTTGTCTACTGTGTGCAATGTTTATGAAGCAGGTGTGATGAATTTTTTTAAGCACACACTTGAGTTATGTTATGTTTAAACAAAGTAACTACGTTCTCAACGAAGTACAAAAATAAGATGAAATTATTTTGCGAGTGATTAAGAGCATGTGCTATCTAAAGTGAAAATAATAGTTGAGGAGTGTCGTGTGTACCTCGTTTACCTCGTTATAGAAGAAATGGATTGTGTGGGCGTTTAACTTTAAACTCAGAGTTTTAAGAAAGCTTATGTAGTACGCCATCACTTCTTCATCACTGAAGTCGAATTTGTGCACTATTATACTGTTTACGTGATTGTTACTTAACAGATAATCTGAAAGAATGTTCATTATAAATCATCCGTTTGGGATAAAATTTGAACATTAATAGATCCAAATTCTTTGTGACAGATAATTAACTTACATAAAGAAGTCTCGTTTCTTATATTTTCAAATAGGATATTGAGCGTCTGAAGTAGTTGAACACATACATAACTGCCACATTTTTGTTTCATAATTCTTAAGAAGAATGACAGCATATTCTTTTCCAGAAAAAAACTATAAATATAAACTATTGTAATACCTGCTCTGATATTTATATTTGGGAATGCTGTATTCACACTTACTCAAATACACTGCTATCATTCTGATCTCCCCAAATTAAAATTTCAGCTATCGAACGTAGAGTTTCAACAAGCAGTCCTCTATTATTCTCAGATACAGTGTGATTCTTGGATAGGACATTGTACAGGTATCTAAAAATGTAATATAATTTCTAATATGCTAAATAATCATACACATTAAATACGTACTTAAGATGCTCCAATGAATGAGGATTTTTGGGCTTCCAAAGCCCACCTCCGAACCAGCTTCTACTGCGAAACATCTTTTCCTTGAAGTCTCAGGGAGTGTCTCAAGTTGCATTCATGACTGTATAACACTTCATCACCACTTATAACTCAAACTCACAAGGCCTAATAAGTGCACATTGCATTCTATTAATAACTTTAGTCCCTAATCTATCAAATTAACACCAGCCTTTGAATCAGGTCGAATATACTCATATGTAACTGAGGTTAGATTGCTTTTTACCCATATAAATTTTTATCCTGAAACCGTTCCCGTTATACGTTGATATTATTAATGGTATTCATTCTGTAGCACATTCCACGGGCTTTGCATAACGGAATATCAAGAGTATAATAAGAAAATGAACGAAAATTTTATACGACACAGATCAGTATTACTTTTCATCTGCCATGACTTTGTGAACTCTGAACGCGATCGTCTTTGCTGAATACACTATCTCTTGGCATTGATTTTTAATGAAACTAAATGCTTCCGGGTATTTATAATTAAAACAAAATTAATCATTCAATGTTTAGGTATAATCCTACTTTGACCATCGCTTAATGAAATCAATTGACACTCTGTGAAACCAGTTATTTTGATAAAAAGATGTCACGAGCTTAGTCACGGGTACTATTGTTGATTTAATAACTGGCAAAGACAGTTCTTTTTCTTTATCCGTCATATTATTGTTAAGGATAGACAGAGATAATGCGGGTGCTGGAACTCTATAGTGGAATCGGTGGAATGCACTTTGCATTGGAAGGTAATATTCCATTTATCCAATGTTTACCATTAATGGTTATTATCAGTTCGCATATATGCGTGACGCCATGATGTGCGCACATTTATTATCAGGATTAAAAAAATTATTTATACTACTAAATTAGATTCCTGGCTGTATTTCATCGTGATTAATAAATGAAAGTGCCTTGAATGTATTAAAAATTAGAATTGATTAAATATATATATGTCAGGTCATATATTAGAATATAATGTGAACATTGAATACCATATGTGAAATATTATAATATTTGTTTTACTTAATATTGTATTTTTAAAATATATGTTTCAGAAAGTGGAGTCGAAGCTCAGGTTGTTGCCTCTGTTGATATAAATACAGTTGCCAATGAAGTCTATAGGTATAACTTTCCGCAAACTTCAAATATAAATAGAAACATACAATCCTTTACAGTGGAGGAAATTAAAAGGATGAATATAGATACTATACTTATGAGTCCACCTTGTCAACCATTTACAAGAGTTGGTTTAAAAAAGGATATATTGGATAAGAGAACTGATTCTCTGTTGCATGTACTGGAACTCATACCCCATATACAGACTCTAAAATACGTTCTGTTAGAAAATGTGAAGGGCTTTGAGAATTCCCAAGCAAGAAACGAGCTTGTGAATTGTATGAAGAAATCCAACTTCGATTATAAGGAACTGATGCTGAGTCCCTGTCAATTTGGAATACCTAACACGCGACATCGTTACTATATGATTGCTAAGAAGAACGGACTTCGTTTTTGCTTCAAGGACCCAGATTTAATCCATTCCTTACCTACAGAAATTTTGCAGATTTTGTCTGAAAACTGTCATACTAAAGTAGCCAATGTACAACTTGCAGTAAATTGTAAAAATGGAAAAGAACATTCTAAGTTAAGTGATACAATGGAGAGGGATGTGGATGAGAAGTATTTAATATCTAGAAAATTGCTAGCTAAACATGCCAGAATATTTGATATAAGAACACCCGAATCTCAAGGTACCTGTTGTTTCACAAAAGCGTACAGCCATTATGTAGAAGGAACAGGTTCCATCTTTTGCCCTTTTAATGATAATCATCTTAGAAAGGTTTATGAAGAATCTAAAAACTATAAAAAAGATTGTCCAGATGGATTAGATAGTTTGTGCAATTTGCGTTTACGGTACTTTACACCTAAGGAAGTCTCCAGGTTAATGTGCTTTCCTGAAAGTTTTTTGTTTCCAGATAATATTACTGATAAACAGAGATACCGACTTTTAGGTAATTCAATAAACGTTTATGTTGTTAGTCAGCTGTTACTACTTTTGGTTCATGAAGATATATGATTTATACCTAATAAAGTATTTTTATTATGCTGGAAATACAATTATTTTATTAGAATTTATTCTTTCATTATTCAGTCTATAATATATTTTTGTGTAGAATATAATAGAAATTTGATTTCTAGTAATATGTAAGTTTTGCCTTGTTTTAAAAAAATGCGGTATTCACGCATTTGTCGTCTGCCCCTAACCTGAAAATATGACTTACATACTGAAAGGATTGTTGAATTGTACAATGAGAGTAAATGCGGTCTAACAAATGGTATACGTAAAGAAAAATGTGTTATATAGCGCAGTAGATAGACTGGAATTGTCTATAGTTTAGTACAATTTTTATGTTAAAAATAACAAATTTGAACACATTGTTGACATAATTGAGAAGGTTAGAACTACAAGCAAAAACTGTAACAGAAGTAAGTCTACCTATTCCATTAATTTTACTTCATACGTATCTTTTGAAATATTTATAATAATCTCATGTATTCATATTGTTAGTTATAATTTGGAAAAGCTACAAAGATGGATGAAAAGAAGCAATTTGATAAGTTCCTTGGTGGGGAAGAAGAATTACCCAGGGATGTTCCCATGCTACGCCTGGTAGCATCACGAGCAAGTGAAATTGCTGCAATGAATTATTCCATAGGTAAATTTAGCTTTCATCATATGCTCATCAATGTTTTAACCATTAATAAGAGTTATCTTAATATTTATCTATACAGAAAATCCTCAGCAAACAAAATTAATATTCCAAAAGTTGCCTGTCCACATGCGAAGAAGGATCATGTCTCACAATGCAAAGCGTATGCCACGAAGATTGCGCGAAGCGCATACTAGACAAATGGCTAAGTCTGGAGTACCACCAAAAAATAAAAGGCCATCCCGAAAATATCGTAGACGTCCACGTAATCTGTTACTGGAATATAATCGTAGACAGCGCGACAAAGTCTGGTTGGAAACTCACATCTGGCATGCAAAACGATTTCATATGACTGAAAGATGGAGATACAAAATACCAAATTTTCCAAATGACAGATGCTTCAGAGCAAATTACAGAGCGATAGCAAAGCATTGCCTGATACAAGACATTTCATATTACACTTGCATAGAAATTACTGGTCCTTTAAGTTTCTTAGTTGACACATTAAAAAGGCATTGTAACACGAATGAATTAACATTTGGTGCAAAGGTGTACTTGAGTGGCACCAGAGAAGGAAATTTAATGTTTTTCAAGAAAGATGGTTACCCCAAGTTTCCAATTGGAAATGTACACTTTTTATGGAAACCAGCTGATTCCCTTTTGAAAACAATTTGGATTTGGGTGCATCCCTGTTTTTACACAGATTTCCTTAGCGAAGTTATAGCTAGTTTCAAATTTGAATTAAATTCTTTACAAACGGATAACATGGCCGATGTTTCAGAAACTGTAGTAGAACATGAAAGAAACAATTCGAAAATAACTGCAAAGAAAAAGGAAGCTATCCAAAATAATCGTTTTTCTAAACATGTAGAATATCATAACTGCGCAAATTGCAAAATGATTTTATTAAATAATCGCTTAAATAGGTTTCGGCTCTGTGGTCCATTAGCACTTGACATAATAACAAATGCCCTAAGATTACCAAATTTAAAAATAAACAAGGAATTGCCTGAACAAGAACAAAGTCAAGTAGAAACGAATGTTGAAGAAGATACCACAATGGAAGTTGTGGAAATTTCAACGGAAGTAGATAACGAATCAAAAGAATCGAATGGTACTACTGTAAAAAAATCATGGTTCAATGAGTACTACAGAAAACAGGAAAATATAGAATATTTTAAAGTACAACAAGAGCTTTTTGATGTACTGAAAGATTTAAAATCACCAAATCAATTGCCACCAAATATTGTTATAGCATTAACAGTCTTGGACCCAAGATTTTTTATGCCACAAAAGAGAACAAGGTCACAAAGAAATAATAAGATTTCTGACAGAATACCGATGCCACCAACATTAGCAAATCGCAGTCCTATATGGGAACCTGATGTCAGAAAATTCGTCGAAACAAATCTTAAGTCAACAACGCAGATAAATAAGTTAAGAAGCAAAAATTTAGTTCCTGGTGTGAGTAACGATGATAATTATAACGAAAACATAATATCCAAAATTCCAATACTATTGCTTCAAAGACCAGGATGTTCTACAGATAAAAAATGTCTGGGTAAGTCTTCATTCATAAATAAAATTATGCGTAACACATTGCAAAGTAATTGCAAAGACTCCCTCTTTCACAAGAATAAAAACTTAACTTCTGTTTGATAATAAATTCGTTAATTGACATTTCATAATGTATAATGGAAATATTTTATTGATGAACATAAATATTCTTACAGGTTTTACCTCTTCAATCGATATTATCATTCCAGCAGGATGGGCCATGCCATTTTGGCTTTCTTTTATATTACGCTGTGCTCGACCAGGTGGATTAAAGGAATCAAAGTCAATTATCCTTGAAAATCTCGATCTAAATTCACCTAACTTCAACAGTCCTGATACTGCAGCTTATGTAAGAGAAGCACTTAATACAAAGTTAGAAATGATGGAACGGTACTTCAGATATCCGCCAAACAGAAGAGTGAATTTTGTGAAGCTTGGTATCAGCAGTCCTTTTTACTGCGAATGGAAAATTCTTATGAGAGAGTGGACAAATGTGGACGACTTTTATGTTTTAAGGAACAAGAATCTTTTGTCGCACTTAGAAACAAGTATATCAAACCGCAAGAGCATGCTGGGCAAACATAAAAATAGAAAGGGTCGTAAATTCATGGTTCAAAGTGCAATTACTCCTTTGGACAAAACTTTATTCCCTGATGATAATTGCCTAATTCCTGTCAAAATATCCATAGAAAAACGTGGATGTCCAAAAAACTTTTCTATAATCTGTCTGCCTAGTGCGGATGATTTGAAGAATTATGAAAACAAGAATAATTGGTCTGGACCCGTGCAAAGTATACAAAAGGATCCTAACGAGAGTAAACGAAAATTATTGAGACGTGGACATTTGGCAGTTTTAAAACGACTCAGAAGGCAAAGAATTCGTCGCAAAAGGAAATTAGAAAATCGGCAAAATGTCTTGCAACAGAAAGGATCCGACATTAATCTTGTGGAAATAATGAAGCGTGTGAGAAGGAAAAGTATAAATCCAAATCGTACTATCATCGAAAGGCAAGCCCAAGTAATGTCCAGCCTTTACTTGCCAAAGTGCACAAAAGTGAAAAACTCTTGTGACAGAGAAGTAATGGGCTACGTTGTTCAGGGTGATTTTTCATTCACGGAATCGAAAGGTATCGGTTTAGGGTATGTTGTTTTGCCGTCTTTGTTTTCTTTAATGGATAAAGGCAACAATATTGTTCTCGTTAGAAATACAACAACTAGACAATACAGAATTGCCAGGCTCGAAATACTGACTACGTAAGAAAATCCAAATCCATATAGATACACTTTTATATCATATATATATATTTTGTGATAATATGATGTTTGTATTAAACAATTAAAAATTTTTATGTTTATCATTACACACCTTGATATTCATCCTCCATGTCTATCAAAGAAGAAGCTTACAAAATGCATTCGCAGGTATTATATTAGGAATGTGACTGCGAAGAAAGGCAAATGCATAACTTGTAATAACAACTTTATTGTTAAGAGACATTATAACTTCTACAAAAGTTTATGGAACATTTATCAGGGAGAAAATGCAAAACTTTCCGTTCACTCGCTCGCATTCGTTTAGCATCTAAAAACTGTTTCAATATTCTTGCTCGCCTAATAATCAGAAACTTAGTCTACAGTTTAATTTATATAATACAATTGAAATAAGCCAAATGTAAAATTCAAAATTAAATACAACCGTACAATTCAGGGAAGTTGCCAATTGCCAACAGCTCGCTAAATCGTTGGTCTTCGTTTTTACTCACCTACTTCATTAATGATTACGCCAACTGACATGATCAACCTTTTAATTATAGTACAGTTCATTTATCTTGCTTCAATTATATTAGTAACAAGAGCTACAGCATTAAACATATGTTTTCCCACCGTATTCTTGATCTTGATACAAGAGTGCAACATGACCTGAATTAGAGATCATAAGAGCGGCTTGTACGGGAAACAGTGTCGAAGAAAAATTACAATAATTTAAAGAAAAAAGATTTCTATCCTTAATAATCGTCAAACAATTTATAAATATCGTTCAATTATTTTTTTTTCAGTAATTCGTTCAAATTTTCATTTTAACGTGAGTCAAACGGTACCAACCTACTGTTTCAATATATTATACAAATTATACTGTAAAAGAAATAAACTTGAAAAACGTAAAAATGATACATGTCAAAAGTGAGAGTCTAACGTGTTACAAAATCATTAATAACTCTATACGATGACTACGAAGACTACACAAGATATACATATGTATGTAAATACAGTTGCCTATCGTTACAAATTATCAGGGTTTTTTCTCGGCGTAACGTAGCACCAACAATAACTACACGATAAATATCAGAGTTACTAGCGTATTAAATAAATGAAAGCAAACTTTAAACATTCATCGTATTGTATTTACTTTAATGTCAAGATGCACCTGTGGTTCTAAACAAAAAAAAACAATTCAATCAACGTTCAACACGTATTGTTTCATCTCACGTGAATCATAGTAAATGCTAATCGATTGCATGTCTTTTTTTAATATAATAACACTACTAGACGGAAGTCCATTCTTGTCCGTTTGCGCTGCACAAGTCTAGGACAAAATTTCGAAAACGATTTCAAGTTCCCACGCGCAGCTTTTGTACTGTACTAATTGTGGGTTTCGCAATGTCTGTTCTCGCTTGACCTTCGTACTACGCAACAACGGTTAAGCGCACCTATAAGCTCTTTTTGAGATTTTGCACAGATCGCTTCCCATGATCCATGTCGGTACTTGAATCACAATAAACTCGCTCCGCAAGGCAAAAGTTGCGTTTTTTTTTTTTTTTTCTTTTCTGGACGTAACAAGAGCAAGAGTTACAGTTACCTCTGCCTTTTTAGTTTTAACTGCGTCATCCTACACGATTACTATAAATAGTAAGACTCTCTCGGTCTCTTATTGGAAAGCGAGGATAGGAAAGAAGGTAAGCATAAAATATTTTAGGCAGTCTTGTAAACTATTACGAAGTTTTCGTTTATATGTCTTGCGTATTTCCTTTAGCCATCCGATTATTAACTCCAGTCTTTAAAACAACTTTGACTTTTATTATTAAAGTATACAAATATGATTAGAACGTCTATCTGTTCGTATCCAGCAAATACACAAGTCCTCTCCAGTACTGAACCGTTATTGATTGATTGGTAGATTCAGTGGGTCAGTAAGTGCCCATTTTTTGGCCTACTCTTATGTATTTTTTGGGAATTTTATCAGTTAGTCTCACGAACAATCATCCCGGAAGTTCAAAAAATAAATTTAAGAAACAAACATTATTCAGAAAGCCATGATAAGGCTGCTTCCAAAAAATAAAAACAGCATGCCCACTTTTCACCCTGAAGTTCTAGTTTTATTTTAGTGCATCTGGACAATGAAAGATTTGCAAAAGCATCTCTAATTCCATAATTTACGCCTGTACAAACATTTGTGCAGACTGTATCGCCAGAACAAAGCATTTCATTTCGTAAGTTCACATGGTTGATAAATACTGCCAAATCAAATTTGTATTGTATGATTTGCATCAAGTGGCATTGCCGTTGTTGTTAGTGTTATTATTTCTACTATTAAATCAAGTAGTCCATGCGCAATGAGAAGCTAACGGGACCCTAAACGGAAGAGTGAGAACGAACAGTATCAAGGAAAATAAATATTTATGAAACTTCTCATTAGATATTACAAACTCAAACGATGGATCTCGTTTTGCTCTTTCCATTGATAATAGATTGTTACGTGGAACGAGATTTATAAATTCGATCATTGTCATGCACTGTACTGTTGCTTGCTGATTTTTATTTTCCTCTCTTTTTTAGTCCCAAGACTCGAATTTCAAATATACCTGAAATCGTGTCTATCACGTATTAATTATGCTTCAAGGTATTATTTTCCATTTTTGAGCTTATCGTCGCTGTTATTCATTATACTATCACTAGTACTGTATTACTACCGTCTGAACTCTATGCATGAAACATGAAAAAAAGTTTTGCATAACGATGCACACGCTCATCAATTACATGGTCGGTCTACGTTGCAAAATGTGAATTCTTGATAATTTCAACATAAAAGAGCTCTCCAGATTTCATATTTTACTTGTAGATATATTATACATCTTTGTGACGATAACGAATAGCGAGTTATATTTTTTGATTCTTAAACGGACTAAATTTCAATTGTTTAACCGAAGACTTCAGTGTTCGAATGTTTACCCACTTCATTGTCCGTCGTTGATACAATTTTATACTTTTTTCTCTTCCTTTCTTTATCATTACAGATACATCTGATTCCAAAAATATTACTCGACCATCTCGCATATTTAGATATGGGATATATCACCACCACACAGTAAGATGCTAACTCTGCGTAGAAAATCTCACTGATTCCTTCAATAATGTATAATAGATGATTACGACATATAATAATGAATCAATTAACAGAATTAGCGTCTATCATTTATCAATGTTAAAAAATTAAATTGGCATTTCATCTATATGTAGGCAATTTTTGGATCATTTATTTATATTATAGTATATCACGGGGTTAGCACAGGCGTGTATCATGATTGTGTATCAGAGAGAGAGAGATATGGACAGACAGAGGGAAAGAGAGAGATGAGTTTAACTTGAAAAGCGTATTTGAATCTTGTTCAAGAGTAGGGTAGAAATAAAATTATCACGTACTAGAAAGCCATTATTTTTACTGCTTATTCTCTAGTATGCTCCCCCTAATGTATCAATGGAATTTCTACCTACTATCATCTGTCACTCCGTTATACGAGTTACTAAAATTAAGTAGTAATAGGTAATTCTTTTTGTTTGGAATAAATTATTGGATAAATTCATTCGATAATTATTAATTGGATAGTTAGAGCGACGATTTAAATGCCGATACAATTAATTTCATCTATTGTGGCTTCAGTACTTCTTCGATGAATTTCTTCATGTCGCGCATTTCCTGCGAAAGTAATCGTACTGTTAGCAATCAACGAAGAGCTGTTAAGCGCGCTTACGTAATCCTGTTTAACTTATTTCAGGGCTAACAGTCATTGCGCTTGTGATAACAGTACGCGATTATGTGTGGCTGATTCGTCATGCTTATCGTATTTTACATGTGAACTAATACATTTTTCTATCTAAGATCACGCAGTCACGGTTATTATCTGTCATTATAGATTTTAATATCACTTCATTCGATTTTACTCACTTGACTAAAAGAAAGTACACAATTATTAATTATTCTTACCTCGTCGCAGGACGTATGCATCATTCCTCGATACGTTTTAAACTCCGTTTGAGTCATGAACTGTTTTAAGAGAGACGCAGTCATTTGTCCCCATTTGTATGGGACAATTGGATCACAATCACCATGGCATTGCAATAAAGGTACATTTTTGTTACCTATTGCATTCTGTAAAATAAAAATTTTTTATAGCTATATGATGAGATCGATTTAGTAAATTTCTTCAATTAGTAATTGAATATTATTCATGATGCTTACTGCAGGAAACTTCTGATGCAATGGAAGCCAGGCTGAGAGTGCTATGACACCAGCCAATGGTTCAGGAAACGTTAAAGCACTATATATTGCGAGTGCACCTCCTTGACTGAAACCACCTAACACAATTCGTTTTGTTGGGATTCCTGCTGCAACTTCCTGTGCGATTAACGAATGGACAGTTTCTGCGGCTCTACGTATTCCTTCCTCATCTTCAGGACCAGTTGGATCCAAGGATCGTAGATCGAACCTAGATTTTACAAAAAATTATTTGTATGAATTGATTGATACTGAAGACAGCGTTAAGTATTGAATATATTTCAAAATATTGTAATTTAAGATATTTTTTATTTATAAAGTAATAATGCCAAGCTTGTAACAATTTCATATTTTTATTTTCACGTCATTCATAATGCATGTGTAGTGTAATACACGATGATCAGAGTTAGGAATTAGATTATAAATAGCAATTGTATAAGCAAAAAATGCTTTACCATAATGTTATTATACTTATCACTTTGCAAAATCTTGTTTTTATTTTTGAAAAACTTACCAAGATGGCATTCTAAATCCTGCATTCAATGTCACCGGCATGGTAGGACTGCAATGAATTTGTGGAATAATACAACCTTGCATAAACTATTATATGAAAAAAATTTTTTGTTAATCTAATTACATACGCTGTTGGACAAACAACTTTAATGTGAGGAGCCCGCACGGAACCCATGGAGCTAGCCCAGCCATGTCTAAAAAGATTGTTAGAGTTAAGAAAAGATTTTTGTCATTAATATATTTACATCACATAAAACACATACCCTGTATCACCTAGCCCATGGAAAAAGATAAGCTGAAATTAAAGGAGTCACCTATATGATTATGTTTGAAATAAGCATAAAGCAAATCATATGCAAATAAAAAGTGACAAACTTCTATTACAGAATGTAAACTAAATAAATATATATCAAGATTGTTATCAGGATTTAATTGACACTATCGTGTTATCTCATTTACATGTGATAAAGTCCAGATATATGTATTTGATCATTAATGATAGAAACACACATACCTCTGTTTCAATAAATGAAAAATTGGGTCATACAAAATGTCACAGACTGCTCAAAGTCTAAAGGTACAGCAAGTACTTAAGGATATTAGAATTATGTAAGTAATAATTAAATTATGCTCGAATCACGTTTGACAGTTGCGGCATTACAAATATAACCAAAAACCATAATTTTCTTTAACTCACCGTAGCTGTGTGTTTGGCCGTAGCAGCGATTATTACTGGACTCGTCATTTTGTGCCGTTTTCTTGCACGCGCTATGGACAATCGTATACAATTTATAAAGGAAACACGACGTGATACTTTAGAGTCTGATTAATCGAAACGATATGAAATTTTTTCTAGTCTCTAGAAACTCCTCGACATCCTCTGAATATACAAATGCAATAGTTGGGCCATGCGCGAGGTTTCTGAGTTTATTGCCTTGATCAGCTTTGAACGTGGGCAAACGACATATGCTTTTCCTGTTACTTTCATGTTAAATATTTGTATAGATATTTTTAAAAATTTTAATAATGACGAACCTTGTGAGTTACCCATCGACGATGTACTTCAACGAGATCTTTTTTTGGACATGCCGACGGCTTATATGAAATAAAAAATAATGAAAAAGGTCAGAGCCTTTTGAAATTTTGCGACGCACATGCGAACTCTTCTGGATAAGATTGGAACTGAGTCACTGGCACGCGACCAAACTTACTGATTAGAAAACTTTCGTTCGTTCAAAAATGAAAAGAGGGCTTATTAATAGACTGTAGTAAAAATAAAGAAGAAAAAATATGTGCTGTTAAAAACAAAAGAATTCATTTAAACGTTAACGTATATTGTTTGGCACTTTTGAGAAGCTACGTTTAACCCATCAGAAATTCTAAATTTCTACCTTTCGAACCAACCCATCTAAATTCAGTTTCGTCAATTTAATTTCCTTGCGGTTATCCAAATTTTATCTGTGAAATCGTACACGATATGTACAGAAACGATCGTTCCTCAGAAAGCTGCATGTCTCGATGTAGCTGCAATGCTTCTGTTGGAATGTGTGCAGGAAGTGGAGGATGTTATAAACTTGATTCACCACCAGGATCATCCGTACAAAAGCAACAAAGACAAAGACCACAGAATTCGGGTTGCGGTCCTCCTAGATGGGCTAGAATGACTCCGCCTCCGGAAACGAAAGAGAAATGGGAATGTTAGAGACCGTGATGATAAATATTTCTAATAATTCTGAAATTCACAATGACTTCTTACCTTTATTTATTATTGCAGATCCAAATAACGAGTTTAGGGACTATGGACAACGTAAGTCAAATTAACCAATAAAACAGTTTTTCAGATGCCAATGAAAATGTCGTATAAAAATATTTCTTTTTACATGGAATGAAACACTATATAGGCTATGACGATAGGTCTGCATTACAGTCACAACAACCATCAGATTATGAATTAGGAAACCGTTTTAATGACTACACAGCACATAATGGTATTTCAAGTAGTGAATTATATTTTAATTAAAAAAAGGAAGCGTAGAAGTTAAATTGATTGATTTATTGTTAACAGGAAATATGAAGGTACAAGCAAATCATCCACTTCATCGACCTGTCGTTCAGCAGAGAAACTGCCAAGTCAGAGTTGCTGGTGGCTGCGATTGGCCAAGGACGTTTGATCAAGATAGTTGTCCCGATTATTATTATGATATCGTTCCACCTGACGAACCGAGTAAAATTATGAATAAATTTTTATTTATAATCCGTCAATTAATTTTTTAAAAACTTCTATTTCTCACTCAGAATCGTTTATGCCATCAAGACTATACGAAGACTGGGAAGAGAATCCTGAGGTCGAATGGAACAGAGAAGCTTGTTGTAGTCATCAGAGACGCGTACATTTTTAACATATTGAATTCCTATATGTGTTAACGAAACTATAATAAAGATATGACTTCTTAGTAAACCTATAGTCGATTATCCTTATCAGTAAACTTATAGTCTGTTATGCTTACTGCAAAATATATTATGTACGCTCGAGGGGGAATCCCCTTCGTTGTGAAACGGCGGGAAGAAAATATTTAAAAAACCGTGTTTTATTTGTTCTCTTGAGGCGTGATCGGCGTGATGTAGCAACGAATTTTCGAATGAAGATAAAATTAATTATAACCGTAACCAATAGTATCGCTATTTCAATCAAAAGCAAATATGTAAAATCCTTTGAGCGCCAAGATACAAGATGACGGACACGTGTTATAAAAAAAAGAAAATTCCAAAGGTTTTATTAATTTCCAAGGGAGGAAAAAAGGAGTGTAAATAATGTTCTTTCGTGTCAATGTCAGATCGGTCTCGAGTATGGAAACCAACCACAGATGAATTTCCTTGACATATGCGAAAGAATAAATTACTTGGACGAGCAGCAACGTAGACATCATTTAATTGAGATCAGTAAATAATTATAAATTAATTAAATAACATGCGACGTCGATAAAAATACATAAATTATAATTTACCCATAGTGAATGCATTTGACGACGAATGTAAGAATTGGACGGGCAGTCTCAAAACTGTATTTGGTAACAAAAGATTATTTCTTTTAATTGGCAAAGTACATAAATTCGATTGCGTGATGCCGATAGTACGAATATTAAATATTAATTATTTGTAGCTTTGAATTATAAATTATTACAGAATTACCTGACGGTTCCATTAAGAGGAGCATCGCCGTTATCGATTCCGATGGATGTGGGAATAAATATCTTAAACAACTCAGCGCAGAAAATGATAAATGTGGAAATGCAGTATTTAAATTATATAGAATTTTGAAAATCGATAGTACCGGGAAAGCAATGATTTATGAAAATAATTTACCGCCTGGCAATGTCATAAGTAATGTTAAATCAGATCAAGGATGCTCCGGTAAGAAATCATGTTTCTTTTCAATTTGGAATTTGAATTATATTTATCATTATTTTTATAATAATGATTCTTTGCAGATATTTTGAGTGCTACCACTACGTCCGAACTGAGTAAGGTTAATCTGTATATTTTTATTATTTAGTAATCCACCTTCTTTATAACCTGTAAAATAGAACGACCAGATGGCTACACGGAATTGTCAATCCTCGTGGCAATAAGAAGCGAAGCGGAGGATGATACAGCATTTAGCAAAATAACAACTTTATTGGATTTTTGCGGTAACGAAATTGTTACCCAAAAAAAAACATTTATTCGTGATAATTGCGGAAACACGTTTAAACACCAAGAAAATCACAATTATATTTAAATTCAATTAATGTATCAAATATAACCGACTATGAATAAACAGTTTTTTTTTAAATGTGAAAAATTACCTAAATTGTCATAAAGATTTTTGCTCTATTCACTTTTGTCGCAAAAATCATCAGTCAACTGTCGAGGAACTGGACATTGGATTTTGACAGTGACTTTTGGACTCTAAATTAATTTTGGAAAATTCTTCAAAAAATTGTCTTTGGCATTGAAATTCGTAATATTTAAGAAGCTATTCCAAAAATGAAGATGTGTCAATGACGACAATAGTTCATAAATCATCAGTAATTCAAAATGTTTAAATCTTATCCTGACGTCATTGCATTGTGAGTTTATGCAGCCGTGCCTGTAAAAAAGAATCATGGTAATTTTACAAATCACCATTTTTTCTACTCTTATATTATTTTTTCATTCAGAGATTGCGAAGAAAATGATTATGATATAAACTGGGAAGAAATCGCAAAGTGGGCAGTTGAACATGGCGATGTTAATGACAGTCCGGTTAATCGTTGTGGGACTGCCAATGCCCAACGTGATTCATCAAGCATCGATTGGTCGAAGGTAAACGCAGTGGAAATAAAAAACTTGTAAAAAAAAAGTTCCACTACACGAGAAGAGAATAGTAAATATAAAATTAAATTTTCATATGCGTTTTCAGGTTGCGGATTCATTCATGCGCGAACAAGTGGATGAAATGGATACAAATGCTTGTGATCCCAGTTTATTGAATTCATCGATCAATGAGAATCGATCGGTACATCTGCCGGAGGAGAAAGAATACGCCCGGTATTTATTTAAAATCATATAAAGAAAAGTGGAAGATACTTCGTAACGTAAACAGGGTAAATTTTGTAGGCTAACGGTGATAATGACTCTTTAATGTTTCAGGATGAATTGGAAAAAAATGATAGCCGATTTGGACGCGAACCTGCCTGAAAAATATTGGGATAGTTCGCGAAGGGAAAGGAAATATAATTATTCGCAATATATGCGAAGAAAACGACCTGACTTGAATAATCGAGCGCAATGCGAGAGTAAATCGAATTATTTGAAAATAATATATTTTTGAAAAATTCATTGGAAACAAGTTTTCTCATTGTGACAAGTTTCTTTTTAGGAAGTCGATCAAACCGTACGAGGGGATCATCATTCTTTGATGGTTGGTAATTAAAATTAATGCTGTCTTAATGTTTTGATAAATTTTTTATTTTCTCTTTCCTCGTAGAATCAAGTGATATACCACCGCCGGATATGTCATCACGTAATTACTTGCGATAATAAATGCTGATAATAAAAATTTTATTTAATTATATTATAAAGGTACTAAACGTTCTTACATTGGTTTTAGGTGATTTTTCCTTTATGAACGAATCGTTCATGCAGGATACCAATTCAAATCCAAAATCTGATATCCTGGATTATTGTGAGTCAATAAACAAAGTTTTCTTTTTCCATAAGCTCACGGATAGTCTAAGGACTTTAAAATTTATTATTTTTCATTTTCAGTGGAAGCAAATTATTCCGACATTAGACCTCAGAGTATTATGGAAGGCTATCATTTTCCAGGGCGATCGTATGACACGAGAGTTAGACAATGTGCGTGAATTTTGAATTTTTGAAATTAACGTTAAATTTAAAAAAAAAGTATGAAATTGCAATAAAGAAATTTTTTCGTTTTGTAATTGCAGGCGATGCTAAAGTTTTTATGAGCACCCCAAAAAATCGTAGATCAACTCTCACAGAATCATTTGGTAATACTATCTTTTCGTAAAAAAAAATAAAAAATTAGCAGGAACGGTTTCGTACTTAATGCTTCTTATCTTTACAGAGATGGTTGATGGTTCGAAAATGTTTAACATTACTTTGGAGGAAGTCTTGGCCATAGGACGACAATTAAAACATATATCAGAGGTTCGCGATAGTAATGGCTGCGAGATAATTCATATTGAGAGAGACATTAATACAGATATGAATGGAGTAACACACAGGAAAGAAAAAGTTCGAAGATATCTTGATTTCGATTGATAAAAAACAAATGTAACAATAATCTATGAAAAAATAAAGGTTTAATAAAATTTTGTTAAGTACGATTATTCTATTACATTATTTAATTAGTTAATTAAAAATAGTACGTCGCTTACCCCCTTTTTTGGAAAAATTCAATTTTTATGGTAATTAAAAAAAAAATTGAACCACCATTTCCAAACACTCAAATTACTCGCTAGAAACAAAACATACTTTCGATTCATATGAAATGTAACGATCTAAATTTCACGATGAGCAATATTTAAACGGTCAAATATTCAAAATTATATAAATTCATATCATGTGGAATCATATGTAAAATTATGTATCTCTTGGAAACATCTAGCGAACCATAATGGACGAAACTGGCTTAGGCTAACAGTAAACATTAAAAATATGCAGCAATGAAGAAGATACGAAGCATTTGAAACGTCATTAAAAACATGTACAAAGAATGAAGTCATGAGAACTGGATAAGATTATAAGGAATGGAAGGTATAAGAAAGTAACTATAGTTTTAAAAGTTTATCGTCAAACCTACTGAATCCTGATAAAACGCAACCTCATATTTTATACTATATGTATATTCTGATACAATTTTCCAAAAAAATATTTAATATAAAATCAGGACTATATGGAGCTAAACTTTAGGTCGACTTGACAAAAGCTGTGCATTAAGGAAATAAAGTTTATTCGAGTGGAAAAAATTTGAATTTGAGCAAGTAAAAGGAAAGTCCTATCAAACAATTCAAACATGGAGGACTATAGTAAGTTTCATTGAATTACTTGAAACTATTAAAATATATTCCATCGATATTATATAATGATCTAAGTTTGTTATAAATAAATTACATATTAATAATCAATGTGTAATCTACCACAGTCATGGATATGAAAACGGGTTACATGGACTATGATGGGAAAGTTATAATTGAGCCATCTAAGAAAAAGTTCTTCAAACCGAAGTCAAAGCCCAAAATACAGTATTCCGAGAAAGGTAGAGGCCCGAATGAAGGTTAATTTCGAAAAATAACTTACAATTGATTTTTATTGCATGCAGAACTAGCCCCGGGTGTAACGCAACGTACGACAAAAATAGAGGAGACAGAGATTTGTAGTGGAAGAAAGAAAATCATTCACTCGTCCTCCATTATTGACGAAAACACAGGAACATTCATCAGCGTTCGGAGAATAGATATTTCTCCTGGTTGTCGTAATATGGATAACAACTATTTCGAAAATT
>JARQSU010000530.1:27469-69175 GCA_030142265.1 Calameuta filiformis | reverse complement strand
AGGAACATTCATCAGCGTTCGGAGAATAGATATTTCTCCTGGTTGTCGTAATATGGATAACAACTATTTCGAAAATTATGTATCAAATAGAGAAAATGAATACGATCTATAAAAGAACATTGAAAAAGTGACGGTATAGTTTTCTTTAATTTAAATTTCTCGCTTCTAACAGCCGCGCAACGAGCGTGTAAAATGTTTACCGACGGTCAAGAATTTTCAATGCACTTCGCACTCTACCCATGTTACGCATAGTCTATGCTCTTCGAGGTCCGTGAGCGACTCGTAGCGGTAACCTCTGTAAACTCCATGCCAAGCAATGGAGGCTCATTTTCAATAAAATTCCGTGGTTGTACGTAATGTGTTTTTGAGCGTGTGAAAAGTGGAGTTTTTCGTGTGATAGTGAGACTTTCCTCGACTGTGAACGCTAGTGAACACATTGTCGTAGGTAAGTCAACGAGGAATAACACGCGTAGTCTTAAGTAATAGAAAATATTTGAAGGTGCCTGTAAAAAATATAAATATAACCTATGTATATATGTTGCACGGAATAGAAGAATGTCTCGCGCGCTGGGACATACCTAAACCTAGAGTAGCGTAACACACGGATATATAAAAAAAAGAGCATCAGCCTATAGCAAGGCGTCGCGTGACGTAGCCTTGCAAATTCGACACGTCAAGCCAAACCGAGGTCGTAATATCGAGGAATCGAACTGTTTCAAAGCCGCCATATTGGCACGATCCGCTCGACCGCCGCTCTGCGAAACTCCCGTATTTGGAACTGGTGAAATACAGTACAAGAAGCGATTCCGACATCCGAGAATTCCTCTGCGTGCAATATTCTTCGCAATGCTAAGTAAGATCCCTGCCACAATGATCGACGAAGTAAACGTAAAATTCCTAAGTGTATACCTGTGTAGATTCTTAAACAGTATGGCGATGCTTTTCATTTTTATAATGGGCCATGGCCTTTCTTGGAAGCTTCAGTTCTGTCACTTAGAATTGCAGGCAGTCGGCGTCCGTACCACTACGTAGAACACGATATAACGGTGCGAAGTTAACGGTGGCCAGAAAGCTGATTAAAAATACATTTTTACGTCATTCTAGGAGAGCTTGGAACGGGTTTCATTTGTAGCCACTGTATTATCCTAGCGCTCAACTCTTATAAAGACTCGAACCTGCCGTTGTATAAAAACTTCAGTCAAGGAAGGAAGGGAGCAGCGAATCTTAGTAATGGCGGCCAAATAGTCAGGGAGCCAACATAACCAGGGAATAGAATCGAGTCGCATGGCTACGCAAAGAGAAAGAAGTCAGATATGAGATCATGCGCGGAGAGAAAGAGTGAGACAGATAAGTAAAAAAATAGTTTACACCGAACAACTGATAACATAAAGCACAGTCATCCATCAGGAGGCAACGGTATATCAACACCATTGAAGATCAACCATTACGTTCCAAGGCTATAGATTACCGTTTGCCAATCATTGACGAAGATGGTGTCAGTGATGATTTTCTAAATTTAATATAAAAGCATAATGACTCGTGCGATAATACGCTCGGCTAATATATATAAAACATATATATATATATATATAAATTACATACAACCGCCGGTCGTATAAACGACAGGTTGCGCGACCTTTATCTAATCTGACAATCGCGTATCGTTAAAAGGCCACGTCTGTTCGATAGTCAACCGCTTGTGGTAGTGACTCGATGATTTTGTCAGTGGGAAGTGGGTCGAGCGAAATAGGTCAATAGGTACACAACGGGACGCGTCTGGGACGTGTAGTAAAAGCATCGAAGTACATAGAGTCGAGCACTGCGTTTATGTATACATAAAGTCCTTTGCATATGCACGTAAACGTAAAAGCGACAACGAAGTCGTATATTGAGGATAAACCGTAAGGGAAGTTTGTATGCATAATATATTCGTTTTACCGGTGCATATCGTACGATGAAAATTAAAAATAGTTAAGCACAGAGGTTATGTATCCAAGTGAACTTGAATCTCCCGCCGTTTTCTCTCGAGGCCTTAAACCGTCTTGGCTACAGGCTCCGCGCCAAATTGCAGGACAATAAGTCCTACCAACCCCACCAGACCTAGGAAGTTAAACACCTACCGAAAAAAGAGTGCCAGTTGCCGGGCTTTATTCGCTCTGCCAAGTGGGTCAGCCACGCGACTCATCTGCTAGTTTTAATAGGAAAGCACTTGAGGGATACCGACAATCTCTGCGGATGCTTAACGTCCAACTTGGGTAAGACAATTGATAGTTAAGTCCGTCGGATCGTTTTTGATACTAAATATGCGCGGTGGGAGTGTCTTAGGAATGCGGTCTCGCCCGCGTCGTCCCGTTCAGCTTCTTATTCTCTTTTATTCTTACTTCTTACATACCCCCCGACGCCGCCCTTGATCGCACGAAATTTCCTTCTCTCCTTTTACTCCCTTTACTCGTATTCCTCGCGTACCCTCGCGCTTACGAACGACTCCGCTCGTCGTCGTCGCGTTCCTTTGTCTCCTCCCTTCTGCTTCCTTTTTCACCTAACACATTTCTTTGCGTTTTCTCTCTTTCTCTTTTCGAAAGTCTTATTTTCGCGCTCGCCATTCACACAACGAAGAACTATCGTTTGCCGTTCCGCCGGAATGACGAAGAAGAGGTCAGGAGTCAATGCCCCCTCGTGTGCCCGTGTCCTACCCCTCCCCACTGGCTCACACTGTGTCCATACAGAGCCGTACTACCGTGTGCTTACCGGAGTAAGCAGCGTGTCTACGTGTGCGTGTCGCAACAAATCATTCAAATTTAATCGGAATGTCTACGGGTTACGTAATAACCTTTTAATTGACATCAACAAAGTTACGCTACAGGCCTAAACACTACGGTAACAGAACCTCTGGATGGTCTTATCTGTCTCGATTAGACGTGAAAATTGAGGGACTCCAGTTACACGGTAGCGAGTATCCTCGTGCATTCTCAAAAGTAATCTCGAGTGTCTTACACGTGTTCGATTAGTTCTTCATCTTTTTATTATCTTTTTTTTTTTATGACGAAATTCCTTTATCTCTCACGGCGTCCAATATCTCGTAGCATCTGCGGTGTAGAGACGTCATTAGTCGCTACGGTAATATAACAGTGTGGTAGCGGCTTGATAAAGCTTTATTGTGTTGTCCGACGCTTCTACGACGTTCAATTATTGTACTTGGGGTACGACGGTTTTTCAGATGTCCCTGCCCTTCGCGTTTACGACGATGGAAATCGTTTAGGAACGCGTGCTCGTGCAACTTTTTTCTGTCCTACGGTGACTATGCACTCGGGGCTAATTTCACGGAAGAGGCCCAGCGAATCCCATTGGGCGGACGAAGTCGTCCGTTAGATATGACGGAAACGTGGTTGGAGCTGGTGGCGCGTGAATCGACGAGACACGCGCTCAGTTGACATTTGTTACGACGAGTCCGTTCGGAATAGTTACCAGCGCGTTTATTTTAGCATTCGACTCGGCAAGGAACGCAGGAGTCACGGACGACCTATCAGGTAGCGTTGCACTGGGAATATCCGGATTCGCTCGAAGAAATTACACGAAATTAATTTCCTCGTACCTTGGTACAGTGCGTACTATCGTATTTCTTTTTTTTCCCGTTATTGTTTATTTCCCTTGATAGGTGCCAACGTTACGTATCCGAGATACAACACGCATTGCCTTGTGTAATGTCGAACTCAATGAAGATTCGTACGTTCGATTGATTGTTGGTTGACTCGTGAAAAATAATTTAGCACGAGGAGCACTGCTGGCCCGGCTAGATACATAATCAGATGGAGAACGTCGGAGTTTCGCGCTTACCGCAAGCACGCTCTGTTGCTGCGTCTATATACACGGTGTCGTAATAAATATATGCCTGGGATAAAATAGCTAGGGGGAGAGGGTCGACCTTGCCCCGCAAATCGCCGACTGCTTGTTGCCAAGCTACACTGTATATATAGCTTGCTACGGCACACACCATGGTATACAAAGGCGTTATGTTGAGTGTGTGTATATATATATACATACCATACTATACGTGGAGGACAGAGGGGTGACATACACAGTCGTAAAATGACTCACGTGTACTCGCTGGGCTTGTAATCGTTTGCGTAAAGGTGTGTGTGTGTGTGTATGTAGGCATACAAGAGGAGAGGAAAACACGCGAGCGCGCTGTTATGCACGTTTATACACTGTGCACCGTACGATATGCGCCTCGAAGCAACGATGCACATGCACCACAATGCATCTAGGTGTAATCGTATTCGAGGCAGCCAACTGCTAAGTGGAAGCGCATATTATTTCGATGCGTGGGCGAGAAGAGGAAGATTATACGATAAAAGTTTCCACGCTTCGTCCTTTTCTCTTTCTCTCTGTAGTTGTGTATGTACGTGTGTATATACATTGTTGTTCTCTTCCTCTCGCTCCTGTTACCTCTCTCGCATTGGTTCTCCGCGTTAAATAAGCTACTTGGGTGCTTTACGGTGACACTCACACGCTCAGTGACGAATTCACTCTCTAAAAGAGTTTTCGCTCGGCCGAGCGACCGAGCGCCATTTTAAATTGTCTTCTCACACGGGGAACACGTATGGACGATTTTCGCCATGCGCTTCTACTGGCTTGTGTATCGAGTGGATCTTGTCTGTTTCGCCTTCTATGCTCAACCATGTCTCTTCTTGGCCGCAGGGTCCGACGGGTAGAATTTGCTTACGCTGCTTACCTACTCTCTTACTCTGCATTACCGGCCGAGCGAACGAGAGAGAGAGGGCGAGCGTTACTTTACGTGCGCTTCGTCGCCTTGTGAATTCAGCCGTTCTAAGCAAGCCGGTTACGTAAGGTTCCTGCCGTGAAAACGCCGCCGCCACCGCTATTCGTGTAATATCAAAACTCCGCTGAGAATCTCGTGCGCGTCTCTATTAATGGCTGCGGGTTAAATTCCTTCGTCAGTCATCCTATATGTATAATGAGCGCTTGGTTTATTTATTCTGATTAGTATATAATAGTTCCAGGCGAGTCTGCTGAGAGACTATGAATAAATATGTATTCGTGACTGGCGCACTAGTCCGACCGATAAAATCGCTCTGCTTGCTGGAAACGAGAATATGGGGAATGCCTATGGCGACTGGGCAGGTTACGTTGTCAGATAGCGAGAGTAAAATGTGAATAGAGCACTCGGAGCGTTTTCATTAAGCGTTATTCTTGTATCGGATGTGTATGAGGTCGCTTCGCTATTTTTCACTGAGACCTTAAACTTCGCGATTGGATGAGTCGCGGAACGAGTCTGGGTCAAGGGCTGCTTGGACTCGGATTCTTCCGTACAATCCCGTAGGATCGATGCGAAGCATCGGGCTCCTTCGGTCGGATGAGCACATGGATGGATGGATGGATGGATGAATAAATGGATGGATGGATGGATGGATGGTTTGCAAGCGTAGGGAGATTACCCGCGGGGTCTTGTGAATCGACCTTTAAGCGAGAATGGCACGTTCCAAGCTAAACCCATAGACACTGGCTGGAAAAAGATCAAAGAGTAGGGCCGGGGCTGCGCGGATCGAAGAGAAAAAGATGGAGAACTAGCCTGAGGAGCAGTACACACAGTAAGGAGTCTGGCTGACTCTGTATAATGGCAGATAGAATATAGTATACATATAGAATAGAAACGGACGAGCGAGACGAAACGACGTCGTCGCATTCGTCGTTCACTCTGGTCTATGGGTTGAAACGAGAGAGGGAAGAGTGAGGCGAGTCGCGCAGTCGCCATTTTTGGTTTGCTCGACATCCCGCTGGAATTCAATTCCACGCTTCTCGTTTCTCGCCTTGGGTAAGTCCACACGTTTTTCGAAAAGCCCTGCGTAATACCGTGCGCACCGTGACGAGGTAAATAATTGCGATGACGCTTTTGAGCGTGGTCGTACGCGAGGAGAGCATATTTTATGTTGAATGAAGAGAGACAGTGGCGCCTCTGGTTGAAGGGCGAGCGCAACAGAGTGAGTTACTGGCAAGCAAGATGGAGGAAACTGTTATATTGAAGAGGGAGTGAGTTAGCGATAGTGTGGAGGGGCGGATAAGTGAGCGTCGGTTAAGGGGGTAAAGGGGGCAAACAGTGTCTTGAAAAAGAGAGAGAGAGAGAGAGTGAGTGAGTGAGAGAGGGCCATAGGACACGACGACAGTGCCAGAGAGAGAGAGAGGGAGACGCCACAAAGTAGAAGGGCAGACGCGCGCCAGAGGGAACAGCGTTCGCCGACTAGTTCTGCCTGCCTGCCACGTTCAACGCATACATATATCCAACAGATCAATAATTCCCGATATACAGAGAGTTGCTATCAAAAATACGGCAGCCTATCGAAAGAGGCTTTTGGGAGTGCCAGATTAAAAGAAAAACAAATAAATTCATTCGATCAGAGGATGACGCGATAATGAAAAAAGATACGGGACATTTCACGAAGAATTTCATTTTCGGAAGAACGACACTTTCGCGTTGGATCGATTCTTCGTCGTCATCCTCCTCTTTTTCTTTTTCTTCATCATCTTCTGAAATTCTTCGTCGTTTTATTGTCGTTGCACGATCCGCATTTGTGCACACCGGAGGCACAGGGTATACGGTTTTTAAGGCGTCGGACCGGGTCTCCGGGTTGGTAATGGTGGGATGGTGGGCTGTTGGCCGGGTACCAGGGGGAGGAACCCTAGCAGCGGCTTAGTCTCATAGTGGGGATTGCGTCCGAGGAGAAATCCTCGTGGCGGAGAAGGAAGTCCAGGACCGAAGCGGTGGAAAACATTGGCGACGAACGCGAGCGCTTACGGCGACATTGCAAAGCCATCAGTTGCGAGCGACCGGGCGCTCGCTCGCATGTGAACCGGGTCTGCCGTGATCCGCACGGATGTGAACGTGGCCTCGTGTGCACATCGCTCCCATACGCGAGGGGAGGAGGATCGCTCGCGAGAATAGCCAGCCGCTAGCGCGAGTACGCTTATACGCTATTCCGCGCTAGCGAAATAGCTTCGTCTTGTAGACTGTCCCGCACTCCTTCGGGCTACGAAGCGTAAGTTTTTTTTTTCCCATTAAATACGACGGCCAAACGACAGTGCATTCTCCCACCTCGTTACGACAACGACTGGAATTTTTACATCGTTCACCCTCGGTCCGACATCCAATCCAAGTCTCGGTGACGCCGTGAAACCTACACCAGTGCGTCTGTGAAAAGTGATTGTTCAGTGTGTTACTTACTCGTACAGGTTTTAATTATCATTAGATGCTTTTCGACGTTACACATATTTTATACCACGTAAGATATCTCTAAGGGCTCTCGCGTCGTATCGTTCTTTTCTCCGGTCTCTGGAAGGTTGTTATCTAACCTTTTGCCATGGAGGTGGGGATACTCTCCTCACCTCCTCGTTCTATTCTCTCTTGTAGTGTTGACCAGAGAGAGAGAGAGAAAGAGAGAGATTGACTTTATAGTTGGTTCTTTCCTTTTTCTTATTCAATCTCCACTCACTTCTCTACGTCGCCCTATTGTATGCTTCCTCTTGCTCTCGAAGCAACCCGTGAAAGTGCGCGGACGCCTATGTTTCTCCGAGTACACCCTGACCAACGTACATACGTTTCTGCGACATTATATTACAGTGATGTCGGGCCGTGCCCCATTCTGTGTCTCTTTCGCGCTTCTGGAATTACTGGTTGATTTCAGGAAAATCACGGTAGGAGGTCGCAACTGCGTTTCGATCGAAGTTACATTGTGCTGTTAAATTTTTAGAGAGAACCTGGAGATCGTGATAGGAGTGATATCTTGATCGCGGGGAGTCCTCGATTGTTCATTTTCTAAAGGGATTGGATATCCAGTACTGTCTAATAGTCTCAACTACAGGGATCTCCTTTCTCTTCATTTCTTTGTGCTTATCCACTGCAGTCTTGTAACGTTCTCTTTCCTTTACATATCGCGTCCTGGATTTCACAATCGACAAATCGACTTCACGAGCTTCTTGGCCGATTTCTGTGTATTTTTCTTCGTCGATGTTTATCAATGATGATTTCTCATATTCGATAACTCACCAAGTAATTTTGGAGGCTTATAGTGCATTTTTCGTATCTTAAAAAAAAATTATGAAAGCCTTTTTTTCTGTTCCATTAGGTTCATATGGGTTTTTATCTTTCGGTGTGGAACTCTGGGTCAAGCGGTTATGCATGATATTATCCTAATCATTAATTCTTTGTTGTGTCTCTATGCTAACCTATTATCTGTAACTGGTTATCTTGTTCTAATCAAAAACTGCTTTCAGAAAAATTATTATCCTCAGGGAATAAACACTTTTGAGTCATTCATAATATACTTGTAGTGCACAGTTTTTCTTTTGGGATTTTATGTATTCCATTTCTTGAATCTCAATGTTGTAAGATATGAGTTCATTTATTCTATTTGTTATCCTTTATTTGATACTATCTTACTTAATATTATTCATTTTTTATCTGCGTGTTAACTTCTAATACATCTCTTTTGGACATAGGAGTCAACCTGGCCAATGAGTTACTTTCAAGTGACTTGGCGTGTGGTTGCAGATGCTGTATTAAAAATAGTCACTGTTGGCTACTTATTTATTATTTGCTCAGAGTTTTCTTTTTCTTGACTCAGAATGTTTTGACCAAACAACACATTCTTTCCAGTAGATCTGTTAGATATAGATTTTTCACATTGATATTTTGTTGGATTGTACACAGAATTTTATTTAAATAATTCGTTTTCACCTTATGTTGTCAGTAATGTACCATGCTTGAGATACTTGAATGCAATTACTTGCACTGTATACTTGTATTGTCACAAATGTTATTCAGATTTTGCGAAATCAGTTATAGATATGATTATCATGGACTGTCCTGCTTAGTTAATTATTAAATCAAGAAACATGGTCTGGTTGTTTTTATACTTTAACAAAATTGATGTTTTTTATCACTATTTATATTGTCTATTATGAACCATTAATTCTGATTGTTGCAGATCTCTACTGGCATGGAGCTAGGAGCGCACTGATAGTGATAGTCTATGAGGTATATTTCATTTCTTAAAATATACATAATTCTTATGTATACATTAACATAAATTTTCTTTATTTAAAACTTTATTTCTACCTCGAATCGAGCAATTCTTTATAGAACTTACATTTAATGACGATCTTAAAATATTCTGTGTACTTTTCTGTGTAGATCTTGGTTTCTATGCATTGCCTGCCAAAGAAGAACTGAGCCCAATGTTTCCACACAATTCTAGTTCACATGAGATTTCTACCGAAACAAATGCCTTCGTACAAAATTCCAAGGTAAGTGAATCGAGTGCTGCTTGCTAGTTTTTCAGAAATAGACAATTGAAAATGATCTTGCTCTCCCTGCTGTTTATAACCAAGATCTATGGATTTCCTAAAGGATAATTTGCATATCCGTTTTGTTTTATTTCTCACAGGGGGATGTAGTAGTATTAGAGGGAAGCAGTCTGAGTGGGGTGGGGGAGGGGGAAGGACCAGAGCGCGCTAGGTACTGTGATATCGAATTCATAAACAGCAGCATGATGGCAGCACCTACCAGCCACCCCGAAGCTACCGCCGCCAATGACTTCTTAACCGTCCTACCACGCCAA
This sequence comes from Calameuta filiformis, assembly GCA_030142265.1. Lineage (NCBI taxonomy): Eukaryota > Metazoa > Arthropoda > Insecta > Hymenoptera > Cephidae > Calameuta > Calameuta filiformis. The sequence goes on along the minus strand of JARQSU010000530.1, from coordinate 59,543 downwards.
TCTGGTAAGTTGTGATAAATCTTATTATCAATCTCCAATCACTTCGAAGACAGATGCGCGAATATAAGTGATAGAATCGCTATGGAATATAATGGTCTGTTTCTAATCCCACCCACTATGCACTTGAGACAGGTGTGAAGTGTCTTAAAGTTAGGTAGAATTATCTTGAGGCTGTACACTGTCAGTTGTGTATGACTGTAGAAAAGTCTTTTAGTTGTCTTGTGTTAATAGAGCTGAAAAGAATAAAAAAGGTCAGCTTAGATGATACTTTGACGATTTAGATAAATGCCATTCCGATATACACGTTACACGTACATTAATGACTTAGGAAAAGTGTTCCTCCGATATCTAAATATTGAACATAGTGGGTTTGTCATTGCAGGTGAGCTCAGCTCAGCCGGTGTAGGCGAGGCCCGCCAGTCAGTGGCGCCAGCAACCACAAAAAATCCAAGAAATCACCTTCTAACCTACGATAATAATAATAAAGTAAATCACCACAACAATGCAGAACATAATCATCACAAGTACAGAAAGCAAAACACACAGGGCTCGCCTGGTCAGCTGGGCAGCTCCGCCGATAACTCTAAGTCTACTTGTAAGCCGTTAAGTGATAATAAGGATAGCTTTAGCGATCTAAGCGTTAGGGTACTAAAAGTAAGTTTAAATCTAAAAGTAACGAGGGGCGATGCGTGCCGCCCCGCTGGGGTACCTAGCCTAGTTAGGATACCCAAGTCTGATCGCCCCCAGCGGCTGCCGCGTCTCGCCGCCTCCGTCGACAATTACTCCTTACTAGGGTCCCGCCTTGACCAGGGCGACAACAATAACCTTAAGGCTAATCTTAGTTTCGTAAGTAATAATAACTCCAAGTCTGTGATATTGCTCAGCTCAACCAGTTACGGTGACTACTATCTCCTCCCCGATGGCGACCACGTCCGAGCAGACGCCGTCGCCGCGGCTCTTCTAGTTGAAAACGATACTTCTAACAGATCGAAAGGCATGAAATTACTAGGTGATAAGTGCTCCCCCGTTACCAGTTTCGCTCCGACCTCCCGGCGGCTCGACAAAAGCGTAATCTTGGACGAAGACAACGACAAAGGCCGCGGCGATGTTCTCCCAAGCCTCCTACGGATGGCAGGATACCTTGTGAAATTGCATTTCGATAGAGCCGCAGACGCTCAGAAATTCGCGGTCGACACCGCCAGTTCTTCCATTACGCTTATCGTTTCCGAAGACGGAATCACCGAGCACACCCTGCGATCTACTGTTTATCTGGAAAATCTCACGCGAGTCCAAGTACCATCTCCTAATTCTCCACTAGGGCACGCTCCCGTGACCGAGCTGACGCAACGCATATGTGTTCCATTAACGATACAATTTAAGGGTTACGTTAACGACATTGCTAATAACTATTATTACTATTATTATTATTGTATTAATAATAATAATAATACGACGACGATTATGACGATCAATGAGAATAACGATGACCACGATGACTTCTACGACGACTACTATCAATACGGAAAGAGGAACCTCGAGACCAAGACGAAGAACGGCGACAAGAGGGATACGATGAAGAGGGAGAAGAGTAGCGTTAGGAGTCACGGAGGAAAAATGAATATTAGCAACAATAATCCAGATGTTATCGAAGACATTGTTAACGTCGCTTTGTGCTACAAGACTAGTTGTATAATGACTACTAATGTTAGGATGTTAGGGTCTCAAAATGATGGTATTAGCCGTACCGAAGCAACAATATTTACTGTTGGTGCTCTTTCATTTCAGGATAACGATAAGTCTAACAAGCCTCTAAACGCTAGCTTTAAGGACGATAAGTATCAAGTGTCTACTAAGGTTGATCTTAAATCTAACTCTAACGTTAAGTCTGTATCTAAGTCTACGCTAAGCGTTAAGTCTAGCGATAAGTCTGAAACGTCTCACACCGCTCGACTTGACGAATCTGACGACGAAGAGCAAGTTCGGTCGGCCGTCAACATTCCTACATTGACTACCTGCGAGCCTACGATGACGCTTACACGCCAATCAGCCACCGTCACATCCCAAACTAACGCTGTACCTGCCTCTCGAGTCGAGAATCACTCAAACGACGACGACGATAACGACCATCAACAATACCGCCAATACAACAAGAACAATTATCATAAACACTATGAACATCAGTATCAGAATGATGACGAAACTCCTAGGGAATTCTCTTCGAGTTATCTCCAAAGTGATCGTGCTCCTATTAACGAGTACGTTACGCCGAGTCACAGAGACACTCAGATCAATGACCCAATTCCTGATTGTACCAAATCACGAAAAATGACGAGCCACCAAATCTCAGTTGGCAATTCAACGCGACTCGCCATTTTGGCTTCCACGCGCAACGAATCAACGAGCACTGCGTTCGCCACGGCTTCGCGAAAGGCAGAACTTATCAGTCTAGTACGTGCCATCATTCCGGCTCTCAACAGAAAACTCGAGCAATTCGACGAGAGCCAATGCGAGGATGAGCGCCGTCAACTCAAGGACGCCCTGAGTGTCCTCTTTGAACGCACCACGTCGAAACGCTGTCAGGACCTTCAGGAACCGATCATGGATTACAAACGACGATGGGGTATCCCGACGATCCTTGGTCTTGCAGGCGGCGGAGAAAGTTCCTTGAATAGTGGTGGTGCTGCCAACTGGGGAACTACTCAAGCTACTACACCCAACAATAATAATGCTGCCCAGTCAGGATGGGGTGGCACCCCTGGAAATCCTCCGGGAAGTGCTGGACCTCCTAGCAATTGGGGTGGTAATAATGTAAATCGATCTGTTACTGGAAATCCTAATCAAAATCAGAATCAGGGTCCGCCCGGAACGCAGAATAATCCAGGTAAATTGGGTTATTTAAATTTATTTATATCAATTTTTTAATTTTTCCTGACGAATTATTTGATAATTTCATTATCTTCTTTATGCGCAGGCAACGTCAACAAAGCCAATAATCCTAATCAACCGCCGAACTCTCAGTCCGGTCCACCAACCTCTCAGTCGAATACCGCAGCCCAGGGTAATCAGAACAACGCCCAATGGCCACAAGGCAAGTCCAACAACCCGGGTGGTCCTGGGCAAAATCCTTCCGCGCAGAATAACAACAGCAGTGCCGTGCAACCGCAGCAACAGCCTCCGGGTCCCAACGCCAACAATAATCCAGCAAGTAACCCAGCCCAAGGAGCGGTTACTCCTGGCGCCGCACCTGCCGCCAACAACCCATCGACCAAGCAACAGCTTGAGCAGCTGAATACCATGAGGGAGGCCTTGTTCAGTCAAGATGGCTGGGGCTGTGTAAGTATCTTTAATTAATTAAGTATTCTTAAAAATAATACTTGCATAACGAGTGTATGATCTTCCGAAAGCAACATGAAGATGATCAGCATCTGCCAGTAACATTTCTGCTGCTCCTAGAAGCTCTCGTGTAAATTTCTGAGAGTCCTTTGTTTTCGTGCATAGCAACACGTCAACCAGGATACCAACTGGGACGTACCAACCTCACCAGAGCCAAGCATGACCAAAGATGGCGTACCAATGTGGAAGCCACCAGTGAACAACGGCACTGATCTATGGGAAGCAAACTTGCGCAACGGCGGACAACCGCCACCTCAGCAACAGGCGAAGACACCCTGGGGTCACACTCCCTCTACAAACATTGGTGGAACCTGGGGCGAGGATGACGATGCAGCGGACTCATCTATGTGGACTGGAGCACCGACACCGAGCCAGCCTAATACTGCCCAGTGGCCTGGCGGTGCCGGTGGTAATCAAGCTGGTATGTGGAGAAGAGGAGGTTTGCTAGCGAAGGCTGGAGATGAAAATTTTATGGCTCGAACGGGTTTCCAAATTTTGAGTTTTAGTCGGAAATTTTCTACAGATCTCCAAGTATCTCCAAGTGACTATGTTCAGAAGTTTTATTACTTATCTTTTTGTCTACTTAAAATTATCTATTATATCCTTCACGAAGAAAACAGTCATTATACGATGTAAAACATTTGACAAAACTTCAAACTGCACTTCAAATCGTTTCAGCGTCTCTTTCCATGAACAAATTGTTTCTCTTGTTTCTTCAACTACTGAACGCGGCAAGAGATTTTATTTTACACTCGTAAAATAAAATTTTGCGTTTTAGTATCCTATGTACGTAGACATGCTCTGTTCAATTGCTGAAGTACTTTTTACACTGAAAGTATTGTATGATGCCTGCTTGCGCATTATAGTATACATACTGTATATGTTTTAGCAAATAGTTCTATACGAAGCTTCCTTTGTTTGGCTACCATGCAAACAATTCTGAACAAAGTCGGTTTGTTGAATCTTATTAGGAGATATTGTTTACTGTCAATTGTTTATATTTTCTTTCGGAGAGAACTTACACCTGATCTTGCAGCTGGTTCTGGCAAGAGATATTTTTAAATAATTTCTGTTGCAATGTGTATGCAAATTCAGCTGCGATCAATCTATGTGTAAAAGTTTCTCATACGTTTACATTGCGATCCATATTTGCCTTTTTTTTTGATACTCCAGCATTCACATAGCTTTAAGCCAAGTGTGGAGTTGGGGAATGATAATGTTACTTTTGGTTTTGGAATTGTTATCTCATCTTGCAGAATGTGAAATTTGGTCTATGAAAGTTTCAATTGCCGCAAAGCAAAAGATGGTCAATAACTCTATATCTTACATATTTATTGGAATAGCCATGTACCTGGTGTCCGGTTTTCCTCGGTCCTCTCACTTTATGTAAATAGTTTTAAAACTATTCTTATTTCATTCCAGTATATTCTATGTCAATGTTACTTGCATATGTCTCTTTATTTTTTTTTCTGATTTACATAAATATCAAAGAATAACTTAGCAATCGTTAAACGGTTCGTTCATCTGACAAATTCTGTAGAAACAAATGTTTTCAAGTTATTTATTGGCAAGACTGAGAATTCAATGTGCATTTAACGCCATTTTGCGAAACGAATGAACTTCAGATTCGATAACTTTTCCAAATACCAAATAAATGATTTGAATGTATTAACAAAAATAGGTACAAAGAATAGACGAATGAATTTTTATAAACAGGATCAAGCTGGGGCGATCCCAGAATAGATCCCAGAGATCCAAGGGATCTGAGACCCGTAGATCCACGTGAGATGCGCGATCCACGTGATCATCGTATGTCACTGGATCCGCGAGATCACATGCGCGTAATGGATCCAATGGGTCGCGACCATCGAATGGCCGACATGCGTGGCGACTCACGTGGAATTTCTGGACGTCTCAATGGCGCAAGCGCCGATGCAATGTGGGGTCAGCCTCCGGGTCCACCTCATCATCAAATGGGCCATCAGCATCCATCAGGACCACCTGTGAAGATGCTGAATCCCTCAAGCATGAATCAGTGGGCAGCTCCGCCACCGAAAGACATGATGCCAGGAAAGCCATCTGGATGGGAGGAACCATCACCACCCACTCAAAGAAGAAACGTACCGAATTACGATGACGGTACCAGCCTCTGGGGTAACCCTGGTGCGAATCAACGAGCCATGCCAGGTAGCAAAGTCTCCCACTGGAAGGACCTACCCACTCCGAATCTAGGACGCGGAGGTACACAACCAGGTATATATCGCAATTACCATAACCTCATTATCATTTTCCTGATATTGATTTAATCAAATTTTCGATTATCAAGATCAATCTTTAATTAATTCTTCTTTTTATCATCTACATTATCAGGTATGCAGTGCCCACCGGGTATGCCGCAAAATCGTATGCCAGGACAGCCAGGCATGAAGCCAGACGTCGGTGGACCGATGTGGGGACATCCTGGTGGACCAGCCGGTCGCAATGGTTCCTGGGTTGACGGCCCACACGATGCAGCTGGTTGGGATGATCCTAAGACACCAGCTGGCTGGAACGAACCTCAATTGAATCCAGCAACCTGGGGCGGACCTACGGCACATAAACCAAAACCAATGGGACCCAGCGGAAGCTGGGCAGATTCTGAAATGGATCCTACGCCCAGTTGGGGACATCAAACTAAGCCAGCTCTAACTAAAGAAGTCATATGGAACAGTCGCGAGTTCAGATATCTCTGCGATTTGGGTTACAAGGTATGACATTTATATTCTATGTCACGATTGGTTACTTAAAATTTCTATTGACCTAAGCTTCAATTTAATCGTTTATCTATTTAAATCTGTAGAAGGAGGACGTGGAAGTCGCGCTGCGAAGCCGTGAGATGAACAGAGACGAAGCACAGGAACTTTTGAATCAACTTCGTCCGGTCGACCAGTGGCGCCGCCACGATGCTCACGCCGGATATGATCCTACTAATCAAGTAACACCGGCACCAGCCTATCCCAGATTCAATCACGTTGCGCAACAGATGTCTTTCCCGCCGGTAAGACTAAAATTCAATCATTATGCCGAATGCCGCGCACTTATTCTGTCAAAAGTCGAAAACAATTTTTATGACATAACCAGTGACCTCTGTATATTAAAACATTTATCATATATACAAGGGACACTGTTGTCCACTTAGTATAAGAATCTTTTTTTTTTTTTTTTTTTCTTATATAAACAGTTTCTGGTAAAATCCTTTACTACTTCATATCGTGTCAACCCGTAACTTGTTACCTGGATCAATAATTTTTATAAAGCCATAACTGTTATGAATTTTTACTTTAATCTGACTGACAAAATACGCGCGTGGTGTGATTTATGTATGTGGTGTTGAGTGACGACTGTGTAACATGCGAGGATTGTGCGAATTGATACGGTCCTAACGGGTGTTTTTTTTAATCTAATTTAACAACGAAAGCAACGATTAGAACGGATTAGAAAGATTTGGTAAAGTAATTTTACGTGGTGAAGGTTATTACCAGCTTTGATGGAAATAGTAGACGATATAAGGTACAGCCTTGCAAATAGTGCACCGTTTTATTTGTCGTGTTGTGTGTTTTGTGTGTCCATTAGTGTGCATATATTTTTACTATCTACATTTACGTAAACGAAAAATACGTATCTTGGATTCAAATCTAACGGGATACTATATACGGGATGTAATAGGTTTAATTCATACAACAACAAAAAATTTAATCGTTTTTCGGAATATACAATTTCCACGTATATAATTCATTTGGTAAAATGGGAACGAACGATTTTTCTAAAAGTTTTCTCTGATTGACATTATGTAACTGTGCTATTTATAACCCATTGCCGATTAGGTCATACCGAGTCACGGTTAATGGATAACGAAAAAAAAAAAAAAAAAGAGGAGAGTCTACGAAGAAAAACAATTGTTCGTAGTAACGACGCGATTATGAAAATCTTTTAATTCTCAATTTTATCGTGTCACGTCATGCACGCGCTATTTCAAAAGTGACTCAGTTCGACTCGCTGACAATAAGCGTCTCGTAGGGAAAGTTTGACGTTTCTATTTGAAAGACTGTACCTGGACGCGGTTAGAGAGCAAGAGTACGAAGAGAGAGTATGAGTATCACGATCAAGAGAGTATGAATGTCAGAGGAATGTGTGGAGGTCAGAGGTCAAAAGGTTGGGAAGGGAATATGGGGTACAGGGTTGTTCGTGTTTAAATGCAGGGGGCCGGTGTGCCCAGCGGGGCTGCCACTGGCGGTGTAAGTGGCTCCGTGGCCAGCGCCAGCCTTCTCAAGCTCCAGCAACAGCAACAACAACAGGCAGCTGTTCAGCTACAGCAACAACAGCCCAGCGCCAACGCGCCGCAGCCTCCTTTCAACCAGGTGAACTACCTGATGTCCGACTACACTTGGATACGCGATATGCGATGCCATTTCTATTACAATATCATTCCATTCCTCATCGCTGTATTCCTTGGAACAAAGATCATACAAGTTTTACAACACTTCTTTGTCCGAGACCTACAATTCCTGAATCCGTTACAAAAGTCTCTTCTTTGCTACACTTCAGAATCATGTACGCAAAACGACCGATACACTATTCGGATCTGTAATTGTTCCATGCATGACGATATGGGACTCCTCTTTTTTTCTGTCTCTCTCTCTCTTTTTCCTTACTTTCATTTGAATTCACGAAATTCGAAAGAAATTACTGTAATACGATTCACGCGCGGGTGCATTTTATTTATTTTTTTCTTCGAGTTTCTTTTGGTACCCGGGACATTTTTTTTTTTTGGTAGTTGCGAATTGTTCTTTCGGTTTCATTTGGAATTTGCTACGATTTGTTTGTCGGGACGACATTTTCTTTTTGACTCTTGTTCGCGAATAAGGGTTAGGAGCGAAAGTTTTTTTTGGAATCATTGGCAATGTTATATGATTTTGATTTGCGCCTGCGCAGTGAGACGAGTAAACGAAAAAGATATACGCTTGCGTTGCACGAAGAATTGCTTATGCTTGATTTGATTTAATTGTCTTTTTCATTTTCTTCCTCTTAATTAACATTATCTCTATTATTTTGCGAGGGTATCATTGAACAGTCGATTTGTGGAATTGCAATACTGTGATGTATGATGAAATCACAAAATATCTACAATTCGATTGTTAATATGTCATCGCTGACTTGTATTAGTAGAAAGTAATGCAAAGTCGTCACGTGCAAGGCTATTTTTTTTTTTAGAATATAATAATTTTCTGATAAAGTATATTTGACGTTTTCTCTATCAAGAACTTAAAATTATTCAAACAATAATTTGTCACAGTAGAGCCTCACGTGACGCGTCTCGTAGCGCTAGATTCGAAATTTCAAGAAAATTTCTTATATTTCATAGTGAAAATCTTTGTTTCCAGGCATCGCGAACGCCGCAAAATCAGCCGAGCACGCAGCAATTGCGCATGTTGGTACAGCAGATCCAGCTGGCAGTGCAAGAAGGATACCTGAATCATCAGATCCTGAATCAGCCACTGGCACCCCAGACGTTGATCCTCCTGAATCAGTTGCTGCAGCAGATCAAAGTGCTGCAACAGTTGCACCAGCAGCACTCAGTGCAGACGTCCTTGAAGGGCAACAGTCAGACGCTCCTGCAGATAAGCGTACAGATAACAAAGACTAAGCAGCAAATAACAAACCTTCAGAATCAAATTGCCGTTCAACAAGCGACTTACATGAAGCAACAGCAACAGCAGCAGCATCCCGCAGCGCCATCTCAGGCATCCGAATACTACAAGACTTCGGTCCACGATCCCATGTCTGCCCTACAGAATAGCTTCAGCGACCTAACTATGAACAAGGAGCCTTCGGTGGTGAGTAGAAAAAAAGAAAGAAGCGATTAATACAATTTTATACTGATTAAATCATTGCGAGTGGGCAACAATTTCAATCTGAATTACAACGAGCACGTATGCACTGATATCGTTATAGAGTCAACAACAGTCCAGGTTGAACCAATGGAAGTTGCCATCACTCGACAAGGACGGCGATATCGCCACAAATGAATTCTCACGTGCTCCTGGCACGACAAGCAAACCTCCTACCACACCTGGTGGATTAGCTCAGTCACACAGCAGCCCTAATATGAACCCGTTGCTTGGACAGGGTGATGGCACCTGGTCATCCAGATTGGGAGACAGCGGATGGCCCGACGCTGGCAACAGTGACTCCACTGATGGAAAGGACTGGCAACCGGGTGGTGCGGCATTCACCGACCTAGTGCCCGAATTTGAACCTGGCAAGCCATGGAAGGTAATCCATTCCCAATACCGTCAGCCATATTTGTCCCGTGCCACATACGTACTTGGAGTTGAGAAAAAGGCAAGAAAAATTGCTCTGGACATATAAGGTTTTCCAATTTTTCTTCGTCGCACACAACACTGTGTCGACCTTGTGCATTAGTATCTTTCGACTTAGTGTAATTTTAGTGGCCATTTTTTAAAATCCATATGCGCTCGGGCATGTGGTTTACGTACGGTTACGCTGTACGTAAGAGGGGTACTAGTTAATAAGGTTGGTTCGGATCCACCTATATTTAATATCGTTTTAGGGTCCCCAGATGAAGAGCATCGAGGATGATCCTAGTATTACACCCGGCTCAGTAGTGCGTTCACCACTGTCGCTGGCAGCAATTAAAGATCCTGACGCGATCTTCTCCTCGAGCACCAAGACTTCGCCGCCACCTCAAAGTGCCAACGTTGACACTTCTATTCCCAGCCTCAGCAACTCAACCTGGAGCTTCAATCCGCCTGCGACTACTCCCAGTGCTTTCACCAGGTAAGCATTCACGAATATCATGAATCATTGGGTCGCAGCTGACCATGAAATTAATGTAGATCCGACTAAGCGTCAAAGAAAGTCAACTGAAGGTTACTTTCAAATGCATTTCTATCGTTACTTTTACAGCTCGAAGAACACTTGGGGAGATTCGGCGCCTCCACCTACGTCAGTGACATCTGAACTCTGGGGCGCGCCCATGAGCAAAGCCCGCGGACCACCTCCTGGCTTAGGCAGCAAGGGCGTCGCAAACGCCAGCAACGGCTGGGGAGCTGGCCTTGGTAGTGTCAGCAGATCCTCAAGCTCCTGGGGCCTCCAGTCGAGCGCAGGTGGCAACGCTGGTTGGGTGTCGACCTGGTTACTTCTAAAAAATTTGACACCCCAAATCGATGGATCTACCCTGAAGACTCTGTGCATGCAGCACGGACCGGTCCAAGATTTTCGTCTGTACCTGAACCACGGAATTGCCCTTACTAAATACTCGTCCAGGGACGAAGCTATTAAGGCAAGTACACACGGGAGCAACCATTGTATATCGTGCGCAGTCAATTTTAAACGAAACAACCACTTTAATAACATTCATCGAATCTCTCTCTTGTTCAGGCTCAAGGCGCATTGAACAATTGCGTCCTCGGTAACACGACGATATTCGCGGAGTCACCCGCGGACAGCGAGGTGCATACGCTTTTACAGCAGCTCAGTCACGGCGGTCAGCAACAGACCGGTGGCTCCGGTGGTAGCGGCTGGGGCCTAAGACCCACCAGCAAAGCGGGACCGCCTCCAGACACATGGGGTGGCAGTTCCAGTCAGCTTTGGGGCGCACCGCCTTCGACCAACTCCTTATGGAGCAACACCGGCATCGACAGCAGCGATCAGCAACGAGCAACTCCAAGCTCTCTCAACTCGTACTTGCCCGGAGACCTTCTGGGAGGTGAGTCGATGTAGAGAGCGAGCCCCTTCGGCCAAAATACTCAGAGCACGTAACGAAAGGTCAGACAACGCAGACGAAGGCGCAGCTTTTGTTGGGTCACGCAGCGAACACGCGAGTTTACCCAACCTGGCAGGCAGGCAGCAGCCTCACTTTGGTTCTCCATTATAAACCTTACCTGTTATTCTTTTTTTGTTTTTGTTTATTCTCTTTTTTATAGAAACACTGAAAGAAAGAAAAAAAAGGAAAAGAGCGATAGAAAATATCTTCGTTTCTCGCGATGCGTACGTCGCAAGGCCTTCTTTTTTTAAAGCGTCAATATAGTTTGGACTTCTTTATATACAGTAGTAAATTTTGTTGTCATTTTTTTGCACTTCGCAACAGTCGAAGAGTCTGACTATTATACATAACGACAGTGTCACTGCTAGACTTTTTTTATATGTATTTGACAGAATTATTCTATACGTCGTGTAATGACCCCCTACTTTTTTTTTTTTTTTTACAAAGAAATGATAAAGATAAAAACAAGTGAAAAGAAACAAAGATACTATACTCAATCTTATCCCGGCGTCCTGGCTATTAAAGTATAATCGAGGAGCTAAGAGGCTTGCGATGTATATCGTGCGAAACGGTCAAAAGAGTCTTCTCGAAAACGTCAATTAAGTACATACACGCTAGGGACACAATTTTTAGGAATGTGCGTTACATAGTATGACGAAGAGGATATAACAAAAAAGAAAAAACAAACGAAGCGTATGACGATAATGAAAATGCTACTCTCTTAAAGTGAAACGAGTTATAGAAAGAGAAAAAAATTGCGAACGAGCAAACGGAGGAGAAAGAAAGAAAGAAGGAAGAGGAGGAGAGATCGAAAAAAAAAGCCAATAATAATAATAATAAACTCACGATGACACTATACGCAAGGTCACAAAAGGAACACTGGGATATACAAAAAGCCAAAACGATCTTACGCGAGAGATAACCTAATTTTACATGACAAACTACTTACTTGTACGCGCCATAATGGCGATGAGGAGGAGGTCGCGTCCAATGAAAATTCGCATATCGGTCGTTCGCAATATGCGACATCCTCCTCGTCACCGTGGGGCACGCGCTTAAGAAAAATTATAGAGACCATGTGTGCGATCGGTTTCGATAGTGAACGCTGAATACAAAAAGGAAAAGGACTCGAAAACAAGAAAAAAAAAAAAAACAAAAAAAAAGAACGAAGCGAAATGCGAGCTTCGATTTTACCTCTGATAGGAGTTAGCGCGAAGAGACGTGTTTAATTATGTGTTCGTGCCGATAGGATTGACGATTAAGTGAGGTTTGGGTTCGGCGGGAGGGTTGGGTGGGTGGAAGGGAGCGAATGGAATACAAGAGAGAACATATGTACCATATACGTCAGAATCGATATTACGACGACGACGACGATGAATGATGGGTCGTGATGTGTGAGAGATAGAAAAAGAGGGGGAAAAAATGATACAAAAAAAAAAAAGAATCAATGGTGAAACTGGCGAGCACCGTGGTTTCCATCGAAATCCAAGACTGCGGCTCTTGGATCGTGTCGAAAGAGTGTTCCATTATTTGTGCTCGACAGTTGGAAGACTGCAGCGAGTATCAAACTTAGACTGTACCAATCTAATCAAAAAAAAAAAAAAAAGAAAAGAAAAAAAACTTTAACAAGCATTGACGTCGCTGCCCGCCGCTCCTGTGCGACAGTTTACGTAGATAATGAATTGGTTTTTGTGGGACGGTTTATAGGAGGAGGGATGAGGGAGGGGGTGCGAAAGAAAAAGAAAATTATAGGACGTAATTGCGTACGCGAGTATTAATGAAGGGGAAAGAATGAAACGAAAGAAAAGTAAAGGTGTGGGTATGATGCGTTTTAACGAAGGGAAACGAATGACGATTGAAAAGAAAAATAATAAAATACATACATACAAACAAAGGCCGGCCGGGCAACGACGCAACGATACCAAATGTTATCGCAATAACGTAAATTTTATTCTATATTAAATCTAAATGCCACCTGTCGTGCCAATGTCCAATGTGTCTCTGTACCATTTATTAATGTAGAGTTTAAACGATAATGAAACGAGAAAACAAGGCGATGAAACAAAAAAAAAAAATATTAAGTAAACAAAGCGGTTAAAGTATAAAGGATAAAAAGGAAAATGTAAAAAAACAAAAAAAAAGATGAGCAGTAGCGAGCAGGAGTTGGATAGGGGGTGGTGGAAGTACGACGATAGAGCGGGGAAATAGGAAAATGAAAAAGAAAAAAAAAAAATTTACGTGTTTTAATTCGAGTCGAGTCAACGGCCGTATAGAAGTCTGTATATCGGCCGGTATATATTGGCGTTACGCCTCCTTGTGATAATGAATATAATGACAGGAACGGTCGAGATGAAGATAAAGAAATAGGAAAGATAAAGGGATTCATGAAGAAAGAGAAACAAAAAATAATAGTCCGTATAGGTTGCACGGCGCATCAAAACAAATAATAATAATAGTTAACTCGTGTACTGCGCATTCCGACTTTAGGGTATAAACGTGGATATGCGCGTAGTCACCATGCGGTCATATTTAAATTATTAGGAAGACAAACGACATTATAAGAAAAAAAAAAAAAAAAATTGTATCGGTACCTGACCTACTGACGTTTCGTCAGCAAGCGGTTTCTGCGCGCGCAGCGAGGTGATCTGCGCATGCGCGTGTGCCAGTGCGCATATTAAACGAGAAATGTAATTAATAGAGAGAGAAGGAGAGTCGAGCAACGCGAAACAAGAACAAAGAGAACCGTAGAGTCACGTGACTAATTATCCATAACGGCGCGGGATTCGAACGAAGAATAATTAGATTGACAGAAGGAAATAAAGTAAAATAAATGTGCCCGCGCAATAATGTGAATCTTAGGTGCGATAGCAGATATACATACGCGTAAATCTTCTATGCCACTCGTAACGCATCTCTAACGTACCGGAACTAATTGAACTAAACTACATAATAGATAACACGAGCCGTTAAATTATATAATTGTCTAATTGAATCTGAAACTAAGCTAGCTAATCATTGTAAACGTAATAAGGTGTAATCGCAACGATAAGCAAAGTGAACGGTGACTGGGACGAAGGTTCGCGAAATCTCAATGGAATGTGGTATAGCAAGTAAGAGAAGGAAAATGAGAAATATGAAAAAAAAAAAAAACCAAATACCATGGCGGAAGATAATAAGAAAGTTTGATGAGAAAAAGTCAGTAAAAAGTAAATGCCGCCTATTGGAGCCGTTCTGTACATACATACATATACACACATGCATACATATTTACATACAGGGCATATACCGGTATATATACGTACGTATACATAAAGCCGTGTATACATATGAATATATATATAGATATATATATATAAAATATATAAAGACACAATATATCTTTATATTTGTAATATAAACGAAAAGAAAGCTTTTTTGTTTTTACTTAAACGAAGATGAAACGAGCGTAAAGTTCGCTTCGATTAAATAGTTAACTTTAGGATAGGATGGAACGTGCGAGAATTAAAGAAGAGATAAGGAAGTAACAATTTTTCACACTAATTGTACGTACCAATTAGTAGCCGCCATTTATATTATTAATATTATGCACCGGAGAGTGACGCGGGTGAATGTCGGTCGACCGTAAGATTTGAGGGGTTGTGTTGTGCGGCGAGTGAGGGGAGATTAAGAAAAGAGAGGATAGATAGGTTAAAGGGGCATGAGACAAAAGAAAAATGTTTTTTCGAGAGACTAAGCTTTATTCCTTTTAACGAAGAAGATATATATATATATATATATAAGAAGAAAATGCAAAAAAAAAAATACAAAAAACTGTACGCGACGAAAACGATAATCGATAAATGCGAGAAGAAGTTTAATCTAGAGGCGAATGAGAAAAAGAAAATGAAGGAAAAAAAAAAAGAATCACGCTGTCGCGGTAAATCCTTACTAGCATACATAACCTCTCACGACTCTGTGGACGTAGACGTTTAAGACTTACGAGCATAAGTGTATCAATTAATATATATAAATGTTAAGCGCTCCCGCTTTTGGTGATCAGGAATGACGGGGTGGGGTTCGGTGATAAAAATAGTGGAAGGGCGGGGGGAGACGGGGTGGGTGGGTTAGTCCCTCATAGATAAATGATAATAAAATTGCACAACGGTTAACGATTGTCAGTCGATCAGGTCCCCGGTCTGTCGTTTCGATGTTTTCGTGAACCTTGTCCCCGGCAACGTAGCTAATACCAACGTTAAATTAGAATGATTTAATGCGAGCGCTATTACCACGGGGACAATACGTACCGAACGTAGCGCCGTGATTTTAGACATCTCGAGTGGCAGTCAGAGCATACGCAAAAGGGGGATGGAAAAGAAGCACAGAAAAATAAAGCTCTGGATGATGGATCTCGATAACGCCTAAGGATTAATAATATATAAATATTAATGCTCCTGGACGCGAATGCCAGATTAGATTAGATTCGGGCACGATTAGAAATTAATATCCGGGATGCGCTTGGGGGGGGGGGGGGTGATGATGATGATGATGATTGTTTAGAGCCGGAGAATCACGAACCGACCTTTGGTTGCCTGGTACGTGCGGTTGGGTTAGAGTACCTGGGGAGACTGAGGATTGGCAAAAGCGTTGGAAGAGAAAATGAAAAATGAAAAATGAAAAAAAAAAAAAAAATCGACCACCGGATGGAACTTCAGTGTTTGAAGGGAGGGTTAATTAATGACTAATTAAAAGTATTGGGGAGAAGGTCGGCGGATCCCTTTTTGCGGTTCAGGCTTATTTTTCTTGTTGTCCCCTTCGGAATATCTTACGGCGGATAAGCGATAACGCTGAACCTTTCTCAAAACATTAGGAAGATATTTGTTGTGATAATAATATTGAATTTAGGCGCTTAGGGGTTCTCCTTTATGATTTATTTTCACCGGCATTTAATGGATTATTAAGGGAATAATTATTGGTAATTTAAAACGGCGAAGGAGTTTAATCGTAGGGATATAAGATGAAGAAAATAAAAAACGAACGACTTATACGTGAAACAAAAATATATACATATATACAGATATATCTGTGTACGAATATGTATATGTGTATATGTATATATATATATATATCGTCTATATTAATACTGATTGATTCGTTCATTAATTATTGAATATTATTAATTATTACCTATACATATTGCATATTAATTATAAGTAAGGTTTCACGATGACCGAGTACACATATTCACTCACATGTTGCATACACGACCGATATAAATATACGCATATATTTGTGTACACACATGAGAATTGGGAGTATGGGGGAGGGGGGCATGTACACCACACATATTGACACTAAAAACGCGCCCAATATATTAAATATTTGTGTGTGTGTTTATATATATATATATATATTACGTATATGTATATATATTATGTAATATATATTCATATATAAAATTATATGCGTATATCGATCGAATAATGCAACAATACGATTTTTAATAATAATATATTTACTACGAACTATTTAAGCCTATTGCCTATTATTATTATTAATATTATCATTATTATTATTATTATTAATATTATTATTATTTAAATGGTTATCGATGGTATAGTCCTCCTCGCGAATTTTATTGTCCATTATTGAATGTTGCGACGATACACGACGAATCAGCACGTTGCACATACGCTCTGTGTAATATATTTAAAATGTACAGACTAGCCGGATACACGCAATTAAAATTTTGACGAACCGGGAAAACACGTATTTATATACATTTGTAGGAGGCCGAACGCGCACGAGTACGCGCGTGCGCAAAACTCTCGTGCTAAAAAGAATCTGTGTTCTCTTTATTCCAATTATATATTATTTCCTTCTTGTACGGATAAAATGATATATTTATACGTATATACATATACATATATACACATATGTATAAGGTGCACGCGCGTTGCCAAAAAGCAAAACCATGGAAAAACCAGTTAAAGCCCTCGAGTCGCTTTGATTGGAAAAGGAATTGAAGAAATTTGAGAAAAAAAAAAAGAAAAGAAAAGGAATTTATAAAAGGACCCGCGTGGCTTTAATTGTCAAAAATCTTTACGTGTTCTCTTCTCTGTGTGCTTTATTGTATCAATCGATTCATCTTGCGTACGTCGACTCGCGATTTGTCCGATACGCGCATCACACGCACGAGTCAGTAACGCGCGCGCGCGCGCCAAAACTTAAACTTAGGCTAAAGGCGGGCAGGAGAGAACGAGAGTTTCTGTGGGTTTGGCGATTATTTCTTAAGGGGTTTTCTTTTTTTTTTTTGTGAGGGAGAAGAAAAAACACCTGCAATGTGATATTCTCGTGTCTTGTCTAACGAGAGATGTTTGCTCTAAGCGTATAAAACGGTCTGGCAGTCGTTCGATTATCTTTTTATTTTTATTTTTATTTTTATTTTTTTTTTTTTAAATTAACTGTCCTTCGTCCAGATCGTAAGCGACTGTATTATAAGCGAGTCGAAATGGACGGTGGTTAAGAAATGCGTTGAGTGACGTGTGGCGCGAGATAGGCGAAAATTTACTGATTATCGGCTACGTTGCGTGGGTCGGGAGATCCTGGGGGGAGGGAGCGGGAGGGGCGGGGGGGTACGCGACAAAACGAATTTTTTTTTTTAGAATGGCCAAAATTTGCCAATTATTACAGCGTGACGCGTGCCTGATTTTACGAACGTGACATTAGGCTAGGTTTAAACGAATCTTCCTAGGCTATTAGATCAGATTTAGATTTTGGCTTCATGTCAGAGGAAGACTCTTGTTGTTACGGCTCAAAGGGATCTTTTTTTTTATATTTCTCGGTGACTAGGCGTATTCTTACATCCCACCCCGATCTACTCCTTTGCTTAAGCTGTATTTTCTGTACTTTTTTTTTTCTTCAATTATTTCGTTAGTTTTTTACTTTTTTTCTCTCTCTCTCTTTCGCTTCTGTCTGTATTCTTTCCCTTTTTTTCTGTCTCCCTCCATTTTTGTTCTTTTCGGTGGAGGAATGACGACACGCTTTTTCGCGTGTCCGATTTATCGTTTTTAGACTCTTAGGATCTGACTCCACATGCCATCTTAGCACGTAAGTCGTTTCAATTGTACTGTGTAACGAATTATCATTATTATTAGGACTATTATTATTACTATTATTATTATAATACTATTGCGATTGATTGATTATTATTATTATTATTATTACGGATTTATTTTATTATTAATATTAATTATTAATCTTTATTATCGACACCTATCATCGATTGCTATATTGTCGTCATTATTGTACTACTTCTTAAGAGATTTTATTTTATCTTTTACTTTTAATTTTACTTTTACTTCCGTTTCGCGCGCAAAGTGTCTCCTTCCGCAATCCCGCGTTACGCGTCAAGTCCGACCCGCAACGCCAGTGTGTAACGAAAAAATTCTCGCGATGCACATCGATCCTGTATTAGAGACACGACCAAATAACAAAGGCTAGTATTAGGCTAGTACCCTGCGTGCTCGCAATGCGAGCGATACGTTTACGTATATTTAGCGATAAACTCTTCGTAACGCGTGCCAGGTCCGTCTGGGCGAAGGGGGGACGGGGGGAGGTTCAATTTAATTAAGGTTTAAGGTCCGAAAAACGACGAGCGACAAATACGCGAGAGCCTAAGCCAAAAGCGCGAACTTTTGAATTGTTTCTGAGTCGCTTTAGAAGGGGGGAAAAAAAATGGAAAAAAGTCAAAAAATATAAGCAGATAGAAAATAGATAGCAGCACGTACGCGTGTGTATGCATAATGTATCTTCGGTTGCATATAGGTTACGTGCTTTTTAAAACAGATATATATATATGTCTGTGTATTTGACCTAACGAGTTCTCTCATTATACAAATCACACTCTCTCTCTGTCTCTCTTTTTCTCTCTTACTATTATGTAGAAAACAACCAAAATTCTCGGTACCTATTACTCTGTGAATAATCGACTTATGTATGTTTATTTGTAGTTTTACGTAATCCATTGGTACTTATCGCGCGTACTGCCATTCGCTAATTATTATTATTATTATTCCTAATTGTCAAAGCAGCCACCGTCGTCGCCACCTGTGTACGGAATTTCATGTGAATTTCGTTAGTCGTCTCGCGAGCGTGATAGCGACGCACATTATAATTAAAAAAATTAAAAGTTTGAAAAAAGATATATATATACACACATGTTAAAGATAGTTGTATGGATAGTTAACAGGGGGAGAGAGAGGGGGGGAGAGAGAGAGAGAGAGAGAGAGAGAGAGAGAGAGAGAGAGAGAGAGGCGCGCACCAATCCTTGTGTTAAGGGATCTTTGAAAAAAAAAAATCGAACATTCTTTTTTCGTGTTCCAAAGTGTCGATCGCTTAGACGTGCCGATCAATTATTATTCCATGTCTCATCATTCGAAATTTAGTATTCTTTTATTTGTCGTTGTTTTGCTTTTTTATCCCCCCCCCCCCCTCTTTCTTTGAAATCTCAGCGAGCGTTTTTACCGTTCCGTTCGTTGTCCTGGGGGTTCAGCTAGTCGCAAAAGAAAAGAAAAAAAAAACCAAAATGAAAATTCGTTTCCCCGCGACGCGCGGATTCGTCTAAGCCTCGTTCTTAAGTATTCCTTCGTCTATTTTAATTTTTATTATTGTATTTTTTTTCTCTCTTTGTCACCTGTTTTTCTGCGACCTTTGTACATTACTTGTTGTTGTCGGCCATAACGCGTGGATTCCTATGATTGTACCTTCTTTAGCCAATTGCTCCTTTGTATCGGTTGTGTTGTTGTTGCCGCGCGACTTTGAATTACGACCGTTGTACTTTTGCTGCGCGCGCAACTATTCCATTCCGGCGACTGCGCGTGCGCACTTGCTATACTGGCCTGTTGGTAGGAAAGATACGAACGATCAGAATGGAGGATGATAACTATAAAGATTCTTATTTTTATTTCGGATTAACGAATCCCGATGACAATGGAGAGAAGTCTCATTTACTTAAGGTTTACTTTGTTATTCTTGCTCATTGTATTTTTTTTTTCTTCTTTTTTTTCGGGATAATCAAATTTTCGCGACGATATGCAAAACTCGTAGCTAAACTATAAGCGCCGTTATTAACGTCACTGTTTACCTGTTCACTATTTACTATTACTGTACTATTTGTTACTGCGACTAATACTACCAACTACTATACTACCAACTACTATTCACTACTACTATCACTAGCACCACCACTGCTGCTGCTGCTGCTGCTGCTGCTGCTACTACTACTACTACTACTACTACTACTACTACTACTACTACTACTACTACTGCTACTATTACTATTACTATTACTACTACTACTACTACCGTTAACACCGAATTCTATATTTTAACGTACAACACGTTTTTCGCTTCCTGCTTTTTTCCATTGCGTAATACTCCTAGCAGAGAAAAACGGGATTGGAACATTTTATTTTCCGTCGAGCACTATATCGCATTACAAATCACTAGTCGAAACGAGCAATTGTCGTCGGCGACGAATCGCGCAAAGCGTGAATCGATCGATAAAAACAAAAACAATACGATTATAGGTTAATTCGAAATACGAATGAAAAAAAAAAAAAATACAAAAACAAAGGTCATAGTACAAGAGTGCGAGGAGTTTGCGTTTTTCTTTTTCTCTCGAAAAAGACCTCCGTGAGCCTCACGGAGAATTTATCGATTCTAGAACGACTTAAGATGATCCATAAAAAAAAAGAAGGTTGCGTTTCGGTATATAAACATACGTTCTTTTAACGCCTCAAACTTCCGCGCTGTTCGGCTGCCCGTATTTTTTTTATTTTAATCATTACTTTTTTTTCCCCCTCTTTTACACGGCGATGTGTTCGCGAGTGACACGAAGTTAGCGAGGATTCCAATGTATTGCCGACTTTTGGCGGTGAAATGATATATATATATATATATATATATATATGATATATATCTGTCAGACAGCAATCATTTTCTGTTCACTTTTTTTCTTATCTTCTTTTGTTTGTTTGTTTGTTTGTTGCGTTTGTTTGGATGTTTGTTCTACTCCTCGATTTTGCGATCGGCTCTCGACGGGAGCGCGGAAACGTTAGCGCGATAATCCAGTTCAAATTTAGTATTACATGTGAAATACAATTGTAAATTAATGTGGAACGATAAACACGTGCGTCCTAGCTATAACTAGTGATTATTATAAGGATATTTATTTATAGTATGACAATTTAATAATATTGATATATATATATATACACACACACCACAAACACACCCACACACTTATATATATGTATATATATATATATATATACATATATATATACACATATCGAAGTATAAAATATAATATGGAAAAAAAAGAAAAAAAAAATATTTGCAGATACATGTCTGTTTCTTAAAGCGTTAATGGTAAACACTTGCGTGTAATCCTGGTACTCACGGTGACGTAATTGCACATTGAGAATTTTCCGAGAGTGGATATAATCAGCTATCAGTGCTTGTATGGTTGTCATTGTTATTATCGATTCTTCCGTTGTTGCGAATCTTACCTGTACCTTTGTGTCTCTCTCTGTTGTTCTCTTTAAGGTCGTTAAAATGGGACTGTTAGGAATTCTTTTTTTTTTTCTTTTTTCTTTTTCTCTTAGAAATAGCTTGTACCGTGTTCATTCCAAACTGACCAGCAGACCTGTTCTTTGACACATAAAAAGAAGAGAAAACAAAAAGAAAACAATTGGACGTACTTCCGCGCGTGTCGATAAAACAAAAATTTAACCAGAAGTGTTCGTAGAGCCCTGAGAGAATAAATGACAATTTTTCCCGTGTCAACCAGTCACGAAAGTATTTGTATTTGGCGCCATGGGTTAACGAGTCATCCGCGTAACAATCTGTGATCTCAAAATCTTTATTGGAAACAAAAAAGACCCCTGTACGAATAACGTTACTCGTAACGTTGACGGTCGGATTGGATAATTTTTGGGGGGGGAAAAAAAAAAAACAAAAAAACGAAAGAGTGGAAAAGTTCGCAGTGAAACGAATTACCCCACGAACATTCAAACATAACGGTCGGGACTGTCTTTCATTGTATGGAATTACGGGAGCACCGAGCCTCGTGACATTGACGAAACCAAAAACTAATAATCTCCATTCGCGCTGAAAAGATCAAAAAGTTTTATCGTCGCACAACGTGATTATGCATAGTGATTTATTAATGGTACGGAAAATGGTATAGGCGGATGTGTGTAAACTAGTATTTTGACATTGAGGATTCACGAATTTTACTCCAGACTGATGAGACGTTATATGTAAACGACAATGGAAACAAATAAAGGGGTGATTTTATGAAAAATAAAAAAAAATAAAATAAAATAAAAAATATACTTCCCCTATTCAAAATGGGTGGCCCGAAGACGCACGAACGCGCTAAACGCGGATTTCGTGTACTCCGAATCGACAGTACGTATTTCGCTTACTCTCCGGATACCGATTAGGTTAGGGTTCATAGAATTTAGGAGTCTGCGAGAGAACTCGTTCTCCTCGCTGATTTGTACCTGAAACGGTGCGGCCGCAACGAAAGTCTTTCTTTATTTTCATATCTCTGTGTTTCTTTCCTCTTTTTAATGTCCATTTTTATTCCACGTAAGAGATCCGTTCGTCCCGCGTAAACACGAGGCACGCGTGTCCCACGCACGTGGGACGGATCAGTCGACCGGAGGCGGGAGCGACAGTTTGTCCACGTGAAACGGATACACGAGACTTCGTCGTTATGTGCAATAAAGATACGTGAAAAAGTGAACACTCGTAATCTGCCGGAAAGAGGCTTCAATTCGAAGGGTAAGAGGTTAGGATTTTTACCACGGACATTTATATTTATGGGAAACGATTCGTGATGGACGTGTCAGTCTGTAGACGAAGCGGGGGCGACCATCGGATCTACGTGAAAATTGTACTGTGAAATTATTAGGGACGCTTTGGGCTCTCGGAGCGATCAAAATGTTTCTTCGTATACGATATACGACGAAAAGACAAGTCTAGCTTAGCGTTGCTCGTTCGAAGCCGAGAGGTAACCTGCTCTTGAGGGATAGGATAGAGGAGAAGAAAAGTGTCTACGAGGGATCAATGTAACGTCATAATATCGATGCGAACATATTTTTTAGAATATATTCTAATAATCCACTGATGACGACGATGGGTACGTACGGCGTCACGATAAAAACATTTCAACGTTTTTATTCACTTTGCTACTTTTACTTACGATCGGTACGCAGGTTATGTCTCGCGTTGACTTTGTAAATTCGTTCGCCTCAGTAAGGACAAAATTTTCTAACCTCCAAAAGGGGTTAGCCCTCTCGTGTCTTTATTGCATATTACGCGATAATCAATTTTTCGAGGTGTCCATTGATCCTGACGGAAGAGAAAATTATTTTGAAAAATTTAATCGGCATCTTTGGCATTATACTATTTCTTGGTTGGGTTCTGCGGAAGTGACGGAAGCGGAAGTCCACGAGGAAACGATTAACACAGGGGAAACGTATAAAAATTTATATAAGCGCACCCAAACGTGACTATCCTATTGAATCGTGACTAACGCTCTGAATTAAGGTATACACGTTGAATTAGATATAAAATCGAGCAAGCGTACCTTAGGCATAATAGGCTTAGCTCTAACGGTAAGACTAATAAATATTTTTAAGAGGTTATCTTCGTATGCATATGTGTATTTATATATATATGTATGTATAACAATATACACACCAATGTATATGTATAGATATGCACTTGTATATTGCGTATGTACATGATAAGAAAGGTGAGAAAGCAAAAGAGAAAATTATAAACGAAACAGACACATCGGGCTCAAACACGTGCAATTCTCATAACGCGACTGCATAAAAGACGAAAATAATATCGAGTATTACTATGTATCGACTTTGATAATAATTTCTCTCTTCGACCGGCGTTGACTGTCGACCGTCTTAATCTCGACTCTCGTTGCTGTCTCTATTTTTATCATTGGCGCACTGTTCTCGAATCAAACATGAATTTAACGCTCTGACACGAGGAAATACGACATATTTAATGATGGACATTTAATTACGTGATCCCAACTTATGCTCAACGACGATGTTAACACGTGACCCGAGAAAACATGGCCGATCGGTGATGACGCGCAGGATGCGCGTGCGCATGCGCACACGTCACACGACGAGCTTAATGGCGGCTGTTTAAAGACGTTTTCGTAGCTTCGGAACGAAAACGAGAATTAAAACAAATTACAAAGAGACATTCGGGAGAACACGAAGGAAATCTATCGATCTTCCATTCAGCCGGGTTGACGAGACAGGTTCTACTAGGGATTTAACTGATGAAGAACGACAATTTATACGTCAATAAATCTGAGGTGAAAAGGGGGCAAATATTATACACGTAACGTAGGAGGAAGTTAAAGAGAAGCGTGCGTGTGACAAAAGGAATAGGATATATATATATATATATCCATATGTATATATCCTATTATACGTATATCGATATAAGTCTGTACGTCGTATATCGCGCTCTTAAGGTAAGATATAAAAATAAAAACGAGGAAGACCCAGCTGCTCTGACATACGCTTAATTGTGTTGCCAATCATATTATATTGTCTTAATTTTAAAACGGATAATCTTTAGGGGAGTGGACGCGTTCGCGAGACAAAGTCCTGTTAATTGATATCGCGTGCATTTGTGATTGTTCTATTCTACTTGTTCTACTTATAGACATAATTATAACTATACACTATACCTGTTCTCTCTACGGCGGATGCGATCCAATTGGTCATCTGTCATAATGTTATTTATGGTGTACCCGTTATATCTATGGTGGTGTTTCTTCGTCCTTTTTTCTTTTTCTTCGCTACAGTAGCCTAACGACTCTCGATTATCTCGTGGCTTTTTTCACGGCTCGGACACACGCACGCACACTTGTTACTATATATATATATATATATATATATATATATATATATACACATACAGATATATGGTAAACACACACACATACACACATACGTCGATGACGAATCCTAAAAGCTGCCGCGACGATTAATCTTCCTAAATTAATATCTAAAGCGTAAGGAAGTAGTTGTAACGAATTTTTATTTTTTGTTCTTCAAAATATCAAATTATCTCTTGATCGTCTCTCAAAAGTGGTATTAGATATTCGTCATTGATCGCGCGAATGAGGCATACAATTAATATAGACGATCGGGCGTCACGCGATCGAAAATCGAAAATACTCCTTGGGGTAGAAATCGACGACGAAATTGCGAGCTTATTTCGGTGTGAATTCGCGATCGGGTGGTTGCGAATCGATGACTGAGAGACTGGTGAGAGGGATTGTGGAATAGATACGAATTCAATTAAAATTTCGAGGATGACGGAAAAATGACAAAAAAAACAAACAAAAAAAAAACTAAAAAAATTTTGAACTCTCATTGCTTATTATTATATTATTGTGGGAGACTGCCTGTCAGCTCCGGCCAGTAGCGAGTGATCACGTTAGACTATAATTAATGTAAAGAGGTTATAATCTATGCGAAAGAGTGTTTAAAGAAAAGAGAGAAAAAAAAGAAATTCCACGTTTCAGTGCCTAAGTAAACATAATAGTCTGTAATTTAAAGGAGAAAGGAAGACGGGAAGATTGGAGCTGGGGAGGGAGAAAAAATGGTGAGGTTTAAACAAAAATTTTTTTTTTTTTACAAATACGAGCGACCATTTTTCTCTCCATTTTTTTTTTCAATTTTAAAATTTAAAAAATTTCTTCCCCATGCACGTAATCGTCGCGATACACTCCACGATCGGCACTACTATACTAGGTGTCCAATATAATAATGTATTACTAGAGTTTGAAAATAATCAGTAGAAAAACCGAAGACATTTAAGACGAGTATTTCCAATGCTTTTAGGTGCGAACTTTTGAACGAATGTTACGCTCTTTATCGGAAAGGGATTATTTAGAAAAATATTTTTATTAATTTTAAGAAATCAATTCTTTCAACTCTACTCGAGACCTGCAATAATGGAAACAGCATTTACTTAGTATTTTGGAATTGCTATATGAATAAGAGGATACAGGGTCGCGACGAAGAGACGTTTAAAAATGGCAGAGAGAGTCCTAGTGTCTCTTCAATTGTAATAAATTATCTTCGTCTCGGTTAAATAATTTTCGCACAATTAACATGGGTACGCGAACAAATTTCTTTTAAAATGAAAATACGTAAAAATAATCAAATTCACGAGCACGTCCTCGTTCCACAGATAAAAACGTTCCTCTCAATTAGACATGTATTTCGGGTTATCCGATGAAATCAGTATATAAACATATATATATATATATATATATATATTGTAATGACGATACTTTGACATTATATCATGATCTTGTCTAATTCCATTGAAAAAAAAGAAATTTTCTAATACAGTCTACGCGTAGTACTCTTTCTAGGTTAGGTACGTACGTTAAAGAAGAAAATAGTGTCGATCGTGGTTTAAAAAACGAAAAAATTCTTTTGAACCTGTATCGAATCCCTTCCCTCCGTATCTTCGTCTACCTTTTAACGTGTCCCACCCAATCATCTTGCATGTAAAGAAAACCTGCCTGAATCTAGTCCTAAGACGTGTGTAAACGTTTCACGTAACGTCAGCGACGCGGAACGTGTCTAATACACTTTTTAGATTGTAGATTAACAAGTGACCTTAAATCCCTAGGAGCCCCCTCGACGTAAAAAAAAAAAAAAAAAAAATCACCTCGAGATTGCCATCTTCCATCCTGCATGGTGAAACCGCCCTTCCACCCACGCGTCATATATTATCCCACGGGAATGTCCTAATCTATCCTGGTCAACTTCGCTATAGAGAATCGTATGATCTTATTTAACCCAGTGTGCTGCCAAGTTCCAGTATAAAAATGAGAGTAGCATCCCTTTAATGATTAAAAAAAAAAATATCCACCCTATGTATTACAACTATGTCGATCCTCATCTCGTTGAGAGTCTCGCGATATGCTTAACGATTTTCAAAATTCCCGCCTTTTATTTCAAACCTGTCACCCTGCCGATTCTCGCTGGCTGATGCACCAAAGAATTCACCCTTATCAGTGTCCAGAGCCTGTGCGCTTGTTTGGGATGATTTTTAAATCGTTTTAATCGACGGGGATCCTTCGTCATTGGGAATTTATTAATTAAGTCATTTTTTGAGCTCTTAATTACACGTTAACTTATTGTTCCGTTACCTCGGGGATTCACGGACGGACGCGGATACGTTGGGCAGATGCGCTTCCGCGCATGCGCACATTTGAATTTTGACGATACGAAAATTTACGTTAGAATCATTTCGGACGAAAAATTTTTAATGACCTCGAGTCATTGGAACGACTGTCGAGCAGTGTTGCTCATTGTTATTTCGAGCTGTGACAAAAGAAATACGGTATTTAGGTGCGAGCCACCGTAAGATGATTATTGGAGAGGAATATCGTAGAGCTAGAGAGGAGAATAACGTGACAAAAAATTGTCCGAAGCCCAAAACAAACAAAAAATGGTCGAGACGCGCGACGACAGCCATGAAAAAAAAAAACACAAAAAAATCTTTAATAACGAGACGAGGATAGTATGATAAATGATAATGTAAAAACTGGTGTTCTTTCCGCTCTGAAACGAATCTGTGAAGCGTTAAACATCCCTCTACATTGCACGAATACATTTCAAAAAAAAAAAATAACGTTGTACGGTATACACATATAAAAAAAACATAAATATAAAATATAATGAATATATATATATACAAATAACAATAATATAAATATATATATTTAATCGATCACATGATATATTAATATACGGTTATTACTATTAATATTATTATTTTGAGTATACATATAATATGCCAATTACGTAAACTGCGAGTATTAACGACGGTTAACGATAAATGGATGAAAAAAAAAAATAATTAAAATAAAAACGTAATGCATTGTAGTATGGGGATAAATTATATATATTTAATTTAATAATTATTAATAATTAATTATAATACACTGACTAAGGTCTCCATGTAAACTGTGTTGTGAGCACTAGGCTATTTCTCTCTCGTAGCTGATTAGATTTTTTGGGATTGAAATTAGGATTATTATTATTATTATTAATATTATTGTGTGTGTATGCGTATGTGTTTTGCGTGCATGCGTGTGTATACGTGAATATCTCCCTCCCCCCCATTCTCTTTTATCACCTGCACCTACTCACACAGCTGTGGAACATTGTCTAATGGCGATTATATATATATATTTGTATGTATATATATATATAGCGACAACAGTTACACGAGAAACCAGGAAGTCCTTGATATCCTCCATTTTGTTTTCTATCCTCGAGTATTTAAAAATATCAGTTATAAACTTACCTATTATGTGCGTCTCGAGAATAGAAAATGACGTAAATCCTGATGCGCTTTTACGATAATTCAATGAGAAAAAATTGCCTTAAGAAAGTAGAGATAAAATTTACCGAGTAACGTGACAGGTATGTGACGCCATTTTGACTTTTTCCTGGGGTTATTTGGGAAGGGGGGTTCGAAGACGAGGGTACGAATTTTTGCGAAGTATTGCGATTTTCAACTGTTCGTATGACAATAGTGTAGGGAGAGAAGGATTAATGGTGAAAAAAAAAGATGGTGGATTCGATGATAAGAAAAAGTTGAAAAATTGAAAAGTAATTTTTATTCCAGCGATTTCTCGTAGCTACCACGTGCTTAACCTCACTCATGATCGTAGTCCTTTTTTTTTCAATTTTTCTTTGTATCCACCTTTTTCACTCTCGATATTACTCGAAATTCACGTGACTTTTCATCATTCTCACTCGAGCTTTAATCCTAAGCCTTTACGCGACTGTGTTACATGCATATAATAATATATCGAATTATATCAAAGTCCACGTAACTACCTAACCTCTATTATGCTCATCGTATGTATTTTAAATATTCCGTTTGGGCGAGGACGTTAAATTCTAAGACTGTTTCCAATGCCATAGAACTGATATTATCGATTTATAAATATTCAGCGCAAGATATAATGCGGACGTGAAATTCTTTATACTTAAACCCAAAATGATAGCTGAGTGATGCGTGTGTACTTTTTTTAGTTACGTTTTAAGCCGCGCGAGTGTAGGGTGGCAGCAGGTACGGCCAAGACTATAAGAAGAGTTTGCAATTTTATATACATACATATATATACACACACACACATATATATACACATTAAATATATTCTTTCACGTGACCGAAATCTCCATTAATACTAAATCCGACACCCGGTATATATCGTGAATTTCATAATCAAGAAAAACTAATTACGTTTCTTCGTCCTACTGATTACCATAATGGCCGACTGCCCCTCGAGGCCCACGTGAAATCTCAACTCTACATATTCTATTATCTAGAACCTCTTACCCGTGATGGCTTATCGTCACGTGACGTAATAATAATAACGAATAAATAAATAATGGCGTAAAAAAAACCACATCGAAGACCAAGAAACTCTGTGGCTCGGCGAAAAAAAAAAAACCCACGTGCAATCGTAGACGTAAATATAGTCTCTTTATTGTTACTAGTAATATTTAGGTGTTCGAATGGAAACGGAGGACGTCCAATTATCATCCCTTATAAAAAGCACGTCCTTTATCCGCCATATTTCTTTTTAGCTATTATTATTATTTTTTCATTACGCATTATATTCGTTCACCGTATACGCACGACACGCATAAAGAGAAATCGCGCACAATATATAGAACACAGAACGAACATCTAGCACATATACTCTTGCTAGTGATAAACATTTATTTTTACCCTTCAAATCGAATACTCGTCTAACCGAATCTCCAGCGCGGGAAATACAAATAAATTGAAAAATCATTTTTCCTCGTGTACAGTTGAAAATCGCATTCACGTGGTACATTGGCCAACGATGAATTTTCCTTGTTCTTTTAATCCTTTCTTTCGCGACATCAAAAACGCCAAGGCCTTATTACACTTATCGCGTAGAGCGTAATGCGTGCGCGCGTGACTCTTACGAATTAGAGAATTAAAAGAAACACTGTAGCTTTATGTGTCACTGTAAAAATTGGTACTTTTAATATCTTTTTGGTTAAATTTATCTACGTTCGATTGGCAGGTGCAAATGTTAATTAAATTATTAAATCGAACCACCGACGTAGGAATCAATGCACACGAGTCGATAAAGCGAGATTCAGTCACGATGTACGATCGAATCGATTAATTAAAATCGATCTTACTCCTAAGCTTCGATTTTTTTCGCGCATGCGCAGCACACTTCGTAGCACGACAAAACGATTCTTATTGGCTGAGACGCGCTTAACGATATCGACTCTATTCTGCAAAGTCGATTGGATATCGAATGACCGATCGATCGATCGTATTTTCTCCACGCCAATTAATCATTGTACATGACGTATGCGAAATAAAATATAACGAAGGCAAAATATACGCGTCACGCGGGAAAAGGTGGAAATTTTGAAAAAGCCAAGAGGATGTGGGGTACAGACAAGCTTTAATCGACGTACATAAACAAAAGTCGCGATCAGTCATCGTGGCGTCACGTTCCTAAAGTAATCATATTATATCCTTTATCTTGGTACCTCAAGGCGAATCCTTATTTTACTTATATTTTTAGACCTTAAAGGATCCGACTATACATTCGCCGTGTATGCATTGCATTGAATATTGCGTATAGAAAAAAAAGTTAGTGACGGCTACCAGCAGAGAATATCGTGATAAAATTTTTTAACAACCAATATCACTGTCGTGCTCCCTTCAATCCCCTACCCCCTCCCACTATGATTATTGATGGCTAATTGGGACGGGCAACACCTGCGTCACGTATGACGCAAAACAATTTTATTCTATCCATATGTAATAGGCTCTTACGAGGACACGTTACAAATACGCGTACCTGTACACATACGCAATTGGTGTACACACACGCGCATGCACACAGTACACGTAATTTTGAATACGCGTTTGCTGCGTACGGAGTCGGTCAAGGGACGAAAAATAAAAAATTACATACCTAAATGTACTTCGTAAGCTGTAGTTATTAAGTGAAAGAAAAAAAAAAACAACTACTAAAAGTGCATTCTCTTATCTTGATACTAATATATTATCGAAACATTATTATTATTATTATTATTATTATTATTATTATTATTATTATTATTATTATATTGTATTTTATTTGTATTGAACTTGAATTGTGGTTATTTTGTTCATAAGCTTAATGGCTACGTTGTTTGTTGCGCGCTCAGAATAACGCAGAGCGAATACGTATGCGGGAATCGCTCTGGATGAGTCTGCGGCGTCCCATCGTCTTTCACATTGTCTTTTATCGTCCGACCTTCGTCTCACGTTATCCCGTCAGCAGATTTTCAGACTTTCCTTTTGTTTTTCTTTTAGACGAATTTCTTACCGAATTTCCATTCCTGGATCCGCCGTTGACGGTCTAACGATGATTTTGAATATTTTTTCTCTCTCCTTACAAATGCCCAAGGGCGACGGGACGATTGGCGTCGCGACCTCCTTCGAACTGCAAAGTGCTGTAATAATGTGGTTTTCTTATCTTTTTTTTGTGTCTTAACTTCCTTTATCTCTCTTGTGTTTTTTTTTGGTCTTCTTCTCGTTAAGGAAAAGAGTATCAAGCAGCTGTACCTAAGTAGAATAATGATACCTATTTCATTATTACATTATTATTATTATTATTATTATTATTATTATTATTATTATTATTATTATTATTATTATTATTATTATTATTATTAT
>JARQSU010000530.1:0-27369 GCA_030142265.1 Calameuta filiformis | reverse complement strand
TATTATTATTATTATTATTATTATTATTATTATTATTATTATTATTATTATTATTATTATTATTATTATTATTATATTAATATTATATTAAAAAGGATCAATAAAAAAAATGTAAAAAGTGTAAACCCACGGTGCAATGAAAATTTCCCTTGCATCTCTTAGCGTACACAGGCGTGAAGCGGGACCCACACTATTATACAAACAGTATACGTGTTTGCGAGCACACATGCACATATGTTCTTGTACGGAATGAAAATACTCGAGTGGTTAACGGGATGTTTGTTGCGCTGCTAATTTACGTGCAGATTATATTTGTTCTTTCTTCTTATTATCATTGCTCGTAAAATGATTCGAATATATTTTTTTTTTACTTGGCTCCTTTGTCGTCATCATCGTCGTCGTCGTCGTCGTTGTCGTCATCGTGATTTTCGTCGCAATGTGAAAAATGTGTTGAGTGACGGGTGATGGAGCTGCGTTGTCGGCATTCGTTAGGATGCCAAGAGAGAGAAAGAGAGAGAGAGAGAGAGAGAGAGGAAGAGAGAGAGTAATAATCCCACGAGATAAAACGTCAACAGCAATTCGAAATGGAATGCGAAAGTTGTTTGTATGTAATGGCCGACAAAAGGAACCGTAAGCAGAATCTTACTTTGGTTAATGCTGATTGGTCGAGGCTGTACGCCTGGGGTTTAGCGCGGCGATATCGCGAAGCTTGACTCGGCGCGAATATTCAAATTGTCAAATGAAAGAATTCAGTGACGAAAGAGGAAAAGAAAGTAACGTCATTGAACGGAAAGGAGAGACGATGTGTGGGACACAGAGAAAAGTTCTTAAAATTACCTAAGTACAAGTGTTCAAGTCATATTATTTAAAGTACGGACATTATTATATTCTATTATCACGTCTATCGTAATATATATATATATATATATATATACATAGGGAATATAAGTATTCGCGAATACTTAAAGGACTCGCGCGGCGTCGCGAGGGCGCGAGTTTAGCGATTAATTAAATAGATAATTGATAACGATAATTAAAAGTAAAGACAAAAAAGCATTATTCAGTGACGGCTCGGCGCGGTCGACGTAGCGGACGTTGTCGTACACGATAGATGAATTTTGAAGTTTGACGTTAAGAGGAGAATTTTCAAAAAATTCTCCCAAGCTTATACGCGAGCCCGGAAGCTTCAAAGCGCGAATATTTGTGATATTAAATGTAACTTCGAAGGGTTCGCAATTTGAAGCTTTCGGCTTATTTCTACGTGTATGGATATATATATGACATATATATATGCATATACATAATAAAAATTAATATATATATATATATACTATAAAAACGCCAGACAGGGCTGATTTCACGGCTACCAGTCGACTGACAAGGTAAAAGGCGAGATAATGGGGGCCGATGGGCTGAGCGATGCTGGAGAAACAGAGAGGGACGAGAAAAGAAAGATCCGAAATATCCACGTGACATTAACGATAGAATGGAAAGTAAATAAAATGAAACAACAACAACAACAACAAAAATAAAAATGATAACTAGAACGTCGAATCTTCGTTTCATGCTCGTTGACGTAGAGGCACGTTCGCTAAGGGTACATTCTTAGACGTTTAAGGATAATTAACGATATATGGATATACATACGGATAGATATAAATATCTATACATATAATTATATTGTAAGGTACATCTACATATATATAATATATATATACACATACATATATATATTATTGACATAAATATATGATATATTTTTGGCGGTACAAGTAAGAAAACGCACGACACTCGTATTTAAAGAAAAAAAAAAAAAAGTAAAATGAAAAAAAAGATAATATATTGTCTGTGAATTTTCGATATAAATAAGCGCGCGCGTCAATGACGAGAGGAAGATGCTGTTCGAGAGAAAATGGGGATATGAAACAAGAAAAAAAAAAAATGAAAAAAAATTGCAACAAAAGAAACGAAGAGGTGCATTGATAAACGGTCAGGGTCGGCGGGCCCTTTGCAAAATTAATTTCGACAAGAGTTCTGATACATATATACGTACATACTACATTGCATGGTACCTAAGTGTCTGTCTGTTTATCTGTCTGTCTGTTTGTCTGTCTGTCTGTCTGTTCGTAGGATTAAGGGTTAAGCCAAAAAAAAAAGAAAAAAAAAAGAGAGAGACAAATGTTCAATAATAACGAAAGCTCTTTTCGAACTTCTTGTTCCGTTAACGGCGGTAGGAGGTAATTAACGAATAAATGACAGGGCGGAAGGAGAGGAAAATGAGGTAAAAGAAAAAAAATACACGACGCATCAGTCTTATTAACGCTGATATATAAGGTTAGAAGTTTTTTTTTGTTCTAATTTAGGAGAAAAAATAATGAAAATTAGCGAAAAAATAAGATACTCAGTTCTCTGCAGTATTTTGTGATTGACCTGTGCCACTTCTGTCGCGAGAGCTTCTCTCGATTAATCGTGACGATCATGGGAGAGCGAATTATTAAAAAAAATAAAAAATAAAAAATAAATAAAAGCATAAATTGAAAATCAGGGAAAGGAGAGAACGCGATTGGGAGAGCTAGTGATCAGAATAAACATAGCAATATGAAAATATTTGAACATTGAGCCAGTTTGTTGTCGCCGTGAGAATCAATAAGGAGAAGAAAAAAAAAAAGATTTTCAAGCTTGACGAGGAAGAGAGAGTGAAAGCTGATAAGAAGATTTAAAAGGTGATTAAAATTGAGATTTTATCAGAAGTCTCTAGTCCTTCCGTATAAAGTTCTTTTCCGATAATTATACTCCGGATATATCATCATATCACGATAGCGGGATTCACTCGTTTTATTTAGCGGATCCATTTTGCAAAAAAGATAAAAGTAAAAATAATTACGAGAAAGAAAGGCGCGCGTGCACGTTGAGAATTTCGCGAAGCATCCTTCCATTTTATGAAGAAAAAAAAAAAACAAATAAAACAAACCAAATAAAGCATCGTTCAAGCTTTACGAAAGACCAGAGCGATGCGATATAATTGTTTTCTAATATATTTGTCATGGCGTCACGTTCCTCCAACTGATCGCAGAAATTCGAAAACTTGCCTATCGATAAATCGCGAAATAAAAGAATATAGGCTGTCATAATGTAACACTTTAGAGGAATAAGTTATCCGTACATTTAGAAATTAAAAAAACGGACGTATAATAAAAAACGTACGGTTAAGATTAGTTATGAAGTGAGCTGCGCATGCGCAACGGCGTACGCGCATGCGCAGATGCACCTAGCTCAGCAGGCGCGACGCCATCTTGACAATTCCCAATCAAACGACAAATGTCGCTCGACGAATTCAGTGGTGCGGTTTTCATAGCCAGCGACTCGGGACGATATTAGTGAGAGATCGTACAGGAATATAAGTGAGGTTATTTTGTCGTCAGGAGTTTCACGTGGAAGGAATAAACTAGAGGTAAAAGGATTAATAAAAATGTAAAAGCGATAGCATGACACGGCGGTAGGAGTTTGTGAGGAACGAGACGGGAAAGGAAGAAAAACAAAAAAAAAACATCAATTAGACTACGCATAGTGCCTAAGAAAACGCTTTTTAACCGTGTTCTCGAGCTAGTGGCTTTCCTTTTTATTACGAGATACACAAATTCGTCGCCTTTTTCGAGCGGACTTTACAAGCGCTGTTCTCCGTAGCCGCGTCGGGCTCACTCGCGCTAATAAACCAAATATATGTATGTACATCTCTCGTTTACATGAAAGACTTCCAACGAATTGGTGACGCACGAAATCGTGTCGCCATCTTGAATATTCGGATTTTTGAAAATGAATATACGATACGATCCTTCGTCTCGATGTTATTTTGTTTTCTCTTTTTCTTCCGGGATAACTGGGTGAGTCTTTGTCGGGGAATATGAATTTGAATAAATATTTTTGGGGTGGGGACATGAAAAAAAAAAAAAAACGTGTAAAATTGCAAAAAAAATTTAATCATCCCGCGCAATCACGACGATAATTACGTCCTGCGCTGAACGCGAGCAATCTTTCGATCCTCTTGATCTTGCAAGAGACTCGTATACGTTTCTGTATGAGATAATTTCTCAAATTCAATTCTCAGCCCCTAACTAGATCAGATAAGGATATATATATAATTATACGTATATATTATTATAATATACTTGCGCGTATATTTGGAAATAAGCACAAAAGCCGAATCGCGGGTTCGAGAACGGTTCACGTACATAGTTTGTTTATCTTGTTTGATAGATTTTCCTTCCTTTTATCTTTAATTTTATTCTCGAAAATTCCAGAGTCACGAGACGATCGAGACGCGCGTGGTCGATACATACATACAATTGATATCAAAGTATATTCTGTGAAGACGTATATATTACATAGATATAATATATATGTATATACATACATTGTAATGTTACGTTAAGGTAAACTTGACATACGTGTGTCGTACACGTAAGATAGACACGTTAATGTACGGACGACATTTTTGTCTCTTATTTTGATTTTCTCTTTAAATAGCGTAAGTCAAATCGAATCCGCGTTTTAGCCGGACGGGCCCAAGAGAACGACGAATAACGTGGTTGAAAATTCCATGTACATCGAGGCGGTCCAATGTACACTGAATTTTATGTCTGGTTGCTTGAGAAATTCAAGGCCACTTGCGAGACTTGATTCCGTAAAAAGGCACATTTTCATGATATCAAGGGCAGCTACTTTGAGGTCCAGTGCGAAACGATGGGAAACGCGTACGCGTTTAAACCGGTGTGCCGTGACTAATAAATACTGAGAAAAAAAAAAGAAGAAAAAAAACCGTGAAGCATCGACGAACCTTTAATGGAACAATGAAACATAGATATAGCAGCCGCGATGACCGGCGCTTTTGTTAAACGATAATTCCGAGTGCAGAGTAAACGACGCACAATAATTTTTGAGCATACATCAATAAGATTGTTAAAGAAATCGTGAATGCGATCGACGCAACGCACACAGGCGAGCCACTGGACAAAAAATGTTAAATGGACTAAAAAGCCAGATTTGAATTCCTTACGTAATTTTTGCTCGCGACTTTTCGTCGGGTGGCGGTCATCGCGACTAACCTTTTTTTTTCTCCTTCGTAATAACACATGCGATGCATCTGGAATCTGGTGCTTAATAATTAATGAATTAATTGACTCGCGAGATACCACTGACGAATTAAAATGATCGTGGGAGAGTATGTGTATGAGCGAAAAGTGAGACGAATCACGGGAAGGAATAATAAAGTGAAAAAAAAAGTCTAGGCCTGTCGACGTCGTCGACACGGCCCTGGCCATTGTTATGTCGGCGTCGTTACGTGGATTGTTGTAGTTGATATTATTGCTGTTAACTTCTATCGTAAGCTCCGCTTGAGGAATCTGAATCTCGTGCACGTTCAAGCGCCTGTACGAACATACGTTCACGTAAAATGTCAACGGAAAGGCGTCAAAGAGGAATTGGACGATTCAAATTTTGCCGCGCCTACCTATGCTGTCCGTTGTCACGTGAGCCAGGCGAGCGCTAGCGTCGCCAGTACAGTTCGGTAACAATCATTAAAGATTTTAAGGCGGTGACTTGGCGTTCGGACTTAATACGATGAATTTGATGAGAACAAGAGGTTAATAGGATAAGGGAGGCATTAATGACCGCAAACTATAATGGGAGACGTGAGTGATTACAGACAGGATAATCGTAATGCCGTTATAATATACACAAGTTTATGATCGAACCCGGAACCGTGACGTCACCAACGTATCACAAGATGGCGGCCTTTAAGACTTTTAAGGCATTTTTGTCGGGCATTTTTCTTGGTGCTCGGGATACTCGTTGTCGCTCGAGCTCGTCGCGACGCCATGAAGTCGTCCCAGATTGTCGCGCACTACGGCTGTAAGGTTAGAACCGACAATTGCATTTTTTGGTGGAAATGGGCGATCTTCTTTCTGGTGGGGTTTCTCGAGTTTGTGTCAACGTTATTAATATCAGCTCGTTTCAGCGTGTTTACTTGATGTCATTGTGGGGTTTTTTTTCGGGCGGTTATGGGGTAGGTGGGACGAATACATTTTCTAGGACGTTAGTGGACCACACAGCAGGAACACAATACATACCTTAACAATAAATAAATAATGTATTGGGAGATATCGAGAAGCGTTGGGTTTTATTGGTAATTTAAAAAAGGGACATGGCGGCAATTTTTGAACGCGGATACCTTTATTGTCAGGCTATGTGTTGGTCGATGACGGGAATACGGACGATGAGGATTGTTTTGATGACGGGGAGGAAGATGGCTGGGAGTAATGTTTTAATCTAAAAGGTACCCACACAAAAATGATAACTAACATTAGGGACAGTTAAGTGGAACGGTGGAAGTACAGAGGTAAAGAAACAATATGGAAACGATAATATTATAAGCAACAAGAAGTGCTTTTACGAAATACAATATTATTTATACCATCCTGACGATATGTATTACATTATATATGATAAGGAATAAGATATGATAATGATTGTGTATTATGTAACACAAGGTCTAGATAAGCATATTAATATTATAAATATATATTATATATTATGACTTATTATTATTATTACTATTATTATTAATATTATAACGATTAATAGCATTATATTATGACTAGTAAAAGCATTAATTAATAAAGGTTGTCCTATATGTGAATGAAAACATTTATTACCGCTGCCTACCCTTCCTGCTTTTTCTTGTTTCAATTTTTAACATTATCGTCCTGTTAGATAAGGGATTTCCAGCGTAAGACTTTAGAGATTAATTCTTTTTGCTATATGATATTTTAATTACTTAACATCGTGTTAAAAAAAATAGTAGGCTCGGTTACGGGCTTTTTAATGTTTAATTGTCGATTTTTAGAAAATAAAATATTTAGTGCAGAGCTATACGGAGAAAACTAGAGTCTGCTTTTCAATTCTAAATTTCTCATGTTAATTATATCTTGAGATCTGAAATATAAAATAGGCCATTGGCTCGGCGAATTTTAGTGATTAATTATCGCAATTAAAAAAGTAGAAGCAAGGGTTATCATAGGTGATGTAAAAGGCAGCAATTTATATAATTATTAAATTTCTGAATATGAAATTCTAGCATTGCCGATTGTTACATTGTCTTTATTGGGTTTTTAAATGCTTGTAATTCTGTGATTGATGGAGGTACTAATTTTCCTTGACATCTGTTGAGGAAATCTCAACAGACAGAAGGAAATCTCAGGCGGACAGAATGTTCCCAAAATAATTCAATGTCAGGGCTCGTAGCTGATTTTTACAGTTAAGTATGTGGTTGACGAGTCCGTATGAAATGAAGCATTCAGGATAAAGTAACACGTCAGTGCCGTAGAGTCTGTCTGACGGTACCCGCGCCTCAAAAGTTGCTGATGAAGTCACGAAAGTTTTCAAGGTTACTCCTGTGATATCTCTTGGCGATGATTGTCCACGTTCCCTGACATAGTTGGCCTGGCTTTTAGGAAATTGGTAGAAAAACAAGATTTGAGCTCGTTCTTAGCGAGTCTTTCCTTGGCGTCGTTGGGGATAATGGTTTACATAATTTACGAAAATAATAGTCTTCAGGCTAACGTTTTGTGATTAAAAGGAAAACAATTTTTGGAGTGTTTTCCGATTCTTACGAGTAGCTGAAAAAGAACGATAAATGTGCTTCCCGACAAAAACGTGAGGATATTGATCATACACAAGCTAATCATTCGTGATTTTGTAATGTCAAGTTATGTATGAGTATACAAGAAGAAAAATTTTACTGCACACATTTAACTTCAAAATTGGCGCTATTCAAAGATGGATATCATGACTCACCTGTAGAACGACAAATGCAGTTTCAAGTTATTTTTTACAAGTTACAATAACTAAAACTATATAACAGCTGCAGTGCATATCAATATCATTAAACAGAACTATTGTACCACAAGGAATCTGCAATTGTAGATGAAATTAATTAATAGTAGCATTAGACCAAGTTTTTATAAGGTAGAGAGCGGTGCGCGTGGCGATTTCTGCCAGCTATTTCCGGGACTGTGCTTGCCGTACGGTGACGTTTGCGTTTGCTCCAAGAGTGAGTCAGAAGTATATTCTAAATAGTGACAATTAAAGGTTCATATGCGTATCGCCATTATAAATTTGGTAATAACGTGTCCTTAGTGTCTCTAGAGATTAAAAGAGTAAGCAACACGAGTTTTATTTGTGGGTTGCCTGTGGGAGGGACCCGGACGCTCCAGGTATAAACTTTGAGGTTCGGTGCGTATTATCTTGAAAAGAAGACACCATGGGCCTAACCATCAGTAGTCTGCTCACTCGCCTTTTCGGCAAAAAGCAAATGAGAATCCTAATGTTGGGACTCGACGCAGCTGGAAAAACTACCATCCTGTACAAGTTGAAATTGGGTGAAATCGTTACTACGATACCGACCATTGGATTCAACGTTGAGACTGTTGAATACAAAAACATCTGCTTCACTGTGTGGGATGTTGGTGGCCAAGACAAAATTCGACCACTCTGGAGGCACTACTTTCAAAATACCCAAGGACTCATCTACGTTGTGGACAGCAATGACAGGGAGAGAATCGCTGAAGCTGAACGAGAACTTGCTAATATGTTGAAGGAAGATGAACTGCGGGATGTTGTACTACTCGTCTTTGCTAACAAACAGGATTTACCGAATGCTATGTCTGCAGCAGAGCTAACTGATAAGTTGGGTTTGAATTCTTTGAGAGGTATTCATTGGTACATTCAAAGTACTTGTGCGACCCAAGGACATGGCCTCTATGAGGGTCTTGATTGGCTAAGCAATGAACTTGCTAAAAAGTGATAACTTTACCTTTGAATATGCATAACAAGATCGTCGATTCATTTGTCAGGCATGGACGTAACTAAGGAGGATTTGGATCTTGTAGAATTTTATTAATCTACATGACCATGTTAATATCATCTTTGCCTTTCATTCAGGCTGTAACTGTCATAATTGAATTTCACATACAATCAGTTCAAATCATTGTGAATACTTTATGAGATACTCTAATGGAGATCATCCGTACTCTATCGAAAGTATAAATAAAATAATGTATTCATGAATATCATCTAGAGAACTCATGCATCGAAGATACAACCAGGTCTGATTATAAAGATGTCTGTGTTGTACCAAATCCATGTTATGTTGCGTACATGGCAGCTCACCTGAATGTAATGCGTTATAAGGCTATAATCCAAAATTTAATTAATAATGATTGAATTAATATCCTTTTCGCACTTCATCCCTGATTGAACCACATCCATAACTATATATATTTTATTAATAAAAAGTAGCCTGCGCCAATGATGTATCATTCCACTTATCATTTATATTTCTTGGAGAAATAATAAAAAACAGGATCTATAATGTATCGATGTATGCTGTAACAATTTTATTTTTTAAATGATACATCTCTGCAATGTTTCCTACTATTCTGAATAATCCCATATACCGGATATATCTATGGGATAAAGTATTTGTACCACTTTTGAAACATCTCTTTATCGATACGCAGGCGCTTGCGTGATTTTTCTCCACGTCCATGCCGTCTTTTCAAGAACGACACATGGTGTAGAATTCGACCTTCATACACGCAGACTGTTTGTACTATGATTAAAAAAATGAAATGTAAGAATAGTTTAATATTAACACGTAAGGTTTTGAAAAGGAATATTTGAGAAATTTTAATTGAATTCGCACGGATTCCATTCGGAATCCATGCATTCATTTATAATGAAGATAACGGTTAGTATTTTAAGAGTGCTACCTTCTAAGCCGATGAGAAAATAAATAAAGTATATTATACCAACTGATAAACTCAATTATTCTTATTACAATTTGTTATAAACATCCTACCTAAATACAACTAAAACAAAAACCTTCCAATGGCCACTTTAAATATTACGTATTTCTTAATATCTTTCTAAATGTTCAAAGGTATTGACTTATAGTTTTACTCCAAGAGTAATTATATTAAATGTGTACGCGTGGTTAATTGATATTACTAATTTGTAAAACAGCGCTAAATTAACGTGACACAATTAGATCCTTACGTATAACTTTATTATTGTACAAAACAGCACTTTCGTCGTACAACACGAGTTTCTTTAAAATGTATTAAACGATTTTCGTTAACATTTGGTGTTATCTGTTTGCGTTTTTCAATATTACAGAGCTCTTCTACATCCACAAACGGCCAGAAAATAATTACACGAGAAATCTTAATTACAATTCTAGATACTTATGTACATTACGCCACGGCGTTTACGTGTTTCACGTAAATTACAAAATATTCGCGTGGAACATTATTATTCGCGAACGCCTAAACCACTTGGTTCGTGAATTGTCATGCACTTCATTTCTCAGCGGTATCGGAACACTTGTGGATTAGATGATAAAATGAAAAGTAAATATATATATATATCTTACAGATAACGTTAGTATTGATCTGTCTGAACATTAACCAATCTATATAGTTTTCATTATTTTTTTTAATTGTAAAACTTAAAGAGACTATATCTCCATCCATATTTGGGCAGTAACGTTCTCTATGAAGTTGCATTTAAAAAATTTCTTTTTCTTTTTCACAGTAGTATCGCTATCTGATAAACATAGAGCGCTTCTAATTCAGGTAATCTAGGCGAAGTTTCTCTACAGGTTGATAACGTGTTATAAGGTTTTCGATATTATCGTTAATGCGATTGATGGTTTTTAGGAAAAATTATGGTCTTCCAAAACCGCGAGAAAAATGGCATAAACATTAAATTGTTGGTATAGTTTTAAGCCGACTGTTACACGCTGTTACAATTTTAGTCACGCTTCATTATTAAACTCTATTACCCTGGTATCACTGTCATCTCGCAGACTGATTAATGTAGCTCACGCGTAACATCAGCTTAATGATAATCATTGTTTTCATCTACCTATAATATATATTCCTCGGTATTTTATTGGCTGCGTTCACTTTCTCACCCAGGCATTATTCTGTACCGGTGCAGCTTTACCTAAGGCAGGGAAATGATTTTCCAGGGTGTGACTGGTGAGATGAGCTCTGAGATCCGAACCATTTTTTAGTACTTGACCACAGGTCGCACACATTTCTAAACCTTTGACCTTTCCCGCACCTTCCTTTTTATGGACTTTGAATAGTTCCTGCTGCTTATCAATGTCCGGTAGAAGCACAAGTAATTCTGAAAATACGCTGGCAAAAGCTGACAAACCCATAGCATCTCGACAGTGGTTATAATAATCCTCTGCGCTGCAGGTACCTTGCCGAAATAATCCACTTAGGTACCGGAACTCGTCTATTTGTTCTTGTTGACCCAGGACTTCCGTCACTTTAGCCACGAGATTTTTATTCCGTTTTGGAAAATCAGGTGGCGGTACGTAACTGTATACACTTTCCTCCTTGTCGCTATTTGGCAGAATAGAATAACTCTCCCCGGAACTATTAGTAAACGTTAAGCCGTTATTGCTTTCCGGTTGCTGCACGCTATTGAGCTTGACGTAGAAGCCGGGTGGAGGTAATGGCGCCGATGTGAATCCTGGCGGTGGATTCGTAAATCCTGGTGGTCTGCTTGTATTTGTTCCTAACGCTGGAAAGTCCTCGGGTTTATTAATATTGTTAATTGTCGAGTTCAAACTGTCTATCTTCAATTCTGACCGCTTCCTTTGGACACCGTTAGAACTGGTGCTGGTAGAACCGGAAGTATTACTTGAAGAATTAGGAGCGGATGACGTAGTATCTTCGTTTGTATTATTCTTGTTCTTCTTCTTGTCCTTTTTCGTTTGCTCCTCGTCCTTCTTTGTTGATTCTGTATTTTTGCCGAGTCTCACAGAATTTTCTTGGCTGTCCGTTGAGGTCGATGGGGTATTTCTGGTTTTATTATTTGTATTATCGTTCTTCGATGACGTCTTTGTCTTTTTCGAGGTATCGTTGGTCTTCTTGGACGTTTCCTTCTCTGCTGGCATACTGTTTGAATTTGTTTTTGAACCACTGAACTCGTTACCGCTAGAACTATTGCCG
Organism: Calameuta filiformis; assembly: GCA_030142265.1. Classification (NCBI taxonomy): domain Eukaryota; kingdom Metazoa; phylum Arthropoda; class Insecta; order Hymenoptera; family Cephidae; genus Calameuta; species Calameuta filiformis. Next base: position 15,283 of record JARQSU010000530.1, on the reverse strand, counting down.
TTAGAATTTTGTTTAGCTTTTTTCTTTTTCGCTTTGCCTTTCATCGCATCGTTCGTGGTTTTTGCTTCTGAGTTATCTGAACACTGTGGCTGAGTCCAGGTAGGTGTAGCAGGCACGACAGATATGGTTGACTGTTTTTTCGACTTCGACGGCTTCAATAAACTAGGGAAATCTTCTCCTGATTGAATAGGTGGAGGCGAAGGAGCCAGAGGCGGTGAAGCGACTTTCTTTGATTTTGTTGTAGGATTTTGGGCTGGTTTTAAACAGGTCACCTTAGTCCACTGTGCAGTATTTGTACTCGTAGATGGTTCAGCATGACCTAATGCAGGAAAGTCCGAGTCCATGGTTAAGGTAGATGGTCGAATGCGAATATTAGGACCAGATACTCTCGTCGTCACGGTACCATTAGGTTTGTGATTAACACGGATGGACAAGTTGGAGGATGTACCCTGCTGACGCTGCATCCTACTAGGACCAGGTTTGTTGGAACTAGACACGCTGAGATTAACAGTTTTTGAAATGGTACCAGTACTTGTTGATTCCGGTCCCAAGGCTGGAAAGTTTTCATCGGTTACAGATAATGGTTGAGGCCTCAGGGTGCTGCGGATCGTTACGTTTCCTCGACTCTTCTGTTGAGCAACATTCGGCATGGGGGCACTTGCGTTACCCAGCGTGGGAAACTCCTGGGTACTTTGAACATCTACAGATGGTTGACGAACGAACATCGGCTCTTGTTCTGCCAGGAAATATTCTAAACCTCCTACAGCACCATCTTCCTGATGATAATTCCTGGAACTGTAGTCTCTGCTGGCGTTATAATCTCTACCGCTATTGTAGTCTCTGCCACTGTTGTAATCTCTAGAGTTCCTGGCACTGTGCGATCCTGGTGGTCTCCTGTGATTTCGATTATCACCACGTGGGGCCAAGGTGAACTCGAACTCCAACGTTCTAGCTTGCTTTGCTGCTGCTTTGCCCAACTGTTTACCATGAGTGCTGGCCTTGTGCGCTTTGAGATCAATATCCGTCCTGAAGACGCTAGTGAACTCCTCCGTTGCACATGAACCTTCCTCGCAGAGGAAGTGTTCTTGCCTAAAATGGTCGCGCAAATAGTCGTACGAACTATAGTACTGATGGAGTCCGTCTGCATCGCAAAAATGGCAGTACAAATGGTCCTTGCGCAAGTGACGAAAGAGCTCATCATTGTCCATGTATCGTTGGTCACAGAATTCGCAGAGAGGATGACCTTTGTGACTCTTATCATCCAGATCACCTTTCCTACGATGTTGAGCAAGGTCTGACCTGGTATAGCAGCGCCTTTCATGGGAGAAAATCTATAGCAAAAACAAAATTTACGTCAAACACAATAATGATAAATATTACTTTACCTAGTAATTTTTTAGGTACTCATTGTTTATACCTTCAAATTTTCTACGCAAAGGTCACAATAATGTAGTTCGTGCGTTCTTCTCATGTGATCCTTTAGACTGCTAAAATTGCTGAAAACCTGTCTTTCCTTGCACATAGCGCATGTGTGTGCTAACAACATTACAAACTTTTCTTGGAGATCTTCACTGTCAAAATATATATTGTATCGGGCATCCACCAAGCTTCCTTTTCTGAGATGTCGGAAGGGTTTGATGTTACGTGTAAAGACAACTTTTGGCAAGTCTTGACGACATATTGGGCATTCATTTTGTCGGCATAATACCCTCATGCGTGTACTGCACTCATGACAGACTGGATGATCACATTTGCCAATACTAAATATTTCAACATTTTTATAGCAAACAACACAAGTGTTGTTTGTACCAGCACTATCATTGGCTTCAGACATTTTCTCTCAGTTTTGAAAATGGTGACTGCGTAATTGGCTTTGTTGTATATCAAATAGCTATTGATATTTTCTTCTTGAATCTTAGCACTTGAAATTTATCTTCATATACAATTCTCATAAATTTCAAGAGAATCTTCAATATAATAGTTTGTTCAACAAAATTTGATATCTACCTTCCGTGATATTTATTCTGAAAAATAATGTAATTGTTAGTATAAAAAAAAAGAAATTTCAAAGCTAAGAGCAATATGAAACTTAGACTATTAGCAAAAGTTAATTATCAAAACTGATCAACAAACTAAGAAAGATTAAATGATATGAGTAAAATTAAGGTTATGTTTTCTATTACAAAAATAGATAATTTAATACATAATGTATTAAATGTCATCGAAATACCATAGCAAGCATTGATACAACATAAGTATATATTAACGAATTAAATATAAAATAGAAAGAAACATTATATTATTTGAAAAAAACGCAACTCTTTTATAGAAATTTATTTTTGAAGTATTATAATAAAACAGACTAATCTCATGACAGAGTTAATGATTGAATAAACTATAGAAATTACTGTCAAAAATGAGAAAACTTGTCCTTAACATTACACAGGAAAAGATTTGTAGGATAACATTTTTAGAGCGAAATAACATTTTTTCCCTTAATGCTTGACATTTTTACATACGTTAGCCAAAAATAGATGCAGAACTTACAAAATTGGCAACAAACAGATGGTAAAGTCTGTACGGTGCCATTCAGAAAATAAGGTTATTGCAATGGCTCACTCGAGTGGAAGTTCCCAGCACTTACCAGAGTCACTGTTATACGCATTGAATCTCGAATGGACACCCGTAAATGTGCGAATTTCGAAAATCGCGCATGAAAATCGTGCCTAAATTTTTCCCAAGGATGGACAGCAACGTCCGAATAACCTGTCCCGTAAAAAATAGAGTTAAAATCACCTTACAAAACCGGAAATATGTGTAACAAATGTCTCATGCGGAGTAACATGTTACCAACATTATCACGTTCACCACACTTTAAATCTATATTCCCTAAATGATCGATATATTTCTTTCTGTTTAACCATGATTTAATTTCATGATTTACGGTTTTGTCAACTTAGCTTTACCAGATATTATTATTAAATTGTAACTGTGTAGTAATGTATTCAACAAATTTATAACACTACCAAGAATATTATTCTCAAGAGCCGAAATCGTACAAGAACCACATGACATGAAAAAATACCATCGTGTCAGACCACATGTATTGACTTCTTGTATAGATACGTATAAAACAAATCATTTTCTAACCAAGAAAAATATAAAACGACTATAAAGAAGCGAGTGGTGTTGCAGACGTTACCGGAAGTTTCGAGATTAACGTTCTGCTTCTGCTTCTGCAAAATCACGTTGACGACACACGTTGAACGAAGAGGATTATTTGGATTTGGTGTCCGGATGTATCGAGGATCGATTAAGAATATTGAGTACCTATTTCGCATTTAAAGAACGAAATTGTGATATTCCTAGAACATCATATGCTATTTGGATATAAAATAGTAATATTTGCATTCCAAGCCAGACATGGAACGTCAGTCATAAGGCCAATACTTCCTTTTTACATATTCTTATGACTTTACCGCCAATGAGATATGTTTCATTAAGTCATCCAATAAAATTAATCTTTTTCCTTTAACATTATTCTGTAATATTAATGCTCAGTCTCATACACATTTTAAAAATCAAATCGATGACTTCCGTTTCGTGCTTGGAGTGCAGATAGTAATATCAGGGGGTCAGAACGCGAAGCAGTTACACATGTAACTGATTCTCGTCCTTTTTCTGTAAAATCTTGACAATAAAGACGCTATTATTATTACTGTTGCTGTTATTATTAATATTTGAGGAATACTTTCCTCGTTCGAACATCGCGCTAATCCTAATTTAATATCACCTTTTATGATTGGATCATCGATCTCCAGTGACGTCAATGGACACCAAACTCGACAAATCAAAAAATTCATAGTCAAAATATTTTGCTTGAATAGGTTGATTTATTAAAATTTCGAAAAACCCATTTTTCGCAATTTATACGTTGGTAAATTGCGTAAAGATTGAAAAACTGTAAATTGCATTGTGCTTTCGAGAATACAATTAACTAATTTTACCTGTACGAATTACTCATAGCACGTGAGCAAATGACAAAATCGTAATCAGCAACTCGTGTAAACGCCAGTTATCGACTATGCTAGTTATCTAACCATAAAGTAACTTATTTAGTACAAATCTACCCGACACCGAAAGCTTGGACACCGCGAACTTCTGTTCTACAATCTCTGTTTCCATGACGTCGAGCAAATTGATTACTCACTAAAACTCTTCATCCTTTTGTTCCTTGTGGCTTTGTGCCCTGATAGAGGACCAAATGCCAGGTGCAGGCACACTAAATCTATGACGTTTATAAACGTCATACAGAAGGAAAGAGTTACGAAGAGTTACGTTAAGAGTTAAAAGATCAATAAATTAGTAAAAGAGCACGCGCAAGGATACCGAAAAGTAGGATGTAATAAATAAAAACTTTATTCAAATTATTTTATAATTATTTTATGTTCCTCAGCACTCTCCTATTACGCAAATCCACTAATCCCCCAACTTCTGGAACGACACATGCAAATTTTATTCACGTAGTTGTTAAAATTCAAGCGACTCGATTATTCAATAAATATCATTTATTATCTGCTTCGTACTTTTGACTCGAAATTACACACTCCACAAAAATCACTATATGAATAATAATAATAATAATAATAATAATAACAGCCTATATGATTTTCGTGCGAAATGTAATTTCATATAAATGCAGTATTCTCAATCGACTCGAAACATGTTTGTCCGAATAAACGTTTACTCTATAAATAGCACACACCGTATGTTTTTCCCATGTAAATCGCGTACTATAAATAAAAGTATTTTATATGCAAAATGCACGAGTTGCATGTGACGCGGCAGCAATCGTAGGCGTCTCGTGCGTAAGAGAACTGAAACCTAGCGGATTCGGCGAACGTACGTTTCACGTGGACTTTACAAATGTCGAAAGAAGCTAAACGTTCTCAAAATGTACGGAAATATTTTCGTAATGTATGCGTCGAAATGTCGAAACTCATGGAAAGATATCGGCGACTAAAGTTGCGTAGAATTTACAGTGACTTTTGCGAATTTTAGGTTAAATCTTTTGACATTAAGAAATTCAATCTACCTTACCGACCGAGCGGCGTCTCAACTGTCAGTGTTCATAGCAGCATTCGTGTGATGAACGTTTTAAATTTAGACATATACATATATATATATATATATATATATATATATATATATATATGTATATATATATGTATATACCAATCGGTTGGCACAGTATTAATTTATTATATACAAACGCATTATTTTTCCCTACCACACAGGAAATCTTACCGCACAGTTACTTTCGGTCCACCGACAACCTACGTTTCTTTTATTCTATTTCACTGTCACTTTACCATTGCGCGTCAGTGTACCGGTCCGCTTACTCATGTCAAGACGTCAGCGGTCGTTCTCCTGTTGTTTTTATTGCACAGAAGACAATGCACTTTTTGCATGGTAAAAAACGTAAGAATATCCAGATAATCAAAACCGGCTTCCCCCGGATATCCAAAAATATTAACAGGAAAATGTCAGCATTATGTAAAGCACAAGTGATTACTGCACTGGAGGTATGCTGTGTTTATTGCACAATTTTTTTATCATACAGGAATTAAGGTTACCCATGCAGACATAAAGGGCTCTCCCCGGATATTTTAAAATATTCAAACAGCAGCATCACGCGATATATTAGAATGACAGCGTAATACGTTTATTTTCAAAAAAGTTTGATTTTTTTCGTGCGATACTCATAGGTTATGTCCACGTGCCATCTTCATTGACATTTTGTACTGTTTTAATGTAACGTATATATGTGAGTCGTTGGCTATCGATATCATTGTGAAACGTTCAATGTCGTAACAGTGGATCGATACGTAAGGCAATCTAAGGATAATTATCTCTTGCTGGGTTTTCCTAAAAAATCTATTTTTTTTTTCTCAGAATATGTGTATAACCATTTTAATGCGAATGACAATACGACTTCCCTATAACATTCTGTTACTCGTGTGAGTAAAACCGTATTGAAATTCCCACTGTGCAGCTTACACATTTTTATCTAGAACGTAAATCGTCGTGCAACGTAAAACAAGTGCCAGTGCACTGACTCGGTAATTCGAAGGAAAATGAGTAAAAATTATGTGAAATAACGAGTATTTTCCATGAAAAAGAGAAGCAAGGAAAAATCATGATAATTATTAATGAACAATGAAACATATATAATTCAAAGTCAGCTCTTTCTGTCGTTAATAAAACCATGAGAAATTTATATCTATAAAATAACTCGATACTGTATCACACGTAAATCATACACCGTATCTGAAGTATGTGTTACATGTGAAATCGTATTCATAATATTATTAAAAAATTAGTGATCAATGACGTCCAATTCGTATTAACGTGTTCATTGAGCAACAGTGCATTAACGCAGGCAATTGTTGCCCGGCAATTCCAGAAGACGTAAGCGTGGTATAAAATTAGGCAAAAGTGTAAGAAGAAAAAAAAAAAAAAAGGAATGAGACGAGGAAGCATAAGAGATGAGAAAGATTAAATCTTAAAGCATTTTCCCTATAGTTTAACGTGACGAGCGTAAGAATCATTTGTGTCACATATTCACGCACAAACACTTCGAGACGATATAGAAGCCTTTGTTGTTGTCGTGCGTGAATTATTTTTCTGTTCTATCGAAAGCGGGAAATTACCGTTTATCTTTGTATTGAGTCCTACGAATACCTACGGGTCCGACTCACGTGTAACAGGTTGGCTGCAATCAGTCGCATGAAGAACCCACGTCACTCGATGACGCTCGTCTTGTCACCTCCACTCTGGTAAATTCCAGGAATATCATAAAACCCATAAAGGGGACCCAGTTCGAAAATGATCCCGTTTACGGAGAAAATACGAATAATATGAAATTTATGTTTTTAATCGTTAATTGTAAAAAAAAATTTTTTTTAAATAACCTCATTCACAATGATACATGAAAACAGACGCGTCGTCAAGTTTAACGAACTTTAACAGTGAGTCACTGATATTATCTTATAATTGTGATCGATTAAAATTAACTGATCGTTATCACACGTTGTAGCTTAGGATTTTCATGGAAAAATTTTCAAAAAAAAAAAGAAAAGTTTATCCATTGCAACTAATTTCTCTTCTAACCTTAATTCGTGCCTACGCAAAACTGCTAAACACTTATCACTGATTGTGAGTGTCAACCATTACCGTAATATCGGATGCGGAAAATGTTATAATATCGCGAGTACCTAATGCGGTCATGTTGCAGTTTACAATTGAATAATTGAACAAACGTTTACTGGCATTTTGAATACGTCATATATGCATGACAATTAGATAATTCGTATAGGGGTCTTAGAATTTAGGGAATTACGCGATGAACTTTCCTTATACAGGGTGGAACACTTGACTCTTCCACTTTGGGACACCATCGGCGGTTCGTCGAGTGTGAAAAAAATGTTTGTGACAAAAGTTTTTTGATTTTTAGGATTAAGCGAGATGGCCTGTTAGGTTTTGACCTTTGAACGACCTTTACAAGGTCATACGAAGGTTAATTTTTTTTTTTAATGAGGACCCATATCTTGTGTCACGTATTCTTGGGGCTGAGATCGTAAAGTTTTCAGAACACTTGTCACAAATTATTTTTTTTAATCAAACTTTGAAAGATAATGCATACGTCGTTATGCACACCGTGTCTCTATCGCTGTGTTTGCATACAAAATGCACTGCACGCTGTCAAAATGCACTAATGGCAATGAGATATTTGAAATAATAAATCCGAAAGATAGTTAGCTGTCTAGTTAGTCAGTTAATTAGTTATTATGGAATATAGGTAAAATATATAATATAAAAAAATAAACTCATTAATCACTCATTTGCTGTCAGCTTTCGTTGATGCATTTGCCGTGAATAACCCGGTATATTGAGAGCATAAAGATATAGGAAAATATATTTGGATATACATAGCCTATACCTATTACGAAATTTGGATTAAAAGTTATTCGCGAACTAGTTAATTTTATATAGGTTTATATTTATATATTATATATTTTCACAGATTATTTATTATTGGCATATTAAGCATATGCAGTCTTACATCGCGGAAGATGCATTATAATAATACAAAAAATAATATAATATCGTAATTCATTTAAAGATAAAATTTAGAGGAGGAAATTGAAATTTATAAGAAAAGTTTCTATGCATGATGTGTGTGATCATACGATAACTATTATTAGACTTCTTAACTATTTTTCAGATTTATTATTTCAAATATCTCTTTGTCGTTAATAAATTTCGAGAAACAGAAAAGAGCGCACGCGTGCATACACTGCGAAAGAGAGACAGTATGTGTAACGATACATATGAATATTCCGTTATCTATCAAAGTTTGATTACGAAAATAATTTTTGACTTGTGCTCTGATAACGTCTCGATGTCAGGTCTAAGAATACAAACCAAAGAACAGGTTTGAGCAATATATCGTGTGAAAATGTTCTATTGTCAATGATTTTTGTGCCACGGGTAACGCGTAGCAAATCATCGTGAATCAATGTTAAACGATTAAGTTTTGCAAAAAAAAATTTATGGGCTATGAGACATTTTATGCCGGTAGTTCAGAACGTGAAGATAGCAAGAGGAATGTACACGTGTGAACGAACCGTCTGGATCTTTCAATTTTTTATCCCTTTTCTGTGAAAACCCAACTGGTCTCCTTACTTCTTCCTCCAAGACGTCATCCTTGACCAATCCTGAAACCCCAAGTTCGTCAGCCCTACGCAACATTGAAACCCGGCAAAGTTATGCCGATCGTCGACATTCTTTCAAGTCGTGTACATCCTTTACCTGGAAATTCTTGTCGTCATCGAATAATAATAATAATAATTTTTCATATCCCACCATCAAGCCAAGTAACCCCCCATTTTTTTTTTGACGCACCCCAATTTTTAATTAGTCTCATTCTCAGTGTACGTTCAAACGTCGTCTTGACAATATTAAGTATTCTGCTTGAGTTTCTTTGTGTCGCTAATTGATCTGTGTTAATTAAGTTACGTATAAAAATAATAAATTTTGTCAATAATAAAAATAACTTTTGTCAGCCAAGTGTAGAGACACACTGTCGACGGGTTTTCAAGTGCTTTTGAATTTTTACAATTCAATGAAATTTTTAGCCATTGACCACGTGACTTTTGACAGAAGTGAGGTCAGTGTCTCGTTCATATATACAAGGAAGAAATTGAAAAATGGATAAATGAGTCAGTTTCTTTTTTTTTTGATAACGTTGAAATACAAACCACAACTTCAAAACTGACGTGCTGTTACGCAAGGTATTCTTTTATTTTTCCTTCCTTCCTTATCAGACCGTCGCTTCTTAAAATTTTTAGATGGAAGCCGAAATTTTCGAAATTTCGATAAGACAAATCAGCAACCGTTCGACGTTACCTTGCAGTTATAAAGATTTTCAAGCGTCTATAAAATCGTGACAGTCTTTCGAGAACATAAAAATTTATCGTAAATATTGTCAGATAAGACCTACAGTTATGTCTACAGAGATACAATGAACGGAGTAAAAAAGAAAACAATTGTATCGATGATCAGCTTGTTATAATAAATTAAAATTTTATTAGAATTAACCTAACCCAACCTTCCGTCACTGCTCGACCAAGAACACTAAACTAAATTAATGGGTTAATAAAAATCTAAAGAATTACAAAAATCCTTTGCACGCAATAATATTCAATCTCAACGCACAAGGCTAAATTTTCTTCTCAAAAATTAATGGCTGACCTGGACGAGCAAGAAATATTTCCATGGAGGACATCATAGTTTTACAGATACATTTACCCATAGAAGAAAAATCATTTGACATCATAAATGAATTTAAGAAAATTTTCTAAAACAATAATTATTATAATTATGACAGATCTTACCTTCCTATCTAAATAGTTCTAACGCATTAACTTGGTACAGTAAAGAACCAAAAGACATTCCCAGGTACGTCAAGAAATATTTAGGAACGTTTGTAGGACATGTTTAGGACGTCTATGGGAAAATAGTCTCTCCAATCTTTATATTGTCATCATTAAACAGTATTAATAAAACTTATTAGTGCACACAACATATGAATAACAGATGTCACAAACCAGTCTTACAAACCAGTCTAAAAATCCCCGAATTGTCATTTAAAACATCGATAACCATCTTAACGTAAATACATTAATTTACAACGACTCGTGAAATTTAGGAACACAAGATATTTTATGTCCCGATTGACCCATCGAAAAATGCATCAAATAAGACCCGAAGTTTCCACCTACAAGACCACAGTGCAATAGAAAGACAGAGCCGTCTTAGGTAAGTCGTCCCGAAGAGAGCGTTCGAAAAGACGATGATAAAAAAGGGCGTCGCTAATCGCGACTAAGGGGAAACAAGTTCTTTGACGTCATGTCCGTCAAACAGTATAGCGTATTATCACAGACGCATTGCCCCTTCCCCCACGTGGGGTACAGCACACCTACGTGCAAGAGAGAATAAATAATCGCCATCGAGAATGGAAGAACGCACAGTTATCAAGTAGTCGCCGTGCGAGGTTAAATCCTGGAAAGGATCGTGAAAAGTCAAATCGCTCGCGCCGGCGAATCTTGGGCCCGTAAAGTGATAAGAGAGCCAAGAAAGCTTGAACTAGAAAAAATCGCGTTCGAGGTAGACCCATTGAAAAAGGGACAAAAGATCCCTGAATAGGATCATCCAGGGGCCAACCCAGTCCAGTTCAAGGAGCAATCGAGCACAGAGCCACAAGAGCAGCAAGAACCGTGCAATAAAGAAATTTGAAAAATGACTCCAAAGTCAGGACTGGTCTTCCCACTCGCCAGCGTCATCATCACGATGACAGTTGTCCTAGTCGCTGAGACTCGTCATCTTCATTCTTCGCGTCGATCCTCAAGGCATTTATATCATTCACATCGAAGAGGCAACCGGTACCTGATTAACGAAACGAAAGTTCAGGATCATCAGGACCAGCACGGCCACCAGGTCCAGGATGAGCTGACGTCTGCCGCGCGCAGGAAACGTCAACAGCTAGAAGATCCTTTTGACTGGGACGAAAGGGAAATTGCTGAAATGCAAAATACGAGCTTGTGCCATTACCGTGTTAGACAGGACTCTTCGGGCATTGTTCACGTCGACTGTGTTAACACGAATAAGATACCGTGCGGATATGACGATAAGGTCCAGATGAACTCGACTAAAAGTTATTATTGCGTGCAAGCCTATCGGCTCATGGATATTTGGCATAACAATACACAAACTCCCACTAAGATTCGTATGGGCTGCGTTTGTGCATCCGATAATAAAAAACTCGCTTCGTTACCGAACGCACGCAGGACGCCGAAAGACACGGATTAGGAGTCGCGATTTGATTTTTGAATTTTGCCGCCTTTTCTTACCTGCGTCCTAACACGATCGTTCGGGCAGCGATCTTTCGTTACCATAGGCCGTTTACGTTCTGCGAGACTCGTGACGGAGGATCGTTGTTCGATTCATTGACTTGTGATAATTAATTATTAATCATAGTGATTAATGATACCGACCAGACAAATCCGTACGGATTGATCATTCGGTCAAGTTTTCGAACTTGATGCATTTCTGTGAAATGTGATTTTTTTTTTAATCTTCATTTGTATGAATTATTTAAGATTGGGCTTTTTTTTCGTCAATTTTTTTTATGACAAATCTACAGGGTGACGCTGCAAAGTAACGAGAGTCGTTAATGTAGTATTGATAGTTTTTAATTGTTATGGTTTATCGACTAACGCACATTTGATAATTATTTATGACATTTCATTTTATTTATTTATTAATCGTAACTTCATTATTTATGTTCTCTTATATTTATATATTTATGTATTTATTTATCTCGATCGTTCGCACATAATTTATTATTATTTATTGCGCCTGCTTCGCGCGACATTAACTATTAATAAATAAAAATACTCATTGATCATCCAAAAATCAAATAGTTATCGATTTATGAAATGAGATCTTTTTGTAATATAGTGATGGTATCAATTATTCAAATTCGATTTATACGATTTCGCAATCGTTCGGATAGACATACAGATGCCGACCGCATGAATCCAGTAGCCCCTTTCGCAATAGTTCCGAATATTTTTCAATGTCAAATTTGCTTTAATTTTTTGAAGTACGAATTATCCGACACTTTCGATCATCCCAGCTAAGGCGGATTCACGTTAATCGTAAGACACAGTTAGATTTTCAAAAATAGTATTTCTTTTTAAAAAGAAATTATCAAAACGGAGTAAAAATTAAGACGGCACTTTTATTTTTTACTGCAATACACATTTTTTTACTCGAACACATACCGAGTAAAATTGTAATTTATATTCTGTTATGTAAATATATTAAAGAAGTCAAATTATTTCAAATACTATATTACATTTTAACACGAATTAAATAATTTTTTTCGCTCATCGAGGATGCCATTATGTTCTTCAAAATAAAAAAGCCCAATATCTATTACATACATATATGAAATATATAGTCCTAAAAAACACATTCACCAGAAAAGGTACATTCCACCAGACACTCGACTGTTACAAATACGTCATATACGCATATCGAACCGCCGTTACACATTGAGACATCCGTAAATCCGAAAAAAAGAATCCTACATACGTCATTCATAAGTCCATTTCTTCCAACGCACAAACTTCCTTTTTCCTTCCGTTGGAAATCCTCTCTAACATTCACAGGATTTATTTTCATCATTACTCATACAGTCTAGTGACTTAAATACAATGTCGCGTCAGATTAACCAAAAGGCATATATATATATATTAATAATTATTTAAGACAAAAATATATTAAAACGCCAAGTTCAACCGTATGAATCAGGGCATTCCCAGATTTCCTCACGCACTTGTATTTCCGTATGGATTCCTTTGCCCAGCGGTGAATAAATAATAGGGTACCATAACCTCAAAGTTTGATAAACAATTTAGAAAATAAAATCGTACTTTATGCAAGTTATGGTTATCTTTATGTACAACCGTTAAAACGACTATCTTGCGATCAAGAATAATTTTCTTAAGGTCAGCATAGTTCAAATGACAACGATTAGTCAGGTTAGCGTCTAACCCAAGGCTGATGATTGGTAATGATTTTATTTTGGAGTTTGGATTTTCAGTGGTAATTTGGCAATTTTTATTTACGCTGATAATTTGTAACTTTTAAATCTAATTTGTTTATTTATTTATTTTCCTTTGGGACAAAATTAATTTTTTGAAAATGTTAGCGTGGTACTCTGTAATACTATTGTAAAAGAAGTTTTTCATTATTTAATCGTACAACTGGCTACTCGTGAAATACTAATGCGATTAGTATGTTTCCTTTAGATTAAATTTAAAGAGTCATTATTTTCTTTTAAAGTAATAGATACATGTTTTTTCAGTTTATGTCTCATGTTACTTTTGACGTAGGAATACAGGAAGCCGGAAGGATATTGCATAATGTGGATTAAATGGTCTAATGGGTTGAGTGAAAAACCTCGATGCAAGGATCTCGACAACCGACAATCCCATTTATGGTATTCTTTATCCCCATTAACTGTGACATGATAAATTTTTTTTAATTAACGTAATTATTTAATAGCGTTTTTTTCAATGGGCTATTAAATGGTTTTATCGTATTGAATTCAATTCGTCAAAATTATATTGGTTAAAAATCAATATAATCAACGTCAAATCATCCTCCGTACATATACATATAGAACAGTACATACACATACATATAAGTTCTTCGGTTATATGGAGTATATATCTATATATATATGAAATACGAGAAATATATATTATCAGTACAAATTTGTACTATCTCATTATCAGTAGTATCGCGTCATCTGTGGCTAACCACCGTGTGCCTGAAATGTAATTATTGGAACTGCGTGTGACAATTTGCTTAAAAAATCTAAATAACGTATGACTGTTTCCTATATGTACGGTACCTTTTTTTTTCTTTATGTAAATAAAGAGCATACTGTCATCCTCACGTATATTGGCCCAAAATCGAAGAGCAGAAATATATATATTTTTGAATTATCACTCTGTACTGTTTAGTCATTTTTGATTATAAATAATTTCCTTCCTTTTATAGAAAAAAATCCACGTGAGGTTCTGTCGAAGCTTCCATTGTAGCATTGTTGTCGCTTTAATCGGATTTTGATTGGCTGTCGATGTCGTCAGTCGACCAATGCGAAGATGCAGTTCGAAAGATGGGCTAACTACTTCGGGGAAATGTTAATTGGTCTTCGTCAATAACGAAGAATGTTAAAATAAGCTGAGCCGACGAAAAAAACACTCGGATAAATTGATTACACGATGCATAAATTGCATTTTTCTAGAATATATACGCGGTATTGTATTTGTTCAGAACGTTACACTCCGGGCGCCTAATTCTGCGGGATATTTAAAATCCCATTCGATGTCTCCCGCTGCTGGGTTCCGTTGATAAAGAGTGGAAACTCAACGTGCGAATTGGGAATTATTGTAACGAAATAAAAATGAACGTTATGATAGAAACGTATATATCGATTGCGATCTGCTCTGATCGAAGATCGATATACGAGTCTTTATTCCAAACTCAAAACTCTTGGGACTCACCCCCCCCCCCCGAGTCTTTCAAAATAATTTCCTACCGACATACTTTTCAGCCAATCAAGTACGAGCTCAGAGCTCATTTATAATATCATTTCTTAAATAATTACAATGTCGCCACTTCCAATATATCGATTCTCTCAGAATTGTCCTTTTATAAACTGAATCTCCTTTTAATAATCTCTTATCCTATACTTGTCGTTTGAATAATCGCGGGTTTCGACATCGCTAAAACTTATACCCTCTACCGCCGGATTCCTGAACTACATCGAACGTTGTCGAAATACGTCACAAGAGCTGCAGTGCTGCTCCCTGTTGTCGCGCGCTTGTTAACTCCAGTTGTCGGAAACAAAATTTCATGAATTTTTTCCATCCAAAAATCGAAATAGATGACGTCAGATTAACGCCAAATAAGTTTAACTGGCATATAATACGCTTAAAATACGAATATGCATGTGTAGGATGTACAAGTGTGAAATATTATAATCACATCTTCTCACCAATTTGAAAATATCTAATATTCAATTTAGACAAATACATGAATTTCCTTTTATTTTTTTTTAATCGTTTAATTAGAACTAAAC
>JARQSU010000528.1:1189345-1223298 GCA_030142265.1 Calameuta filiformis | reverse complement strand
CATAGACGTAAACAACAAATCACTTACAAAGAAATAATTTTTGAAAAATTATCAAAAACCTATAAATTCTTACAGTCAAGGTTAAAAACCATGCTGCACTATGTACTAAAAAATTTCAACAATTTTCCATGGGCTGAAACTTCAATGTTAAATTTTGTTTACCTTGTGCTAATAAAACCGGCAAAGCGGACCGTATACGTGCACAGTTTCCATACCGTGCGCATACATACGTATAAAGAGCAGCAGTAGCAGTAAATCGTAAAGAGACATAAAAATCCAAGGAAAACTTTTTCAAGAGTTGCACGTCGAAAATCGTACTTCAGTAGGTACGTAAGTTCGGTTGATGTTACGACGTGTCTTTTTTACACATATGTACATGCAAGGTACGTACACTAGACGCAGCATGTGGTTTTGTCATCAGCAGTGAAATTTATTCGTCTCCTCGCTACGTCTCATTAAGCTCGTGTCTCGCGCGGGTCGTATGAAAAATTTCAGCAGTTTTACCACCTGCGGAGCTTTCTGGTTTGTTGTCGCAATGGCGCAGAGCATCGTACGAGTAATTTTGAGAAAAATTCTCCGCTCTCCGTTTATCCCAGCGTACGACACAATTGCTTCGGCTTGATTAAATTTCTACGATAAAAATCTGAATTACGTTAAAACTTTTTTTTTCTTTAAGTTTTTCAAAATTATTACGCAATCATGGCAGAGCCAGTATTTTCGTACCTTAAAAGTGTCTTGCAGGATTTAACGAAATTTCTAAATTCAACGTCTTTGGTCCCTGGTGCACCTGAAATTTTACTGGGGCAATTTGTCGACTACCTTCCACTTGGCACCTGAACGACCCGACTGCAGTTCTCGAGGATTGCCGAATCACTGCAGAAAATCTTCTCTTCCTCTATCTTTCTTATCTTTCTTGTCGTTTTATCTCGCTCTGTGGATTTTCTTCCTTTTTCATTCTAGACCAGCATCCGCCACTTGGACCCGTATCATATATATATACATATATATACTGATTCTTCTACGAGGGGATCAACACCCACGTACATATGTACCAGTGATGCTGCAAGTACCGATCTAATTTTAAATGATCGAAACCTGGTGAGTATCGGTTCTGTTTGATATCGTCGTATTTAGTATTTTTTTACAAAAATATTTTTATTTACAAAAACAATTTTTTCTCTTTAAAAAAAAAGTTGCGAAATAATTTTTTTCACTTACTCTACCTTTTTTTCTTTTAGCGAATATAGCGAATCTGAGTAATAACAAGGCACTAATATCCGCCAGCTCAAAAGCTCAGGGTGTCATGTAAATATCGCGAAAGCGTTTGGCTCATCAGGACGGTAGATTCGGACGAAGGTGCATTCAATTCCATTTAATTTTACAGTTTCCATCGGGGATGAAAATCTGGAATGGAGCAAAGCTCTGGAATTATAATAGCAAGCCGTGGGGAGTCGGATGCTGCGTGGTCCTTTCTTCCTCCGGTCTCTTAATCCTTAGGCAAATACGATTTGCGAAATGAGAAATTCCAGAGTCCATATGTCAATAGACGGTCATAGGTATATTTTTGCAAACTTTATTCATCAGTCGTGCGAATAACCCTAACGTAACACAAGATCGTAATACTCCGTAAAACATTGATAACAATGTCTAATGATTTTTCTTAATTTTTTTTTATCTCTATCAAAATAATTCCATCTCGATTAAAGATCAAATTCAAAAATCAAATGTTCACTGTTATCAATTTTCTATCGCTAATACATAGAACGTTATAGATACTAATGATCCAGCGTTCACGTGCATTTGACATCCAGGAATTATCTTTGACAAGCAATGGAAGTTGTACGGTAGCTGATAACGATAGTGGGTTAACGGAAGTAGAAGTCAGAATGGCGACGTGTACCGGAAGTAAATATGGATCTGTTATTTCTAGAGACACGTTTGCAGACACGGGTATGTAGGAATGCATCGGGAGATATTTGCATGGACGAGATATTCCTGATATCTGACTCTTTCTTTTGATTTTGTTATCAGTAGAAATTTAAAGCGTCGCTGAAGGAAATGACGTAGAAACGTATCGATTGGCTTCCTTTTTTTTTCTACATAAAAAAGAATATGTTTTTGCATAGATGCGGATATGATCCAAATGGATGAGATATAAAGTTCAGAGGAGTTACGTCCCAATGGGGAACTATGTGGTTTGACGTTACGTCATTTTGGGTCGCTGCCTTTCAATATTAGAAAGGGTTCCCTTTTGCAGCCTCAGGGAAAAGCTGGTGTCGTTTGAATCCACTCTATATTGTTAGCTATATATATATATATGTATATATACCCAGTGCGAATATTGGCTCGTGCGATTTTCGCGAATATTTCGCCTTTTCCATCCTTCTCCTCAAGTTCAATCTACTTCAATCTTATTTCGTATCCGCCCTTAGGATCGGCCGTCGCTCGGGAATATTCTTCACTCGTATCTTTAGCTTTGTCCTGGAATGCTTCTTGGGGAGGAATGATAGTGGATGATGGAAAGAGAGAGAGAGAGAGAGAGAGAGAGGATTCCTCCAGGAGATGAGATCTGTATGGAGTCCTTAGTTGGCTGTAATATTGTATAGAGAGAAATTGAAGAAGAAGAAAAAAAAACAAGGTAAGGGTTGAACAATGAATTGTAGCGATGAAATCTTGGATTAAAGAATATTTGTAATTTGGTTTTGATTGTAATGTTGTTTTTGCTTTTTTTTTCGTATTAATAATTTTCTTTAGCTTCTGCTTTTGTCTTGCGGAGTTTTTTTTGGCATCCATAGATATATCGGGCGTGTCGCTCGTACAATTCAAGGGCGAAGGTAACGGAGAACCGATGGCCAATGCATTTATGACAGGGAGGGTATCAATATTTCATCTTGGTTGGGTTCTTTTTTTTTTCCCCGAAGAGAGAGAAAATTCTTCAGTTACACCCTCGTAACACCCTGGGAACTTACTAGCGCCCAACATCTTGGCCTCAAACTCCTTTATTCCTTTGGGTGGTTATGAATAAATCAAGAGGATTACTAAGGGTCGTATCATATGTCGGTGAAGGATCGTGCTGAGAATCGTTAGATGATTTTGGATATTTAAAAGAAAAAAATTATATTTTTTCTATCGCCTAATTTTGACAGCCGTTTCTTAAGGGCGCGAAATTTTATGCAAAAATTCGTAGTGCTCGTTGGCGAGCAGTAAAAAGTTTCGGATGCTCAGGACACGTGAAACTCCCGTTCACGTGAAAACGGCAGCTTCTTCCTGGGCACGTTGATAACAAGATCGAAAACTTTGGCATTAATGAATGGAAGACGCTAAGAAATTAGATAACCTTCGCGGGCTCTTTCGCAAAATGCTTTAACGATAAATTCACTTTGACTCTACCTTTACGAGAGTCTTAAGTAAATTTCGTAAATATCCTCCCCCACTGTATTTCCTACTTCCCACGATAGATTGGAAGCTTTTTGATGGAGGAGTTTGAAAAATTAATTTTTTTTTTTTTTAAAATGTGCTTTTCATTCTTTTGCCGAGCTTCGTATATTAAGCAAGTAAATTCGAACAGAGAAATTTTTACACATTCGAAATGGCTTTCGCGTGTTTGTCCAATTCCAATAGAGTGGAGGACAGGAGGAAAAGAAAAAGATAGGAGACGCAAGATAAAAAAAGAGGAAAAGAAAAGATTATGGAAAGCGTCCACAGTATTCGATGCTCTTCGGCGAAGAAACTCGTTTCGAAGAGTCGAGATCGGAACGCGCCTCGTAAGAGCTGGGGGGGGGGGCGGGGGGGGGGTGACTTGCCGATTTATCGTCTCGGATGCTGTATCTTCCGTAGAATGATGGATGCTCGTGCGATCCCACGCACAAATTTGCTTTCTTAAGCGATTTCAGCCCTGCCTGAGTATCAGACTCATAATGTTTTTAGAGCATTTTTTTTTTTTTTCTTTTCAAGGCTGTGGAAATTCGGCATCCGCCACCATATTGTTCAAAGCATATATATATATATGTATATATATATGTATATGTATATATACACATTTATATGTATACGGTTATATCGCAGGAAAGTCTTCATTGCTCTTTCCAAGCGTGTTTTATATCTACCGCCTTACTCAATCTCTTACGTGACATACATGGTGGACACACGTGAGCACGTAAAACGCTATATGAACCTGAACTACCCCCAAAGGGAGGGTTGGAAACACCAACACTCCCATTGGCTGTAACGCACTATATATTTTCGAGAAAAACTTGGAAGTCTTTACTCTTTTTTTTTTTTTCTGTAATAAATTTCTTATACCTTCTCTTTTTTTTTTCGTGCTCCTCCTTGTCCTTTTTCGTGAAATCGATGACCCCGAAGGGTGGACGAGTGGCAAATTGTTCGTACGACCTCACGTCCTCGTGCTTGGGACTTCGAATCTCCAAAGGGGGTAGTTTGCGTCGGGGATGCTGATACGAAGAGATCATTGGCAAGTTGCCAAGATCTTTTTAATGCGGCGCCTGTGTACTCTCCTTGCCTTTCTCCAGATTCATCCGAGCACTTCGTTTCCCTGGTTTTATGCATTTATCTGGATACGCGATAGCTATGCTTTTATTGTATACACGAGATCCGTTTAATCTACCCCTTGATGGAATCGAATTTTTTTTTTTTTTTTTTTGAAAAAAATTTATCCATACTCCAGGGTTCTTATTATTGGTTTCTTGCGCGGAGGATAATAAGACTTTGAGTCGTTTGGCCTGAAATGTTTTTTTTTTTCCTTTTTTCAGCATCAGTTTGGATCCCTATAGAGGCTACGTGGTATCAGGGTATTTTTGTTTTGAACTTTTTAAACTTTATAATCTTAAATTAGCTGGGAGATTACGCTTTGGCATTTGGTTCAATTATGCTGGTAGCAGAAGGTAAATTTTATTTTATCTTCGGGAAACAAAATTTTACCGAGTGGATATGTTTTCGAGGACTCGTATATACGACGGGGGAGGGTTGGATTTTTTTAATATCGAGAAGAACGGAGACGCCGGATACGTTATCGAGCTCGAAGATAGAGGCTAGAATTAAAGTGAATTTAATTTCTGACAAATAACCTCGTGCCAGAGTTTTCGGAAGTTTTCGACCTTTTTTACTCGAGGTCGTCATCCGGCAGGAGATTGGCCAATGATAAACGAGCTTGCACGGGATACGAACTACTTCCTCTGCTCTTGATCGATATGTACGTATAGTATATAGATATATAGATATGTCGATATGTATTAACTGTCAGTATGACGGGTAATAAGGTCTTCGGCTACCTAATTCGTAGTAAACCTCGATACGAGATTTTTAGGTTATTCTTTTACTAGCCTCAAAGTTTTCGAAGAACGCGGACAGAACGGACAGACGCCTCTTGTGAAAACGTCGACGATGAAAATACGATCGAAGCTTAGAGACTGTGAAACTGAATTTTTGATTTTGACCGGAGTATGGAGGAATATAAAATTTGGTTTCGATGTAAAAAAAAAGAAAGTGTTCAATAATTCAGTCAAAATTTTGCGGCAGCCACGAGTTCCGGTTATGCAGTTCGCAAGAAACTTTAAACTTGGGTATAAGAGTCTCGCGATGAGCACGATAATCGTCCCTAATGCACCACTTGTTTCGACTAGAGCTAAAGCCCGTGTTGCGAGAGCGCAATAATTAATGATCAGTGTTAATTCGGAGCGAGTATAAGAATAATTGGCCGTTCGTAACGGCACCTACACGTGCAATTCCCTGGACAAGCCCTCTAGGAAAAAGCGCCGTTATATTTTTTAAAAAAAAAAGGAAAAAAAAATTTAACAATCCATAAGGGATCAATAGGAATCCATTCCTCATTCTCACGGCTCATCCTGGAACGAACGAGGCAGGGTGATTTTTTTTTACTTCTTTCTTTTTACATCCTCAGCGTCCCTGAGGGTTGACCAGAGTTTGAGGATAATTCGCGCGAAGATAAATTTTACGGTCAATTCGTACTTTTCGTAGAAAAACTTTTTATCCCTGCTAATAATCTTTTGGAATTTACCTCGCGACACTTTGTTCCGCTGCATCTTTGCGGATTCATCGTGCGGGGGTTCACCGTAAGACGGGGGTTGCGCGCGCGCGCAAGGCTCCTCCTGATCTTCTTCAGGGTCTACGGGTATCGTAGTGTGACGCACGGTGGCGCCGCGCTGCGGGCAAACCTCGTAAACTCAGGAAGTAGGCGAGCACCGTGGCTACGGGTCAGTCGTGGGTGCAGTGCGTGCGAGAGCACCGGTTGGCGAGAGCTGCGCGAATCTTAGAGACCGGCGTGGATTCGAGTGCGCGGGGTTAGGTCAGTGTCACATTCTGATGGATATTATAAATATAGGAAAGAGACAGAGAGAAGATACATTTTATTTATAATTTCGTCGTACCTTCACTCTCGCACTTGTGGATCTACCATAACGTCGTTATGCCTCTATGCAGTCCACACGTAGATGCTTAGGAGCTCTATGGGGTTGATTGGCATTTTTCACCGGATCACACCCTTCGAGATAGTCAGTGACACGCGGGGTCGGTTGGAGGTTAAAATCAAGTAAGAGAAGATATTTACTTAATATTTAGAAAGAAATAATGGAGCGGAGTGGAAAATTTATTTTTAACATTTTACATCAAGAGTCGCACGTTCTTATTGGATTTTATTAATTCGCGATCTCTCGTCGAATTATATGTAATTTTAGGGTGAATTTTATGTTACTTTGTTTTTGGGGCTGTGTTTATTATCAGCGAGATAATTGGAATATCCTTCTTACTCCTTAATATGTATATTCGTCAGTGATCGGGAATTCGTATACAATGAATAATATACCCTGTGTACGAATTATGGGGAATTGAGTATCATTTGCGATAAGCAATTGGAATTCAGGGTGTAACGGGTTTTAATCCCGATTGGATTGTTCCTCTTAACGAGGAGGACGAACGTCACTGATCCGTTGCCTAAACTATGTTTACACCTTCCCAAGTCTAATATCAATTCTCCTTCTCTTCCTCGAGAGATTTCCTGTTTACCAAATCATTCCCTTTGATCGTCCTCCGATCTCATTCCCACAGGACAACGTAAAATCCACTCAATAGAAGTTCATCCGGTAACTTTAGATGCTGCAGCTTTACACACCAAAGAAATTTCCATCTTGCCGTAAGGGGGACCCCGCTCGAAATATCCCGTGGGATATTTCTCATCCGTTTAACATTTACGTCGGGGCTTCCCCGGTTTGCAGGAGGTTTCCCATCGCGCTTTTTTTTTTCTTTTTTCTTTTTTCTCGAAAAGAGGTAAAATAAGAATTTTTTTTTTTCTAACATACGAAAACCAGTGCTCGTATCTCAGGTATCTTGATGTCGCAGGATATTCACGTAATCCACGACGTAACATATATTTTTTGAAAATTCATTCCGTCGTATTTCTTTATCATTGCTCTTTTTTTTTGTCTCTCCAGAATCGGACCGTGTGATCCTTGATCAGGACGTGTGATCTGCCGTCGAAGGGGTTGAAGGAGGCTCGGCACAGTGGAGTAGTGCGCGAGTCACGAAGGGGTGCACGATGCCCCCCATAATAGGGGAGACTCTGCGCGTATGGTTTCTCTCGGCTTTGGTAGTGCACGGAGCTGTAGCGGGAAATCCGGACGCGAAACGCCTCTACGACGACCTCCTCTCCAACTACAACAAGCTGGTGCGTCCTGTGGTGAATACCTCGGACGTGCTTCGCGTGTGCATCAAGCTTAAGCTTTCGCAGCTCATCGATGTGGTAAGTCTTGAGACTCTTTCTTTTTTTTTAATCACACGTTGACAGTCTTTTTGTCTCGATTTTGAAAATTTTTTTTTTCTTACGCGACATCGAACTCAAATTTGAACATCGATAACGCGCTATCGATCTTCGTCGAGAAAAATATAGAGAAAATGAAAAATTTCTCAAATTTAATTTTTCCCTTATCCTTCGAGGTTTCTCGTGAAAAGGAAACCGGGGATAATCAATGTTTATAATCTTGGAATTTTAAACCGGATGAGCTTTTCACGGGTCCGCGACGAAGCAATTACGGTTTAAATGGATTACGCGATCAAAGGGATTTTATCTTTATGAAATTTTTTTTTTCTTTCTTTTTTTTAAGACTATGGACGGTAAGGGATGAGAAGGATACGAAACACTGTTCTTATTGCTGGGAATAAAATTTCTGCTTTATGTCTCTGTAGCCCGTAGTAGTATTCCTGTGTTTTGCGTGTACTGCTTCCATTTACGGTTTCTTTCTTAAGAATATATATATATATTTTTTTATCATCAACATTCTTGTCGTGTATCGTAAAATAAAAGAGAATCGTTCACCCGGTGGGACTGTATCAAATATTATTTTCGGTTACAGGCTTATCAAATTTTCAACCTCGAATTGTTTTCTACGGTAAAGTCCCGCATTCGATTTCTTGTAATTCGGGTATTTTAATTACAGGCTTTGGGTAGCTCCGGGTAATCCGGGCATTTATAATTGAGGCGTGAAAACGATGCACGGCTCTGTACCAGTTAATTGCGTTATCACGTGCAGAGAATTTTTTTTATTATAGCTAATTGAAAATTTAGATGGCTGTACATAATTTTCTTCCTGCGGGGTCCCTCATCGATATTCGCAATCGGCAGACTCGATGGACGAGGTTCAATAAGGATTTTAATAGCAAAGAAAAGAACATGAGACAAAGCAACTGGATTTTTTTATCCATAACGACGGGCAATTTCACGAGAATTTTCCGTCGCGGAAAATTGTATGACAGATTTACACAGTCGTGATAGTGATGGCTGCCCGAGGTTGCCTGTCAGTGATACGGTACAACTAGAACCAGCTAGTATTATACAATGACGTAAGAGCAGAATACGATATCGGTACGAGCGAAAGAGTAGCTAGAGAGAGAGAGAGAGAGAGAGAGAGAGAGAGAGAGAAAATAAAAAAAAATAAAAAAATACGTACGCGATTCCGTCTGCTTCGTTTGTTCGTAATTCAATTAATCTGATTTCTTCTCTTCGTTACTCGTCCGTTACGCACGTGAGCGACGTTTCGATATGAAAGAAGTTTGAAGAAAAAAAAAGAAAAAAAAAAGATCGAACAAAAAATAAGGCGGAGGAACGACGCGCGGTAGGACTCGGGAAAGCAGAGGAGATAAAGAGAGAAAAATGTATAAAAGCGATACGCGAAATCCCGTCGAACCCGTTATAAATCGGCAGGCTCGTTTCAACTGTGACACCCGGTATCTTTTTCTTCTTCAACGTGAGACAGCAGCTCGGGCGTCGAAGGAAACGTCGAGTTTACGAAATTGTCTGCTAGAGGTCGCTCTGGTCGTCGTGGGCAACGCTGCGCGCGCAGCTGTCCCATGATGCCTTGCGAGGAACTGAAAAAGCAGCGGCAACCCAAAAAAAAAACGGAAACGCATGAAAGCACTGAACTCCGAAGTATTAATGTTTGGCCGTATGCATAAAGCTGAGTTCACAGTCGGCGGCTTTGAGTTTCTTGCGTTACTTATACTTCTTCTTCTTTCTTTCGTATCATTTCTTCTTCCGTCGCCCCAGAACTATAAAGCGCGGCTTATGGCCTCTCGCAAATGAATCGTGAACATAATGCACGCGTACCCTACGCCCGGATCCTCTAAGCATTATGAAACTCATTCTTCGAAGCTTATCGGCTGGTGACGGTCCTGCTTTTATCGTACTCGTAAAGACTCGTTCACACGTCGTTAACTTTCTTCGGTGTCACGTCGCGAAATAACCCACTCGACTATGAAAACGCGTCGATTTTAACAAAATCCAGAATAGGATACGAGATGGGTCGAAGCATACGTGACGAAAAAAAAAAAAAAAATGGAGTTGCGTTACCGCGAATAAAATTTTTTTTCGACACCCCTCGCTAATTATTAGACATACATCTAGTTATAATTTAATAGTTAAATAATTAAGGGTGTGCATAGTTCTCAGTAGGGGATGAAACAGTGTCGCCACCCTGGCGCTCGAGGGGTCGTCAGGCAGGGGGAGGGGGTGTGATGCTGCTGATATTTTGAACTAGGTGGAGAAGACAATCGGGCAAGGAGGAAGGGGGAGGCGCGGGATGGTGTCAAGGGGTGGCGGTAGTCGCATCGATCGAATCGAATTCCAGGGGTGGAATAAAATTATCGGATTTCAGTGTGAAGTGTTTAGTGAAACCGCGGGAACTTATGTCAGCTGTTCTCATAAATTTTATTTCCTCGGTTTTACCAGACCAGGGCCGTATCAACCTCGTGCATACGTCGGACGTTAACAACACAGTGTATATTGATTAACAAAAATTGTTTTTTTTTCTTCTTTCCAATTAAATTAATCACACCGGATGATGCCCCCTTGTCGTTCCAATTTAAATATTTTGTAAGTAAATCAAAAAAAAAAAAAGGAAAAAACCCAAAACCAATCAATACAAGCTTGTTAATGTAAAAACGTTCAATATACCCATTATCGCTCGAAATGGCGCTTAAATTCAAAATCGACAGCTCGACCATTCGCAGTCTCGCTGAAAGGCTTTTGTTAGTCAAATATAATTCCCATGGCAGCCACTATAAACCCCCTACGTTTCTATCGGTCACGTTTGAATTCCCACACGTATCATGTAATTTCATGAAAACGCCGCATGGAGCTTTATCTTCCACTGTCGTTCGCATAGAAATTCATGCAATTTCGTATCAAAACGCCGTTCATGATTTTCATGAAAGTTTGATGCTCTTACAGCCCGCCCCCCGTTACCTCTGACCTCGCCCTCCAACCCCTTGCCAGCACCATCCCACGATCTCCCAGGCACCTAGTCCCCCATGACACCTCTTCGAAATCAGTCCCTTACTACTCGTCCCTCCTCCCTCCTCCCCCCTCCCCTCCCCTCCCCACCACCCCCCTCGTGCCACCGAATTTCAATTCCCACAACACAACCCAACTGCTAAGTCTCGTTGCGTCACGCGCTGTTTTCTACTACTGAGAGACGAGGTACGCACGTCTGACTCGTAGAGCTTGCAGGATATTTGAATATGGCGCCAGTGTTGGTGTATACATTATGTAAAGTAGTTCCTGATTGTCCCATAGCACCGCCGGCATTGCACAACGTTATACCGTGACTATGTATGTATATATATGTATAGATAT
This sequence comes from Calameuta filiformis, assembly GCA_030142265.1. NCBI lineage: Eukaryota > Metazoa > Arthropoda > Insecta > Hymenoptera > Cephidae > Calameuta > Calameuta filiformis. The sequence goes on along the minus strand of JARQSU010000528.1, from coordinate 1,212,140 downwards.
ATATATATATATAGGTGCTTTCGTTACGTTGCGTATACGTACCAGTATGTATAAATATATCGTATATGTTATATACGTACTCAAATATATCGGACCATAGTGTGTAGAGTATATATCGATATATGAATATATATATATATATATACCCGTGGCCTAAACATTGCTATTTATGGCAGGAGCGTAACGCGCGGGTGGCTTCCAAGGGGTGTTTCCCACCTACCCTATTGTCAGTACAATTTGTCATAAGCCTCCCCCTTGCACTTTATATGCAACCCTCGGCGATACCTATACGATAACACATTAGCCACACGAGCGTAGCTTTTGCCAGACTATGAACGTGGTCAGTGGCTCGTGGCTCGTGGATCTCCCTCGTTATTACTATATTACCAATTAAGGGTCGGCGCTACGGTTTGTCCTTGTTATCAGTAGTATAGCTGGCCAAGCGGGTGGGTCGTTATCATTGTCGCATCGTGGGGTTAGGTTGGATTTTGAAAAATTTATTTATTTATTTTCTTTGCGACAGTCTTTAACTTTTGTATTATTGGTCGTGAAACGGAAGGAGGGGTCGGAGGGGTGGGTCGCTCGGTTTTATCACTCTTAACCGAGTCTTGGCGTTTCTCGATAACGACGAACCCGTAATAACGTACCTGTACGTACGCGATACGTAGCGCAGTGACTGCGCTCCGTGATAACACTCGATATCGCGATATCATCGTCTATTGGATTTTCACTTTTGAAATGGACTATACTCTCTGCATATTCCATACGGTGCTTTAAGCTTTCTTAAGCTTTCTACGTGGGACGTGTGTGTGTATGTGATCTTCGTAGCTCGTATTACTTCACGATAACGGCCAGTTAAAGATAGAGAAGTGGCAAGTGTTTGATTTTTTTTGTCGGATCTTCAAAATTTCAAAAATTTTTCGAATTTTATTTTAAAAAAAAATTTTTTCCGTGATATCCGTTAATTGGATTTTTTTTTGTTCACAATTTAATGCGAAAACTTTGCAGTCTGGGTGCATTAACGAGAAGAACCGGCAGGGGTGGAGCAATCTGTGCTTGACGCGTAAATGCGCGTACACACGTGCATCCAAGCACTGCGTAACGTTAATAACGCACGGGTGACGATTCTTCGCGAGAAATATTATCGTGCCGCCAATTTACGTCAGGCGGAAATATATAAATTGCGCAAGGGGCGTCTCACCGAGGTCCGGGACCCTCTGGCGGGCTCAACCGTAACCAGTGGGTCATTGTTTTTCGTTCTCTCTCGCTCGAAAGTGGTTGGCGTCAATTTACGAGGTATTCTGCGTGCGTGACGGATCATGCGTGTGCAGAAACGTTTTACGCTGAGTTTTCCCCCTTTTTTTTCGTTTTGTCCATTTGTCGAGGTTTTTTCCCTTCTATTTTTCTTCGTTCGTTTCACCCTCGAATCATCCCTTATTTTGTTTCGGGAAAACGGGTAGGGTGGGGGGTGTAGTACGTGAATCCAGTGATTTTACTATCTTCTTTGTCTCTGATCGTCCCGTCGTCTGGGCATGGTAATACGTGTCAGGGTCCTGCGGGAATACGAGAAAGGAAATTAGCCTGGAGAATAAGAGCAAGAAATGCTTTCAGGACGCGTCGTGCATATGAGCAATGGTTATGGGAAAAGTGTTGAATTCAGCCGGGACGTTATAGGACGGGGCTGAAAAACTTTTTACCTCGCGGCTGCCTTTGAAAAGTTTTTCACGATTTGTCGCGGGGTCGTCTAGGAATTTCCACGGCGAAAAAATAATTCAAGTCTCGCTAAATATTTGCCATTCAATTTTATTGCCAATTTTGAAACCGCGCGATTCCTACGGGACGAAAGCGCAAACCACCCATACGGCGAAACGTCATGATTAACCGCGTGACAAATTTACGCGCTGCGCCCACCTGGTTTTGCAAATATTTTCGCGAATTCTATTTTCCCGCGCGGCTGGACGTTAAATGCGAATTAAAGTGCAGTTCGGCAGGACGGGTTACGTAACTCATCGTTATCGGGAAAATTACGGCAGTGCGCGGGGCTGTCCCTGTCGTGCACGTTGCTCGTGGCAGATTTCGTCAAGGCGGAATTTTCACGGCAGCGACGGCCCTTGGAAATCTTTGATTTTTCGACGTCCGAAAAATCCACGGAGACCGCAAAGTGTCGCTGAGATTCGCGAAAGGGGTGAAGCGAAGTTCGTTTCGAGCGAGGTGGGTGGGTGGGTGGGTGGGAGATACTAGAGTGGCGAATGTGCGCGACGTGGAACGTTCGCGGAACAATGGCCGAGCCGAAAGCTTGAAGAAAGCTGAGTGGCAAGTAAGTAAAGTTGGCGAATTAAGCCAGGTAGAGCAGCCACTTGAAAGCGCGGCTTTCCTTTTCCGCGTCGCGACGCTTCCCCATTAAAATTTCGTTAAATATTAGCGAGCGGTCGGGCGCGTCTTTCCATCTCGCTTGTATCTTAAACTGTCGTGGCTAAAGGTAATAGCAGAGTATGGTAAAAGGTTCGAGGACCCGGAAGACTTAATAAGGACGTAAAAACAAATTAATACTTTGGAATTTCGTCATTGGAATTTTCTCGCTTAATACCTGGCGCGGGTATTCGCCATACATATGAAGATGGGAATCCCTTTCGATTAATTTAACGAAACCAGGACTAAACGAATCGTCGTAGCGAGAGAAAAAGTTAGGGCCGTTCCCGATGTCAAAATTTTCTATTGCGTCACTCAAATTCTCTATGTCCCCAATCAATTGAATTTCCACATTAATTTAATATCAATTTGCACTCCTTGGCACTATTTTTTTTTTTTTTTTTTTTCCGATTAATTTCGACAATTTCAAAATTTTCATCGGTACGACTGTAGTGGCTGATGTAATCTTAATGTCATCCGCACTGCACACTGTCGTTACCCAAGATTTTATCATCAACCCTTATCATTTCGTGTATCCTTTGTTTCTTAAGGAGCCACGCGCGTCTCCTAAGCAGGGCAACCCTCGAGAAGTAAATTGCCCCTGAAATACTGGAGTGTCTCGGAGATAACTGTCCCATCACGAATTTCTCTTTCCTGCAATGGGACGCTTGAGGGACGTCGAGAATGAGTAGCGAACCATAGCGACGTAAAGGGTTGGCAGGAGGGGGGGGGGGAGGGGGTTGTAGTTTGACATCCCGACGGAGGGTGTGTAATTGCATGGGCTTGTTTAGTGAAATTGACTCGGTTAAAATTACTCAATTAGCATCCGCAAGGAATGTCTTTGTTAATGAAAGAAAAAAAAAAGAGAATTAATGACGTCATCAATCTTACGAAATGAAACATCCGTCTGCACACGAATCCAGCACGCACGGCTGAATTGAGTAGTAAAGAAATGAAGCAGGGAGAAAGATAACCTATAAATATGAAAGCAATAGTCTAAACGAACGTCTTGGTCTTTACTTGCTATTGAAATATATATATATATATATATATATAGTATATATGAAATATAAAACGATTCAATTTCACAGCTTCTAACCGAACTAAAGACAGCTGGGACGCGTCGCGATATTAAGGCGCGAAAAATGAATATTTTATTTAATATCTGCCGTTCGAACTCTTCGATATATTATATTTGCCATCCCTTTACGTTTCCTGCTTGAACACCGTGTATATAGCTGGGTATTGGTTACAGGTTGATGGCTGTATATATATATAGATATATATACACTATCGCGGGCACTTATTCCTTCCGAGTCGTATTACACTCAGAGAACCGGATAACGTGACTTTTGCTCTTGACGTTTCGCATCCGCAATCGCATCGTGAAGAATCGTCAGAGATCTCTCGGAGGGGAGGGGAGGGATGACCGATTGCCCGTGGTTATTTTTTTTTTTTTACGTATCTTTGCAAAAGTCCTTAAGAAATGGTGTATCCGTTATAAGATATATATAAAGAGTGAGAAGGAAGGGTTAAACGGCAAAGGAATTATCTATCAGCTGGATCAAAGCGATTAAGCTTTTACGAATGACTTTCTCCTCTTGGCGTCTCTGTCTCACTCTCGTTCTTCTTCTCGCGGAGCTACACGTTCTCTTTTCTCTCTCTCTCTCTCTCTCTCTCTCTCTCTTCATACACGTTCCTTTCTTTCTCTCTCTTTTCCACCATTCTGCCGGGATCAGACGTCGGAGTGATGGAGCACCAGGAGCCGCCCGTAATTGCATTCCCAAATTATCATCCCTGAGCGATCTTCCATTCGCCGCGAGTTTCCCTCCTCGTTCGTTTATTCGAAATAACGTTTCGGCGATTTCGCTGCCATCTAGCGGCTGGCGCACGAATCTACGCGCTGGATACTCGTCGCTATCGCCTCTCCGGTACGTAAACGGCAAAGTGTATGAGGGCTGCGAATGCACGCGGAATAGAGTCTGACCATACCCGTGATTTTCTACTGTCAGACCAAACAGTCCCTGTCTGGCCATTCACGCGTCACATCTACTTCTCGAAGCAAACAAACCGCCGTCCTAACAGCCTCCATTCGGTACCATATCCAGTTGCCGCCTTCGCCTTCTCTGTCCGCTCGACTTTTCTACGAAGGACGTAAACTCCTAGGAAAACGTAATGGCTCTCTCTCTCTCTCTCTCTCTCTTTTCCTCCCTTATATCAACCTCGTCCACCCTTAAGGCTTGTAACAGTAGACGACGCCTGCCCTTAATTCCTTTGCGTTATTTCATCCCTCGGGCACTTGGCTATTCGTTTCCGGTCGTCGGCTCTACCTTTCTCCACTGGCAGATCCTCGCCCCTAGAACCCACCCTGGGGCGCCACTTTCTACCCGAGCACTGCAACCGATAAGGGCGGACACAGGCAATTGGCCACTTTCACCCTCTCCTGCGCTCCGCGGGCTTCAGGATATTGCTCGTAGGAATGCTGGGAAAAAATTTCTTTTGGAACATCTTTTTTTTTTTCTTCGACCCCTATCACGACTCATTTTCAAATTTTACCTTATTCACGGAAGTACTACAAATTAATCCTGTTTACGATCAACCCCCTCTAAATCTCTTGCTTATCTAACCCCCCCCCCACTTTCCCTTCATACCTACCCCCTTTCCCTAAAACCACGAAACTTGTATTCAATTTCCTTAAACGGTATTACAACTTTATCGGGCAGTTAATTAACAATTAACGCACCACGATTTCAACCCCTAACGATACTTTCTCACCGAAAACGCGGTGGCTACGAATATTTCGGTCGGTGCAGACAAGCCGATCGATATTAAGGCTGTACAGCGATTTCAATGCTGTTTCGACGGACAGCGCCGGCTGTTTTGAATATTCGGGAAATTTCACGCGAATAATAATAATGCCATGTATTATCGGCAGGTTAATCTATCTCCTGTCGATGCTCCTCATTAACATTTTTTTTTCTGTATTGAATATATCCATAGTCGCGATGATCGTAGGGGTTGGGTGGGGTCGAATTAAAAAAAATTTTCTTTTGAACGTAATTTTACGGTATCGCTGTATATTCATCGCTGTTGAATTCAAGCCGAGTATTCACGTCGCGATTGGCGTTGGGAAAAATTACCCGAATCGTCTCACCGATCGAGTTCGAATACTTCGTACATCCGGTTTATTCGTGCGACCGCAGGCGGCTGCGCAGTGATAATGAATTTCGGTGGTTGTAACCGGACGAGTCCCCGGACAATTTTGTACCGTCGGTTTATACGACTATTTCCCAGCGGAGTTTCCGAAGCAATAAGAGTACTCGGCAACTGCACCGGCTTCCCTATGTAAAGCTACGACATTTGCCGGATTAAGTTTATAGCTACGAGCCTCTCCTAGATTAGTCGCACCGAAATTCATCTGGTTAATTCTTACGGTTTTACGTCATGTCTGTGTAGTTAAGGCTTTGTCTACTTGTACCCGATGTCATATGCATGGCACTACTCTTTGAATTCACTTTAGGCGTAGATTCGTGGGGTTGTCTGGGGTGGAAGTGATTTTTTCTTTTCGAAAAAAAATTTTTTTTTTTTTTTTTTCACTCTCTTCGTATCTTCTCGTATCAAGAAACGAAGGCGCGAGGACTGCGATCGTCGTCTGACTCCTGCCGGAGAATTGGCAATTAATGACATTCCAATCTGAATGATCTAATTGATTATCAGCACGTTTGTACGGCGGAGTCGAACGTCAATGTGATAAACGAGCGCTTCCGGTAGCTGTCTCGAAATTTTTCCGACGATTAATATCAGCCTGGAATTGGTCGGGCATTCTGGGTATTATATCGCTAGTCATCAATCCCATCGAACTGCTATCAATGGCGTTGAACTTTTTTTATCAAAAAAAAAAAAAAAAGTGATTCGTATTTTCGTGCGATGGAACGGATTTCGAAAAATTCGCTTTGACAGCCTCGCACAGTTCCTGTTATCAGTGATTCGTCATGTGGAAGATTTATGATTATCGATTAATTGAAATGTTAATTGTCGTATCGTTGTCGTACGTGACATGAAAAAAAAAATTTTTTTGGAAAAAAAAGTAATCGAGACCTATATCTACTAATTGTTCAGGAAGAAAGGGAAATATACCAACCAAGGGGAAAGTCAGATAAACGTAGGAGGGAGGCTCAGAGCTCGGTGGAATTTCTCCATTTTCTTTTATTACGGTGCCTTCCCACTGAAAAGGTTAACGGCTGATTTCAAAGTGAGCTTCGCCGGTGTATCCTTACTCGATGTATATTGTTTTCAAGCTATTTATATACCGGTATAGATAACCATATGAATACGTACATAGTCGCTCATGTACAACTACGTACCGGGGGTCAAAGGCCAGAGGCAAAGAGCCAGAAGGGCCGCAGGGGTTTCGGAGTGGCAGGAAATATTTTGCGAACACGATTTCAACGTCGTTTTGCATCTAGCCGGAAGCGCTTTGAAAAAAAAAAGAGGAAATTTAACTTACATAAAATTCAGGATAACTTTGCCAGAATCGGAATTTCCGGAAACTTTTATTGCCGCGATAGAAAAAATAATCATCGAGTCTCTCTCTCTCTCTCTCTCTCTCTCTCTCTCTCTCTCTCTCTCTCTCTCTCTCTCTCTCTCTCAAATACACTGGTAAAATGTAATCGAAGAAATCGAAAACCCTTGCTAAAGTCACGCAGTGTACACGCCGGGGTGTTGCGGAAAAAGGTAAATTTTTTTTTTTTCCGAAAAAAGGTACGAAACCACCCGATTAACACGGTCGTTCTGTTTATTCTTAAGAGGGAGCGCAAAAAAAAAGTCACTTGAATTTCTACGTATTTTTAGAACGCGACGGTTTACGGCGATGAAGGGGGTGAGAGGGGTTGCTGGGTCTTGTCAGGGAAAATGAAGCTTTCGCAACAAAGCTTTTTGATTACCGTGCCAGTAGAGTGAGAAAAAGACACAGTGAGAGAGAGAGAGAGAATACCTTATAATGGGAATCGTAAGAACAATACGAACAACCCTGACCAACCGATACGCACCCCTATACATGCATACCGATTGCCCAGTCGACGCGTAGATATGCGAATGGGGATGAAATCGTACACGGCGGTTGATGGCGTACAAGATACACCCCTCCCCCTCTCCCCCTCTCTTGCCCTCATTCCCCCTCTCTTACCCACCCTTCCCCCTCCCCCTCTATCCCTCCCCCCGGCCATACCTCGTGGTAACGAGTCCAGCCGTACATGAAAAGACCAATCATCCCTCATACGGGACCATTAACGTTTCAATCGGGCCGTGACAACCCCCCGAATACATGTATATTCGCTACTGTGCATTGTTCTTGAAATTCCAGTCACGTGACCGACTGCCGTCGGAAGCCATTAAAAGAAGAAAGTACCATTATCGAGATTAACGTTGACTCTTCCTTTTGTCAACCCTTTGTCCGAGGGTAACCGGAGGGATGATGCTGTGTGATTTTTTTTTTTTCATTTCCCACCCGGTAGATTCGAATCGCCGACGATTTATCCAGATTCAGTCGACCGAGTCCCCTTTGCTCTTAGTAACGCTAAATAATTACGTAACTTTTGGCTATGCCGTTTCAGGCTAAAAATTATATGACGGGTGTCCGTTATCAAATCTTCCATTTTACTCTCGGCCGATCTCTCCTTATCGTCTACGACACTCTCGACCTTGCTTCACTCCTATGGGCCCTCTTATCACTGTAAATAGCGAGTTCTCCTTGTCGCGTTTAACGACTCGCTTGACGATCAGATTGCGCTAGGCTGTTACTGCGGCCGCGGGGAAGATGCTGCGAAGATGAGGAACGCGAGAGATTAAGAGAGAGAGAGAGAGAGAGAGAGGACGACTGGGTAGAGTCGAGGGAAGATTAAGAATGATAAAGGAAAGTGTTCAAGATGAAATTCACCAGTGTGAATAAGTCTTGTGGTGAATATACATATATGTGTATATACAGGTTATTTATACGCGTGCTGGAAGACCTAGTTACATCGTTCTACTCCCTAGTAATTATTCAGGGTTCGTGACTCTAGGGAATTTTTCTTTTTTTTGTTTAAAACACATAATTCATACATACTCCGTTTAAGCTTACTCGCGTTTCCAATGCACTTTCCCTTACGAGACTCTTCTGTCCAAGTAAGCGGTCAGCCTTAAAGCAACATTATTCACTCCCGCTGCAGAAACTCTCGCGTTATTTGTATGTTAATATATTTCATGTTTGGCTTTCGGCCAACTAGATTGCCCTCGATACCAGTATATATTCACGTTGGTCCATGCACGTATGCACACTGCACTGCACACCAACTGCATTACGATGCACCGATGCAGCGTGAACACATATTGCACACACACGTGAATGTCGCGCAGAGACGTCTGGGGCGTGTAGTATATAATTTTTTTTTTTTTTTTCGTAAATCGGCATTGCGAAATATTTCCTCGGCGATTTCCTTCTAAAGCCGCGACCACAATCGGGGCGACGAGTTTTCATGAATTTACGCGAACGTGACTTATACGTTTCCTTTCGGTTGACTGTTAGTTATTTAGAGCGAAAAAGGTGGGTGAAGATCCTGGATCTGACTTGTGTATGTGCATATGTACATATGTATACATATGTGAAAGTTTGCGGAAAGTTTTTCTCGAAACACTTTCCGGCTTTGCTTTTCGAATGTTTCCGCCGTCAACGAGGACGTCTTCATGCCTATACGTTACGTATCCTGTCACGATAGTTTTGACAGCCGGGAAGCTTTCAGATACTTCTTTGGCAATGACATGCTTCCCGTGTCTTGAAAGTGCCAACATCAGCTGGGGCAAGAAACCACTCTGGCGACGACGTCCTCGGGCCTCCTTCTTCGAGGCTCTCAGGGTCGGAGTCCCTGTCCCACCCCTATTCCACCCCTTTGCTAGATAGGGTATTGTAATGGTTAGATGTATACACGGTATTACGCTATTCTATATATATTGTGTGTGCGTGTGTGTATTGAGAGAAAGGGAAAGCGAGAGAGATGGGGAGTAGTAGATATGCTATAGGTGGGTAACGTAGTATTTGCTCTCTCTCTCTCTTTCTCTCTCTCTCTCTCTCTCTCTCTCTCTCTCTCTCTCTCTCTCGACTGTCTTCGTCGTGGACGGTATTATTAACCTCTGTGCCCTGTTAATGGCGCCGGGTGTCTCGAGAGACTGAACTAATGATCGGCTCTCGTCTCCTCCTAAGAGAACATAGTTTTGCTAATGAAGTTTCGCAACGCGAAAAGTTTAAGGTAAATGAGCGTCGCCGCGACCACCTTGGGGTTGGAAGTGTCGTCGTTTTCTTGGATATATGATAAACGACGCGATTGAATGGGACAGAGGGGAGCGTGATGCTGAATTCATTTTGTCTTTTAAGAAAATTCTTGACTTTTGAGGTCGAGCGGAGGATCGAAGGAAGGATGAAAGAGTCCCTCGGGGATGGTTCGGGAGAAAAGAGAAGCATGTATCTTTCTCTGTTTACAATGTTATCGAGGATTGTCGTGAAATTTTTTTTTTCTAATTCCTAATTTTGAAAATTAATTTATCCACGGGAGGGCGGCTGTTTTTTTATATTTTAGGGCGTGGCAGGGTAATTATGCTAATGAGAAAATTGATTTTTTATATCAAAAAATGGAATTTCGATTTTGCTGATGAAAAAAAAAATGAAATTTTGCTGTTTTTAGGGACGATGTAATATTATGAAAATTTAAGGGATGTCTTTTGTCTCTCTCTCTCTCTCTCTCTCTCTCTCTCTCTCTCTCTCACACACTCTCTCACACTCTCGTAATTCGTAACGTTAAACTCGAATGAAAAGCCCGTCCCGACCTTCGTGCGGATAATTCACGATACTTGCTTATGGAAAATTATTCAGGCGCTATTTTCTGCCGCGGTCTGCTTAGGCGGAAAATCCTCTGGGAAAGCGGTTCGGATCTCGCTCGTATAAATGTATATGCATATATACGGTGAGCTTTATATTAGGGAGCCATGAAAATATTCAGCTGCGTTACTGAAATTCGTATTACATCTATAAGCAGTTTGAACACGAGGGTGAATGGCGTTAAGGATTAACGCGTTAAACGTTCAAACCTTAACGAGTCAATAGATTATGAATGTTTCATTGAATTTGATACGTTGATTAAGTTCTTTATATCTATATCAGTGTTAATAGCGTTGCAAATTATTGTTATTATAGATTCGGCGGAGTAGTGAAAATTAGTGAAATATATATAATAAAATAATACAAAAATATAATTTCACAATTTTCCATGGTCGCAAAGACATTTTTTCTTGTGCCACAAGCTAGTCGAGATAGTCACGCGATCAATTTCTTGATTCAAATTGGAATCTTCTTCGAATTCCAATTTAATACACTTTTCTGGAATTCTCAACGGCAGCGACGCTTAGCTATGCGGGACAGAATAAAACGCTTTAAGAACTTGGCACAATGCGAGGAAATATCGATGTTTGAAGATAGTCTCGAGCCAAATGGAATACGGGAAGATGCTGAGTACGGATAAAATTTTCACTGAATCTTCAGAAAAATTTTTCATCCCCTCGAAAACCCTTCAAAGCGTACAGTGTACCTCAGCTGAGAGTTTTTTTTTAGTGTTTTGACTTTTTTTTTCAAAATCAGAGCATCGTACGTCACGATAAAGCAAATAATAAAACCAGACCAGTCGCTGAGTTCGTTTTTGAAAATTCTCAAAAATCTAACGTCAGCTTCCGTAACCTCCGATTTCTTAGAGCTGCCACCCTGACAAATGCACAATCTCCGTGTCGTGAAAGCTGCCAGAAGAAGTCGACACAGTACGTTACCGCTAATACAGACTGGATCACGTATCCCGGAACGAGAAGTTACGTCGAAGGTACATAAAAACTTACCCTTAAAAATCCAAGTACCAAGTTGACGGTAGCATTCGACAATTCCTAGTTTCTTCATTCTTTCACGAGGATAACTTTCAGTCCTGATTTAATTATCTCAGGTTAATTAACCATCCGGATTACACGAACTCGCTGTCATTAAGAGTCTTTCATCAATTAGCCAAGAATCTTCGTAACCTCGAGGGAGATCAAAAAAAAAATTTTTTTTCTCAAAATTTTCAATCCCTAAATGTCAAAAACGTTGATCCCATTGAATTGTCCACTTGACACACATACGCACAGCGTAGAAATAATTACCTGCGCCAAGTACGAATTGTAATTCACCCTTGCGAGATTATTCGGTCTTAATTGAACAGTGAGATTTCATCAATCCTTTCGTCCTTATCGTCCTCGCCCCTCCTATTTTCAATTAGTCCGAATCAGCATTCCGGAATAATTCATAGAACGGCAAGTTATTCGACGGGGCCGTTTCATCCCCAACTAGTATAGATATGTACAGAGCAACAGGAGGCGCGAATCAGATTTACATACAGAGTTGGTCAAACGATGATTGCCAGGATAGGTGGCGCCTGGGCGGAAGGACGAAGAGGAGGAAGCTTGTTTAATTACTCCTGCCCGAATTCAATGCAAATTCTAGTTGTCATTACAACGGATTTCTACAACTAATAAACCCCATCGATCCTCCTAATATTCATAACTCTACCCCCTACTGTATATAATTATTTATGGTATTTCTCAAAAAAGAAAAAAAAAAAGAAAAAAATGCAACCACCTCAGTACAGTACCAGTCAAGATTTATTTTCTTCTGTATACAAAAATAATAATCCCCCCCCCCTCACGTTACCCCTGCACGCTAGACTCGTTAGCGATTCTTTTTCATTTGTTAACTTGGCAACCGTGCACGCTTCCGCTTTTGTCTCTTTTCCCCCCCATCTTGTTCCACAAACCGTATTCCAGGACCGTTAGTCATTTTCTTTACTTGACCCCCCCCTGTATCCCGTTTCTCAGCAGCAGCAGCAGCTCCCTATACTTTTATTTCCCAAGAATAACTAACCAACAGTCTTCTCTCAATTGTCTTGACCTACATCCACCCGTGCGACTGGCTAACCTCATAAAACTGTCCCGGAAGTGCGGTAAGGGTTCAGGGGGTGGGGGGAGACCAGGGAGTAGCTACTAGCTTCCACCATACCCTGCTCCGACTTCCGGTTCTCCACTTGGTGCACAGCTAGTGCACGGGACCCACCCTTGTAGAATCCAGCAGCTCCTAACGTCGGGCCATCCGGCTGGCGCAGTGATACATAGTCGTGGAATGGAACAAACCCTGGTAACTAGTGCTGTACGTGAATTTGTATATATGTATATATGGGCTGGTCCTCTGAGTTAACTAAGCCGAACCTAACCTACCTTCGTGGTAACTAGGGATTATTTAAGTCAGTAATAACCAGGGCTGCCTCGAACGTCCTCCTCTTTCCCGTCGTCATCCTCAACGATGGGCTTTTCGCCCTTCGCGTCAGCCGCGCTTCCAAAATTTAATTACTACGCGCGGGCACTCGCGCTCTTTTCGCTACGGCCGTAGGAGGCTGGAAAGTTCGCTTGGCTGCGTGATGATTATTTCGTATGGAATTACGACGGAGCTTTGGCTAACGACGGTCGTGACTGTTTGGGGTAGTTTGATTGGCGGGAAATGTGGCGGAGGGGCGTGAGGGGGGGTTAGGATTTTTTTTTGTAGACACTGCAATCTTTATGACGGTTGGCAATTCTGGACCGTGCTTGAGAATTTTTTGGTTAAATTTTTCTACGGTAGCCACTCTCGAAGTCGCTGCCGATAAAATAAACACTGGCAATGTTTGCTTTTAATCATGGCGTTTTGTTACCGTTCGCTATGGAAATACTCCGAAGTCCTTTGCTTTTATGGGGTCGATCGTACGCAATTGCAGAATGACTTTCTTATGGTGAAATATTCGTGGGTTGCTCCGCACGCCGCTGGTTGACGTGGATGAAATTTTGTTAGGGAGAGAGAGAAAAAAAATGGAGCGATGAAATTTTCATGGGGTTGTAGAATGGATCTATCTTTCACTCTCTCTCTCTCTCTCTCTCTCTCTCTCTTTCTCTCTCTCTCTTGACCTACCTTTACGTCACGTATTCAAGTGGTGCTATAAATTTGTCAAGTTTATGGGGGCGCCGTGTTCACTTTGTTATTACTTGCGATATACGAAATTGCCGATCGTTTTTACTTCTCATTTTTTAATCCTATTTCTTGGCTTTCTTTTTCTTACTTTGACTTTCTGCTTTATACATGCCATTGGAATAACTGGTGTATGGGTTATCGATTTATTATGGAATTTCAGGGAATGGTAAATGCCGAATTTTCTATGGGATCACATGGGATTGTACTTGCTTGGCGATTGGGACTACCGGATGGGATTTCGAAGGAGCTTTTAAGTTTCGTCATGTTCACTGACGTTTTTTCGGTGTCAAGAAGTTTTAGGGGTCGCGAAAGACGAATCCCATACAAACCCCCTAGAATAAGGCGGCACTCGTGGCAAATATTTCTTTATTTCCTCCATAAAGGCCACCCTCGACCCTCCACTGTGTCCTCGACTCGCCCTCAGAAATCCTTGGTGGGTAATTTATCGGGCAAAAAAAAAAAGTAGCAAAGTGGTCAGGGGTTAGTTACTACCGCCCTACCCTCTTTGTCGCCCATTTTTCTTCAGAATGTACGACACCATACGGTACTGCCCATTTATGCATTTACTCACGACTCAGACCTAACACGAGAATTTACGACGGTTGACTCGCTCTTAAAAGAAAGTTTTCGAAAAATTTCTTTTCACTTTCTCCATCTCTCTACACATGCTCGTTACGGGGAAATTAGGTATTTTTTTTCTCGTTCGGGGGGGTTGCACAATTTTTAAACTCACTTTAGCATTGATTTTTGTATTTTCTGACACCGTGTACCTTGTTAAATTCCCATCAGCGGCAGACTGGGGGTCTATCGTGTTGACGTTCACGTTCAGAAATCACTGGGCGGAGGGAGGATGAAGACCCCCCAAAATACATCTCTACAGATAAGTACCCTTGGTCCCGTGGATCACGATAAATATAGGTGATATGGTCCAGAGTCAAAGTGAGACAGCTGATGCTGTCAGTTCTCGTGAAAGGAGATGAAATTACGTCAGAGGTCGAAAGGGGTGAAGATTCGATTAAGCCGCGAAACCCTGACGAAAAGTTTTGTATTCGTTAACGCGAATATACCACTCGGCGATGTTGAGTCAACTCGAGAGAGTCGAAAAGTCCTCGAAGGGAAACTCGACGAAAGATTCTTTCTCTGACGTTCAAAATCACCCCAATTCGTTCTGGGGGGGTGGAAAAGTCGTTGGGATATATTTAAACATCTGAGGGAAAACTTTCTCTCTTTCCCCCCTTTAATCGGATACATTTCACCCCTCTGCCTCTTCTACATCGTATATTTCAACCCTAATGGTAACCCTGATACGTAATAGCCAAGTGGTCCTTATCTCACCTTAAATCCTACTGTGTGTATCGACCTTAACGAGAACCGCGTGCCAACCTACAGGCCGTGTAATTTACGAGGAAATAAACGTCCCTGAAGAATTAGACAGGCTGACCAACCCCCACGGTCTCTAAACGTACACTCGTCCCCTTTCTCATTGAAGACACCGAGCTGCGTCCACGTCGATTGCAGCTTCCCCTTTGGTCCAGCGACTACAGTCAGCCGCCATTTTTTTTTCTCGACACTTTTTTTTTACTACTCCTCGTTCCTTTTAATACCGTACGAGGGTAGTGAAAAAAAAAAAAAAAAAAAATGGCTCCCACCAGCCAACTAGGTCGTCGCTCGCACCTTGTTTGTCCGGCGACCGCTGCCGCTCGTTCACGCTCCGGCTGGTCTCTTCTTTTTGAAGTTCACTTTTCCAAAAGGAACCTCAATTTTTGTTACAATGACGTCATTGTACTGCTATCGCAGGCCGATAGATAAACAGGCGTACGAGCACCTGGTTACCGGGAATTTGTCTTGCAGCGCACGACGCGCTTTTGAAAAGCCAACCCGCTAAGGATCCTTGAGAAACGGCCTTAACGTTCAAGGATTTTAAAGGCTTTCTTCTGGGTCACGTTGTACCCTGCCCCCCCCCCTTTTTATTTCTTTCTTCTTTCTTCTTTCTTCGTGACCACTTCTACATGCAGTATCTGCTCCCCCCCTGACCCCTCTGACTCCTTCATGACCCAACCCGACGACGTCTTTTTCTCTCAGGTCGCATCACTTGCCTACTTCTTCTCGCGATGAAAGCTCCGGGAAAAATCATACTCGACGCTGCACCGTGTGCACCCGGCTTTCGATAGATACAGTCGCTGCTAAAACATTAGGCTGGTCTGACTCTACGCGCACCGTATCTACTTCGTGGCTCGACATTCAGCCTTTTTTCTTTTCTCACTGAGCCCATCTACATTGAAAGTTAACGCAACATCGGTCCCCGCCAAAAGCACTAATTAAAGCTCAACCTGTAAATTCATAATTTTAATTATACGCTTATAATTTAATCTTAATGACCGAGGCTACACCTGATAAAGGATTCATCTTTTCCCAGCATCTTTCTTCGCTCCGCTCCTTTCACTACTGCACTTAAAAACGTATCGATCAGCCCAGAGTGCTTCTGTGCTTCTTTATAATACCTTCCCTGCGTTTTCCAATAATTGGCTGTATTCCGTTTACTCGTGTATGTCTATACAGTAAAAGTCAATCGGAGTTTACTATCCGGTACCATATAAATGAATTTTTTTTTAACTTTTTTTTTTAAACACGTCACTACGCCAAGGCGCCAAATACGAATTCTAATAAATGAAAATCTCGACGATGAGAATCATCGTCAATTTATCACACATGTACAAATCACTCAGCTTCAGTGTGTTTAACGAGTGTTAAAGAGCTTTAGACGTTTCTCTCAGCTCGTCGTCATTTAGGTGCAATTAAATCGTCAGGTCAAGTGGTGGCACGACTTTTGATCTTTTTTTTTTTTTTTTAAATGTTGCATAAGAAATTTTTTTAACAACCTACCCTTATCATTAGGTTAATTCGCAGAGGGTATCTGCTCGCGCGAATTAATGAATGCGCGCACTTTTTATACGTGTAATTAATTTTTTGTTTGGACAAGTTCGGATTTAACGATTGACTTTTTAATTCTTTTTTTTTTTTGGATCAAGTCTCGCGCCTCTATAATTTGATACTAATTATTCGCGAATGATTGCGTAAAATATTGATACTTCATTAAGTGGGTGTGACGGGCCATGTCAATTTGCATGGGACGGTTTCCTCCCTCAACCCTTTCATAATGTATCCCGTGGAAGAAGTTAAAAGTCAGCCCCTTCCGGGCGGGGCGCAAGCGGAATACTAATTTCTCCCGAAGTTAGGGGACCGGTCTGAGCAAGGGGCAAGAAGGGGAGAGGGAAGGAGATTTATAATCGAGATGAAATTATGAGACGTCACGCCAGGGGATGCTGTGAGCGCTATTCGAGAAATATCGGATTCCCATAGCAACCAACTTCAGCCTCCTTCCTGACTCCTTTTTACCGTGTCTGCAGCCAGATGAAATCCTCAATGACGAATCGACGCGATATTTATCGATTGATTTTCAATATTGTCGACGAGAGAAATATCAAAGTATTTTTTCATCTGTCGGACGGACTTCTCGGATTAAATGTATAATTAAAAAAATTTTTTTTTTTCTAATTTCGTACAAAACTAATTGGACTATTTTTTCTTACTCGGTTTGAAGTCCGATTGGCGAATCTGTCTTAATTAATAATTTGTGCACGTGTTACTAATTAACTCGATCACACGTGCGCATATGTGGTTCACGTACAGATGCTGTATGTTTATCAAGCATACGGAGTGTCTATTCGCCCGGGTACATTCTCTTGCCGAATTCGAATTCAGGTTAGATTAGATTAGCTTCCTATCTGGCTGAGGTTACTGTGTATTAGACTAATCTAGCTGCAGGTACATGGCTGCTGTTTAGGAACTATAACTGAACTGGTTATAGTCAGTGCAAAGGGAATTTAAAGCAGGCGTCCTCTAAGCTCGAGATTCGAATTCGATTAGAAGATACAGTCTTATATATGTGTACATAGTAGGTACGGCGAATCGATATACACAGGATCTATCCATGGCGACATAACTGGGCAATTTGAAAAATTTTTTTGTTGGGAATTTTGATAGGATTCGAATTTTTTGGGAGAAAGAATTTTCGTTTTTGTAATTATCAGAAAGAGTCTGTGCTGCACAATGGGCCGTATTTGCGTCGTCAGGTGTACAGTGGGAAGGCTTTATAAAGAAATTTTATGAATTTCTCTTTAATCTCGTTCTTTTTCTTTGTCTTCTTTATACTCCTCTCGCGGAGTCTAATACACGGTGGGACGATATTCAATTTCCAGTACAATCGTCTCGTTACCAAAAAGATTTTTCCGAGCTAACGCGAAACGCTCCCGACGTCGCGCTGAATATTCTCAACCATAATTCGCCATGCAAATGGCGAAAATTAGCATTTCCCCTTAATTTTCACAATAATGCGAGTCCGCTTGCCGTATTCCTCGTTATTCCGCGTAGCAAAACCGTCAGGAGTGAAAGCTCCTTGGCGAGTGAAAACTCCTTCGAATGACAAAGAAATGAAAATTAGTAAAGCGAAGAAGTTTGCGAGACGGCGAGAAAGGGGCTGCGACAATATTTTGTTTTTGATATTCAACGAAAAGAAAAAAAAGGGTCACGCAGAATTTTTAGAGACCCT
Source organism: Calameuta filiformis (assembly GCA_030142265.1). Taxonomy (NCBI): domain Eukaryota; kingdom Metazoa; phylum Arthropoda; class Insecta; order Hymenoptera; family Cephidae; genus Calameuta; species Calameuta filiformis. The sequence continues at coordinate 1,194,024 of JARQSU010000528.1, read as the reverse complement.
TTTTGGTCTCATCCAAAATATTTATCCGGCAACCCTCTTTACTTTCCGGCCTAATTTACGCGTAGCTGGATATGCAAATTAATCGACCAGACGTCGAGCAGCGGTCGCGCCGATAAAGGCGGATATTCAATATGGAAAACGGCTTCATGAAAATTCCTACACGAGTCGATCCTCGTTCGCAAGAAACTCGTGGACTCGTGGCCTCGGCTGTGCGATAGGAGCGTCGAAGCTTTTTTTTTTCGCAAATTTCGCAAATAAAGCGAGGCCGCCAGTTCATTGGATCTTCGTATCTTTGACGCTCAAGGACGAGAGGGGAGGAAATAACTGCCAAGAGCGACGTCGTTCGTTTTAATTAAACGCCATTGTGATTCCAATCCCTTGACTCTTAAAAGGAAAGCGTCGAACGGGCTAAAAATAAGCGTGAATGCCAAAAAAAAAAATTCGCAAAATTTCAAGCGGTGGCAAAAAAAAATAATTTTTCAAAATTCACATATAACAATTCTTCCCAATGAAAAATCTTCCGCATTCTTACTTAACAACCGGAGGCATCGTCAAATTCCTATTAAAAATTTTGCACGACAATAATTATTCGCAAATACTACAGGATTGAGAATTGCGAAAATTATGCAGCACCTCAGAACAATGCATTGCTTTAATTGCCTTTGCTTTGTCATTATTCACTGGTAATTACGTATATCCGTTCGTTCTCTACAGATCCCGTGCACGACGTCAGTGCATACAAGGTGTCGCAAAACGCATGCAAAATCGCCTTGGAGAAATTTGCCGCAGCTTCGAGTATTTACGTTAATTATCGGCAGCGTCCTGAACGTTTGCTTCGCTTACCACCACGTTGCGTCTGGTTTCCAGAGCGACTGCAGGAAGCACGCGTCATGATTAACCGCCATTGGCCACCGTGTGACCTCCAAGTGGCCATGTCGCCGTCCTCTTGGATACTGGTCTTGTCATTAACCATAATAACCACTGCATGATTTACCGCCTGACCTATAATATGTTATATGCACTTTGAGTCTCGTTATACGAGATACATAGGTTTTTATTCACTCCTTTGGGAACGAACGTTGTATTGCGTAATGGACGTTGCACTAGACTATATATATATGTTTATTTATTATAGACTATGGAATATATGTGTACGTTGATACAGGCCAATACGTTCGTTTACGATGAACTCACGTACTGGAGAAAATCGTCTAGCCGGCCGTTCCTATCATCGAGCATGCACCGTAGTGCAGATGCACATTGATTTGCATTGTTACCCACTGGGAGATTATGGACGATAGGATGATTACAAATTTGATTGATTTTCATTGAAATTGTCGAAAATTATTTCAGTCGTTTATGTATGGGTTTTGTGGTGTCGCTTCAAAGTTTTTGGGGTGAATTGAGATTTTTTTTTTTTTAAGAGAATTTTTGAGGATGGGTGACTGTGGATTTTACGATTTCGGGTAAAGTTTCGAATTTGCGCAATTTGGGGTTTGAATTAACGTGGGTGAGTCTGCCGGGAGACGCGGGAAATCATATTAAAGTTTATTCAGTTTTATTTTGATACGCTTGGGTTGGCTAATATGACGAAATTCAGTATTATTTTCGCTGTGCGACGTCGTCTTAGTTGATTCTTTCACCTCGACGCCGTTTCTATCTTATGGGTGACGAACTTAAGGTTTTACGATGGATATACATATATATATATATATATTGTATTATTATTCTATCGTAAATGGAACGTCCGTTGAGAATTTTTACGATTCCTTTGGATAAGCAGTCATTTTCTTTATGGTTTTATGGGTGCTTTCGGGTAAATTGTAAAATTCATGAGAAATTCGTATTACAGATGACATTTTGATCGGACGATTCCCGATGAATGATTGGACAATATTTGTGATTTTCGGAGTCGTTGGATTATTTATCGTAGGATGACGGCGACGTGTGACATTAATTTAACGCGACGACGCGTTAAATTTACTATGGCGAATATCGATGGATAAATATACGATAAAACGTGTGATTTAATGTCACGCGATGCATTATCACGAGACTCCGTGTAGACGGTGAGCGAACTTATAATTTAATAATTTGTTTCGATTGTTTAATGAAAATTATTTTGACACATTATAATATATCTATAGTAATTTTCTTGGGGATATTTTGCAATGCTTCTATTTTTTTTTTTTTTTTTTGGTGAAAACAAGGACGAAGAGATGATTTATCTTTGCCGGACCGACAGGCACTCCGCGCGCGACAAGTTATTCGGCAAAACTTAAAGTTATTCGGGATTTTAATTAGTACGACGAATTCTGTATGCTACTAATTAAACGCTTCATCCAGACGTGCGTACATTAATTATGCAAAAACGAAGTAGAACTGAGTAAAAAAAATATGCAGACTATATGCATAAAATGCACGTTTTTAATATAAAAGTGCAATAAGTGCATTTTGAATGTAACTCATGCCCATGCATAGTATACATATATATATATATAGTAACTACGTGGTATTCGTTTGGCGGGAATTACAAATCCGTAAATTCGTCAAAAGGTACGTAAAAGTCTCAGAAGGGGCGAGTGCGAGTAACATATAGAGAAAGTAAAATAAAATGAAAGACGAATAAAGAAAGTGGAAGATGAATCGCAGAACTAGGGGGTTTCCGGTGGGCAGAAGAGCATCCGTAAAAATCCTTATTAAGAATGAACCCTGCGTTTCGCTCATTTCTTATCCGGAATCGTCCCCCCCCCCCCCACCCACTCAACCCCTTACCGTTCAGACCGGTTGTCCCAGCAGCATCCCTCGAACCCTGCCATTGCGATTAACCCTTCCATTTTATTCAAAAATTTGCAGGCGCGTTTACGAGAATTTCATGGGAGCCCCCACTCCCACCGCTAAAATATCCCTGACGTCATATGAAAACATAATTCAAACAGTCCCAAGGGATGGGTAATATATTCGCAGGCCTTCGCGTGTAAGCTATCCCCTCCCCCCCCCTCCTCCTCGTCCCAATGCAGTTTCCCCAAAGCGAAAATAAATTCAATTACAAATGGCGCCACCCACTAATTTGCCAGCGTTGAACCGTGAAACGGTAGCAACAAGGCTAGTTGACATAATTGCAATTTATTTTGAGGCGTTATGCCAGTTTTGACAGGGGGGGTGGAATTAGGGGGTTCGTGTCGGGTACGTTGCCTGAGTGGATTCTCGTGTTCGTTCTCATCGGAGCGACTCTCTCTCGTTCTCGCTGTACCCAGTTGTATCCGTTAGTCTGGTTCGTCCAGGAGTCGTCCTCGTGAGGTCGCTGAGAACCAAACACCCAGGTACTTGTGTTACTGCGTACGTAGTATACAGTGCTTGTCTCTCTCTCTCTCTTTCTCTCTCTCTCTCTCTCTCTCTCTCTCTCTCTCTCTCTCTCTCTCTCTCTCTCTCTCTCTCTCTCGTGCCGAATCCTGGTTCCGATCCAAGCACCTTCACCAGCGGGCAGCAACCAGCCCTAGATCATTGATCAAACACTATCTGTTTATCCCCACTTCGGAATAGCAGGAGCCACGGGGTTGAGCCGCGCCCGATTTAGCATCGCCCTAACCCTCCCCCGGCGTAATCCAGGAGTGGGTGGAACCGGTGCCAATGCACCTTCAAGTGGGTTATCGCGATAATTACAGCCTGTTTCTCTCTGCCCGTGGAACGTCGTTCCCAGTGGTGCGCGAGCACTTGCGATTGTGATTAATTAGCCGAGTCTCGTCTGGGAGTGAGGATTGCCGTGGCTCCCCGGGAAAATAGAGACAGGGACGAAAAGGGAAGTAGGAGGAGAGAAAAATAATTAAGCTTCATCCACACTCGCGATAAGCATTCTCATAAGAAATATTAAAGAGCAATGCCCCGCGTATGGCGGCTCTTTAAATTTTACCGAGCGGATTCCGACAACGATGCTGTTTCCTGATAACGGTCCTGGGTCAGGTCAAAGGTCGAATGAGTTTTAAATATCGCCACTGCCAGACACCGTTGACGGGCCGATATTGCGATATCGATTGCCGACTGTCATTCGCTTTCTAGGGGGAAAAAAAAAGAGTGGATGCTGAAACGCGACACGTAACGACGTCGCGCGAAAAATCCTTCCATCCTTATCTACGCGCTTGGCCTGTAATCACAGCGTTACCGATAACCCGACGACGCCTAATGCGATCCTGAAATTGATTTTCAACAATATTCTTAATTTCGTCGTCTTTACGTTTTACCGTTATCATTTTTATCAATCGATACCGCGAATTACTTGATAACGATGCTCTTCGGTCATTTCTCGATGTTTACCCACTGCGATCCCTCCTTCTGCTGTATTTGAACGTTCTATCGAATCCTAATGGCGCGTTCTCACGGGCTGACTAATGGCACGCGATAAATATTAATGCACGCTACTTTATCAGTGTTTCGCGATACGTCGTAACTCCTGGAAACTCATGGAAACACTCCATACTCTTTCTCACTCTCTCTTACGGTGTCCCGAGGGCTGTGAAAAAGGCGCCTGTGGTACCAACGATAAAGCTGCGTTCCCGTTTCTTTTGCGACTGCAGTGCCCCCTGTGGTGCAACTGCAACCTACACATATATACATATATATACAGAACCATTTACTATTCTACCTACATAGGTTTTCATGCGGGTAGGATATGTTCCCGGATC
>JARQSU010000528.1:1138745-1189245 GCA_030142265.1 Calameuta filiformis | reverse complement strand
AAGAGACTGCCTCGCGGGAAACGGGAGGTTCAAAATTGTATTTCAAAAAATTTTTCAAAAAATATTTAAATCACCGGAGACTCGTTTACCGTGGTATCACTTCTTAGTGACAATTTCCAAAATTAATATCACCCACAAGGCACTGCGAGCGATACCGGACGAACGATAGACGCGCGCATTTCAAAAGAATACATCATTCGATCTATCGGCAATCAATTTCAATTATATACACGGTGTACATAATTCACGAGGAAATGACAGTTAGTAAATTTACCTGCGACTTCCGAATGGGAATTTCATGATGATTTACGACCTATGACGTCTCTCTGTGTCGATATCTATACACATATATGTATATATATAACGGGTAACGAAACTCGGACATTTTACATTATTCATATATGTGCGTACAGGGTGACTCGTACGTCTTTGATGAATCGTATATATTCGTGTTGCAATGTGCAAAGTGCAATATCCGACAGGGTTAAAGTTCGCGTCTGTTTTATTCGCCTGTATCTTGTACGTCTGTAAAAAGGATCATCTCATTATGCGGCTGAAAACGTGTCGAGCTTTATGGGAGTCGTTACGATCTACATTACACGCTGACTGTATATCTATATAGTATACGTATGCGTGTTGTATATATATATATATATTGTATATATATATATATACATAGGTAGTATTCATATATGTATAAGTGTAATATGTAAATTACGTGGCGTATAAATCTACGTAATATCTCAACCTCGCGATATCCCTCGTCTTCCCTTGGGATTCCTGTTCCTTCTTCATCCCTTTATCCGTATCCATTGGTTTCATCTCCTGTGGGCAGATACTCGCGAATCTGGAAAAGTAAATCTTCCATGAGTAAAAGATCCTTACACCCTGTATATCATTACGTCGCGGCCTTATACGTCATCGCAGTTGTCCGTTTTGCGTATTTCATGCATACAAGGATAATATTTTGCGGGATAATTTTTTTCAAAAATTTTTCTTTATGGTCGTATAGGTGTTTTTTTTTTTTAATTTTTCGCGAATCTCGAGTCCACCGACTCGAGGGAGGATTCGCGAAATATTTCCGAATTACGTCATGTACAAATTCGTCGATTCGCTTTAGGCTCGTTACCACCCAGTGTCATTGAATTTTGGTGTTCCTGCCTACGGCCAGGAGGATTTTCAAAATACTTCAGAATTTGCAATTGTAAGTATCTCGGCGTTTTTTTTTTTTTGTTAGGGGGTGCAAAGCGCACTCTGGAAATATTTTCCCAGGTTGTGCAAGTGCCTTGACGAGATGCAAATGGCGTCGCTGCCTTCCGAGGCTTTAGTAGAGACAGGCAGACGGGCATTTATATATAGATATATATATATATACATATATATACACATGTATAACTATGATCAGACGGAAAGACGCTCGGGGACATTAAATATTGTTCCTCTTGGAAGCACTTGGCTCGAATAATACAATTATTGATACAGTACCGAGAGAGAGAGAGAGAGAGAGAACATATATATATATATACACAAAGAGAAAGAGAGAGACAGAGATACCTGCAGAGCGTTAAGAGAGGCGACTAAACGCTTTATTGCGAATCGGCAGACTCCGCTAGAGTAAATGGGCTCGAGTAATAATAAAAAGGGGTAGGTCGACGACTAATGGGGTTGCGGAATAAAAGCGGGAGAAGCCGGTATGGCCTCTGTACGTGTAAAAGAATGTATTCGCCGTGTCGTCGCATTGTCCTCGTCGCATCTTGTTCCACCTTCGGTATTTAAATAAATGTGTAATTAAACGCGGAGCAGCCATTCCGGAAATGGACGTCGCTTTACGTCCTCGACGGAAATTTTAGAATTCCTGGCAAATTTTTTTTTTCCTTCCCCTCTTATTCTCTCCCCTCTCCTTCTTCTCTCCCCTACCTTCCTCGTTTGTGCGTTCAACGTTTTCTTCGTCGAGGCTATTTACATTGAGCCCGTTTGTTTGCCGTGCTGGGTACAATAACCCCCCTGTGTCAACCCCTATCTCCTCCCATCCCGCACTTGTTGACCTTTCCTAAAAAGGGCAATACAAATTAGATTTTTAAGTAAATTTTATCTATCTGCCACTCTCGACTTTTTCGACCTCTCATCCCTCTTATCATACCCTACGTCTCATGTATATATTCAGTCGGACTAAACTTTTCAATTTGGTGTTTTTCCTTTTTTTTTCTTTTTTTTTTAGTTTCTTTTTACTCTTGCTGTTGGCACTTCCTGTGCTGAATTTCTTTTTTTTCGGTTCAGGATGCTTTTTATGCTCTTTGTTCGTATCGCGATTCCGGTTTTGGAAAACGGATAGATTTTCTTGCTGACGCCCACACGGTGCCACGTATAATTTGTTACTGTATTTCTGTGCTGTATACTGTATATATATATATATATAGTATACAGCTCTATGGCATTACACACATATACATATATATATGTGTGTAATGCCATAGAGCGACTGTTACTTCCGGTATTCGTGGATGGTGTTAAAGCGAAGGAAAGCACGTGGCGAATGCGACCGCAGGAAAATTTCAATTTTGGTCAATCGATATATGTAGTATCGTAATACCGGGTGAAATTTTTATTTTCAACGCAAAGGCAATTTTTTTTTTTTTTTTACAAAGTGAGTTTATTTATTGGTTTCATGGTTCCTTGAAGAATTTCTACCGGTTCACGTGTGTCTATGGGAAATTGAGAAAATTCAAAGTTCCTTGCTCCTGCCTTTACGTGCTTACAAATACAGGGAATAAATATTGCGAATATTTTTCGCGTAGATATTCGCGAATCGCGTGCTCGCTCATGTAAATTTATGCTTTTACGCTCTATTGGCCGCGATTACACTCGGCTGAGCTTGTCCTCGATTTACGATTTCGAAAGGACAGGAAGCGGGGTTGAATTTGCTGATGTAGCTGTATACGTTATTTTAAGCACGTGGGAGAGTCAGGGTGCGCGTAGCCACGTGATATATTTTGAAATTTTATTTTTTTTTCGAAACTTTTCGTAAAATTAATATTTTATTTTGCGGACTCAAATAATTGTTAATCACGAAGAACGGATCGTGGGGTACATATGCATGAGACGATCCATGTCACTTCAGCCAGTAAACAAAAAAAATTCGACAAATAATTTTGAAAAATCGAGTTACTTTATTGAAAAACATTCATCGAGTGTCAAAATAAAAAAAAAAAAAAATTCTGACGTTTTTTCTCTTTGATAGCCATTTTTAATTATCCATAAAAATCTCGTTGATAAATAAAATTATTTGTGGAATTTTTTTTTACTGGCTCAAGTGACACGGATCGCCTCGCACACATATATCCGTGTCGTTGAGAATAATGAAAAATGAATTCCGAACTGCGAGTGGGTTTGCAATATTTGCAGCGAATCATTGCACTTAGCTCGGTCTAAAGTTTCTCTCCGCTCTATGTGAATTCGCCTTTACACCCCCTTTCGTATCATCCGAAGCTTCAAACTTTTCAGTCCAAGTTTCCTTCGTTCGGCGTAGAACTATCAAACTCGTTAAAACTTATGTTATGCCGGATTCAAATTAGCGAGCGAAGGAACCAGGAAAATTGGCGAGCGCCCGATAATCGAAGTTTTCATAAGAGCAATTGGCAAATTTTCATGCTCCTAGTCTTTTTGCAAAAAAAAAAAAGAAAGTAATTACAGTGAAAATTTTCAAAGGACTTCCGGTTCGAAGACGTTACAGTCCCTCGCAAAACCCCGTCTGTTTAATAGTCTCGGGACATACCCCCATAGCCATATAATAATCCATCAGACTTGGGAATGATAAAAGTTGAACGCGCAATAGATTATCAAAGTTACGAGGGTGACGGTTCTATGGCGGCCATAACTCCAGTCTGGATGCACGGCCCGTGTCTGATGTGGTCTTGCTAGACTGTCTAATTAGTTGTGCTGCAGTAACGTCACACCGGAAATTACAACGTGTCAGTCCGGGCACGGAGTTCCGACATTAACTGCATATAACAAAGAAAAAAGCATACAGAGTTGATTTTCCCCTGTGGATTCACTTTTTTGCTGGAATTATAAAAGATAAATAAAGACTTTTCGTGCCCCGTGGATGGAGATTGAAAATAATTAATGTACATCGCAGTCGCTCTAATTAATTTTGCACGAATAAATAAAGATTCTTATTATTTTTGTTTCAGAATCTCAAAAATCAAATTATGACGACTAATCTCTGGGTGGAACAGGTGAGCGAATGACGTCATTTTTGCCAACCTAAATTTACACCCTCTATTCTTAGTGATAAGCTGATAAGGGATTTACGGTGGTAAGTTTGTACGTTTGTACGTAATTTTTTTATAGTAATTTTTTTTTCGAATACCAATTTCTGTCTAGGAATTTTTTGTGTACTTCGCGATCCCCCCCTTCTCCCTCCACCTTTCACAAAAATTTCTTTATCACTAGACGTCTTTGCAGTCACTTTTTTGATAACAACCCCTGAGAGTATTGAGTAACGGTATTAGCATGCTGACGACGCGTGTCACGTGGGTTGACTGATAACCTTCGTTTCCCCTATTTTATAACCCGGGTTGTATCTGAACGAAATGGCGCTTCCGTAGTATCGGGATGGTTTGCTCGTACGTTCTGTATATTTGCACAGAATGACAGGCAAACTGCCGGGTTCTGACGAGCGGGCTAGATATGCCGATAACGCGACGATTTTGCTTTCACGTTACGGAATTATCATATCTGTAGCTTTTGCTCGTCTTTACAACCCCAGCTCTAATATGAACCGCACACGTTTGGAGTATTGCGAATAACCGCGTTGGTTGACGAATTTGCAATTTATTATGTCGAACGGATCCTGCGTATCGATATACGTTCGAATCGAAGTCCTACCCTGCGTTTAACATTTTGATTTTCAATGCGTACGTATAAGGGATAAATTTTGATAAGCTCAAAAAAAAGCACAGAAATGCTTTATTTTAACACGTATTTTCGCACGGCGGTTTTTCCGCCGGTTTTTCCCGTCTTTCATACTGACGCGCGTGTTTACGGAGGTTGGCTCGAAAAGTTTTGATCGCCAAATGATATACTTTCAATTTTCTAATCCCCCGGGAAAATTCATTTTGAATTTATTTGTTATTCTCAAAGCCACGCGCTTATGAATTTAGTCTGTAACTGTACGGTGTGCGCGCGTGAGATTTACTGTCCATAGGTATATTGCCTCGTGAGAAAAACGTTCTGTTTTCGTAATGGAGCCGATAATATCTCTTTTATCGTCTCGGCATTGAAACCGGATGCAGCCACTACATCCGGTTCCTCGCACGTAAAAAGAGACTCTGCTTCAAGGCGCCCGGAGGTATTATGCGATTTTGTTTTCCAGTCACTGGAAACGCGCCTTGAATTCAGTTGAACTTTAAAATGCCGATTTTCACGCTGCTTCGACTATTTTTATCTCGGTAACTTTTACCCTTTGACCTCTGCGACCTTTGTGCGACGCTTGATATTTTTCCAGGTGCAAAATATCCGACCTTTCGTTTTTCACCGTTTGGTCGACGTTCGTCGAACTCGAGAAAATATTTTTGACATACATTTTTTTTTCTTTTTTTTTTACTGACAAAGAAAAGAGAAAACCGACAGTCAGTGACTTTTATTTGGCACGTCAATATTATCGTCCCGATATTTTTAACATTTTTCGCGAGAATTTTATCGCTTTCAAAAATTCTACAAGTACCAAGTAACACTAAAATACTGTTGAAGAGTGAATAATTATTCGAAAAAATTTTCAAAATTTCTTTCCTATTTTCACAAAAATGGCCGTCGGTCTGTACTAAAATCTTACGACTGGTCCATACAGACGGCTAGAGATTCTCATCCCGTATGACGATTATAGCCCACGTGGTCTTGTTCTTTTTTTTGCCCTAGAAATTTCGCAATAGATACGTCCACGTTCCTGGTACAAAGAAAATACGTTTTTCGCAGTTCTTTTCCAACAGTCGATGCTTCCTCGTTCTTATTTTTCATACATATATATTATATTATATATGTAGTATACATATAAGTATTATATATATATACAGTACTTCAACTCCCACAAAATCGCGTAGAATCCTAACACACAATTTCCACCTTCAATATTTCCCAGTACCCAAGAGAATATACCTTTCTCTCTCTTTCCCTTTACATTCTCCTATGTGTACCTGAGTATTATATTTTCAACATCTCCGCAGCCACCCTCGCTCCGATTCGATACATCTGCGCAAATTCTCTATAGGGTCGCGACAAGTAGATCGGCTGGCGGACAAGCAATCTCGTCAGACAGCAATAAAATCATTGATATATATATATATATATATAAATATATAGACACATGCATATATATACATATATATTTCAAATAAAAAATTTTTTTTCACACTAACAAACCAGTCCTATTTTTTCTCTCGATTTCAATTTATTGACAGTCAATATAAACCCTGTACGCTTTCAAGCGATAAGTGACTACATGCCTTTGCCCACGAAATGTACGCGCAAGCATGTATGCACGTTATTTTGATATACTGCAGAATAGCTGGATTCATATACCAACTGTGCCGGAATAAAAGCATAACGAGAACCGTTTTCGTAAAATAACGCTGGCTTTCGGGAACGAGTGAAATAAATTTGCGTTAAACGAGACCAATTCTCCGTTTGGAATGTGTCAGGGATTCCTTTTGGCGTTCGATTTTTTTTTACGTTAAAATAACGACGAGCAATTTTTTTATCTTTTAGCGGGTAACGAGAAACTTTGAAAAAAAAGAAAAAAACATTTTACGCTCTTTGGATTCGTTGCAGCGAACACATTTTTGAGACATTAATTTGGTACTTTTGAGTGGTAATTTTTCTTTTTTGTATTTCACGAGGCGTCACGCAATTCAATGACTGTATCAATAATTTGTTTATATTTTTCGTATTGGCTGTTTCAAGTCGTGGTACGACTACAAGCTGCGATGGGAGCCCAAGGAGTACGGAGGGGTGCATATGTTACACGTGCCATCCGATCACATATGGCGACCCGATATAGTTCTCTACAACAAGTAAGTCGATAATTGATTAATTGACTTTGTTTCACTTGCGTTTAATTATAACGTAATATTATCGAGTAGCGGCTAAGCATGACGCCAAGAAAATTAGAGTCGAGTGGACGCCGCGACGCTTTTATTTTATTTTATTCGTATATCTTTATATAGCCTTTTTTCTTTTTTAATTACCCGGCAGCGTTCGTCGTTCGTTATGACGTTTTGGCTTTTTTTTTTTTTGTAATCAAACAGGAGAAAATTAATTAAAAATATTTTCACGGTACTGTACTTTAAGGTCACGCGGTACCGCGTACGGTGTCGAATGTCCACTCGACCCGTACGAAATAACAGAGTTTCTCATACGTGTACGTGTATTACATTGCTTATGGTGAATATTGAAAAAAAAAAAAAAAAATCACTCTGACGTGCAATTCGAAAAAAAAAAAAAATGATCGCCCGTTCGAGACGCGACGATATTCTGTCGTAACCATTTTTTTTTTTTCTTATCTTCGACGTAAAAGCGACATAGATCTTTCTCTCAAAATCTTATTTCGTTAGTTTTAGTGGAAAGAAAATTTTGTATTTTTTTCTCTCTCTTCCATCTCGCTCCTTTTCATCCGAGACACTAATTCCGTCTTTGTCCGACTTCTATTTTCTAATTCCCACTGTGATTCATCATTTCCTCCTGTACGTGCCTGTACCAACCTATATATGTATACTCACATATATATATAATGCAATCACGTACGTCCTTTTTTTTGCCATTTCCACATCCCGTAACCCCAAACCGTCATCCCCCTTTGAGCGCGTTTGCATAAATTTTTCGCGCGGCCGACGAGCAGGCGAGAGCGCAAAACTTGGGCCGAATTTACGTTCGTTTGGCACGTCATTCCCGTTGGTTAAGTTACGATAAGTCTGAAACGTAGACGGGATAGATTCATATCGCATGAAAATAGGGGCGCTGCGGCGAGTGTCTGGATGAGCGCGGGTAAAAATTAAAGAAATGAACGAAATGAGAGAAAAAAACAAAAAAAAGATGAAGAGACATTAGGCAACAACAAAAATCCAACCCCGACACGTTAACGGTACAAAAAAGAAAGAGAAGAAAAAAAAAATGAATAATTTTCCCAGCCTCCATTCGGCATACCCCCTGAGACAATCTCCCTCGGAGATCAGGTGTATCCGGCGCAAGGATGTTTGTCACGGACAGTAATCAGGAAAGGGAATGGAGTCCTGTACACTGTAGAGGGAAGAATTCTATACGATATTCTGAATCGTCACCAGCATCTTTTTTCTACTTCGAATTTCTTTTTCAGCCCTAATATAAGGTATAGGGAGAGTATATGGAATTTTATATACACACGAAGACACGTATGTATATGTATAAACTTGGGCTATTCGTTTAGGGATGGGAGGGGGGGTGCCTATCTTTTTTTTTAAAAAAAAAAATGAAAATCAATACTAGACGATCGATAGGTTCGATTGGTTTTCACACGTTTCATATGTACATTTATCTCTATTTTTCAAGGGTCTGTTTCTATACTATATTCACGTATGGATAAATTTACGATAGTCGATTTACATTTCTATACTCGATTCGCATTATCATCTAGGGAATTACGACTCGGATACGTTTCAGAGGGTGGGTTGTGACGTACTTTGAATTCTGAAGATTGGCACCATTGTATGTATGTACGTCAGCATCCCCGTCTACGCGTAGCTGTCGATGGGGCGTCGCGACGGAAGATTAACGTACATGTGAAATGTTGATACTCAGTATTCGATTCTACGTGTATACTATGTTCGTGCTTAATCTTTTTTTTTTCTATGGTTATACAATTTTCTAGTTTTTTTTTTTTTTTCTTTCTCAGCACTTCAGCCACGTCGCAAATGCTATTTCTCTCGGTTTGTTTCCTCTGTGCGCAGTCGAGAAGATTTCTTTTTTTTTCTCTCTCTCTTTTTTCCGACAAAATTTCATTCGGCTTCATTCCTCATTTTGACTTTGTGTCAGAAATTTCCGCCATGGAGTTAATTCGATTTCTTCTGGTTCCATTAGTTACTTATTTTTTTTTTCGTTTTTCTTTTTTTCTTTCTTTCTTTTCTCTCGTGCCACTTCCTATACTAATTCTTTGCCTGTCGTCATACTGAAATCGGGAACGTGTTGAGGGATATGATTTATGACGTAGGCACTTTCCTTGTTGCCATGACGATACGAGAGATTAAGTACGAATGGTCGAAAGATTTTTGGGTTTTTTTTTCGTATAAAAATATATTTCGAATTCTGCGAATTTTTTTGAAGATTTACGTAATTCTAGAAAAATTCAATTCAAAAGTGACAGCTGTCAAACTCGAAAGCGAATCAGGAGCATCGGGTCAGTTAACGTAACTTAAAGGCGAGCGCAGCATCGTCGAAAACTATTTTCCTCCCGAGGGTGCGAAAAGGGTTTTACGTATCCGCAAAGGATAAGTACTGGAATCTCTCGCGAAAGATACACGTAAAAATGATTTATCATTCCCGGTACAGTTGGGTTCTATAAATTTCAGATACGAGTCGTAGGGATGTTTTTTGGGGGGAAAGAAAAAAAAAAGCGTCCTCCAAGTCCAGAGGCGCCAAAAGACATTTATCTCAAATAGCGTAAAAAAAAGGGGGCTCGATCAATCGAGTAAACTTTGATTTTTTTTTTGTTCCTCTTACAAAAATTTCTTCTTCACGTCGATTCTGCCATTTTAGGACGTCAGTGTCAATTAACGTTACCCGTGACGTAATTCTGCGATAATCTCGTTGCCACGAAAACCTGACAAATAACAAGACGGCCGCAGTACATAGATCGTATAAACTTGCCGATCTCATTAAAGTCTTAATTGATCCCCAGCATTAGCATCGGCATATACGGGCTCTTGCGTTGTGGTCGCGTAATGCCAACCTAACCTAACAAACTCTGAATTCAAAACGTCCATCAGGACATCACTTAGAGACACCATCAGCGGGGAAATCAGTCTAGGTTAGATTCCGGCCTACGGGAAACAGCCGGAGATTCCTCTGGTAGACGGTTCTACCAACCTGACGTTAATACGAACATTCCTCATATGTGGTATAACGCGTATACAGTGTTACGGCTATGCTTAATATACCATGTACCAGCTGCACGGAATGTTGGCACACGTGTCTAAACAGATAGAGACACTTTGAGATCTTAATATTGATCCATGGACCAATGGACCAAAAATATTTCGACTTAGTCAAATTCCATATTGCGCATCCCGCTGCGATATGAATTTTCGAAATTTTTAAGGCCCACAGGAATTCATATTGGTTATTGGGTGACTATTAGCACAGTGGCGTAGGTGGCTTTAACCCTTTTTTTCTGGACGTCAATTAAGGGTCGATTGGACTATACCTACGTATACAGATGCTATTTGGTCCGACTTCATATCGATGTATTTCTCTCACCTCCACACATGGCACAGGTCGAAGGTTACCTACTCTGGATAATAGGGTTGATTACGCAGTTGAAAGTTCTTGCATGCATTGCCAAGATGGAAAACCTTGAGCTCGCTTGATTAAATCGGCGACCCAATTGAAATCTCCTCGAGGACAATTAAATGCCTGCGGGTACACAAGCAAGTGGTGATTACTAATAGTAATTAGAGGATCGTTTAACGAATTATGATCGATATTCACTCCTATTACGTAATAGCAATACTGAGTCTATCGGATATATAAAAATGGAGTAAATATTAATTCTGGTGCGAAAGGTGGGTTTTTTGGGGAAATTTTTTCAAATTGCGTAAAATTGATGAACAGATAATTTTTATGAAAATCAAGTACAGATATCGATAGTGTAATGGAGCGAGGCGTGGATCTGTTGATTGGTAATTATTGATTTTTCGAAACCGTGTCCATTGTGCAATGAACGAGCTTAATTTAATTTTACATCGATTTGATTGCAGTGACGTAACATATAAAAATATTATATCCTGTTTTAATTGCTCGGGTATCATAACGTATGGCAAATTGAATTTCGCGCTTGGGTAAGTAATAAAATTTGCAACATTAGCATTCGCGATTTTTATATCCACGCTGATGTATAGATATACAGAGACGCGTAACTATCAGCCCTGGTGGCTGAACATTGCGAAATTAGTCGAACGATCAATGGCCGCTGATCGATTTTTAGAGTTAAGGATAATTTTGAGAAATTGCAAAATTTTGGATCGGTTTTTTCTCATTTTCAAAAATACAGTCCTGATAAGATAAAATTACGATAAACAGTCTGAATGTATCGGTATAAAGAAAAAAATTGATACTCGGAAACATCAACCGTCGCAAAACGTCGAACTGTCAGAGATAAAAAATCGTGTATTGTAAATTGATGAAATGATCGTAAAATCAATAGCATCTCTGAGTAACTTGATGACTCCTTATCTTATCCCAATATCCTTTGTCTCGTGATACCCGATTGTTCCGATATTTTAAAATATGTCCGGAAATCGAACGACGACTTCAAGTAAGACCGAACCAGCCACCCTCAATCGTATTCAGGATCTTCGAAGGATCCTTGAGGATCTTCGAATTTCGTTGGATCTGGAAAGAGGGAGATTACAGGAGGAAATGCAAAAGATCGTTTGGACTACTTATTGCGCAATTGATCCGGAATATACGAAAGGACACGAAGGTTCCTTTCATGCCTTATAAAGGATCCGGATATATCCTGTCGCTAGGAGTCCTAAGGGGAGTCGAACGATCAAATGCCGAATGGGAAATGCTCGTTCCTGTCGCAGATAACTTGGCTTTGGACGAGGATCGCTTGGATATGGGACGGCAGCTTCGAACTCATTCAAATCAGTTATCCAGTAGGAGATACGATGACTGGGATGTAAGTGGAATAGTTTGCTCGAACCGAGTATAGGATTCGGAGACAATTTGATTAATTTTTTTATTTACCTGTAATGATCAATTTTTTTTTTTTTCATTTTCAAGGAATCATTAATTTTTTTGCCCCTTTCATACTCGATTATGTATCTTATCAGGGTTATCCAGAACGACTGATAATCACTGAGGATCATAACTACGGCGGCCATATTGCTCGTTCGACACTCTCGAATCTCTCGAATTTCTACAAGAAAAAGATTTTCGATCTTCAGGCGAATTGCTGCGCGGAATTAAATCAGGTCAAGTATAGGTTTATCGAGTCCTTGCAGGGCATGGAAAATTGGCAAATTCGCAAAAACAAATATCGCGAGCAAGTATTTGCAAGGGTAAAGAGTCATCGAAAAATTGGCGACACTGTGGCACGTGACACGAGACACGAGGATCTGTGGAAAATGGCAGCTCGAGAACGTAAATCTCTCTTCAGATCAAAGTACGTTTTAAAATTTTATAACCAATTTTTTTTTTTTTTTTTTTCGTTGAAGATTTATTGTTTTTGAATTACATTTTTGTCGCATAAAATTTTACTCTTTAATCTCAAGAATATTTATCGTGAAATTTCAATTCGAAGTTATCATTTGATTTCCAGAGTTACTCGTTACGTGTTATTGATTTATTTTTATGATATTCATCCCCCCCCTCCCTCCCACCCTACTGGAATTCTCTTACCACTCGTTCCCTTTGACAAGTTTTTTTTTTTTTTCATCGTTCTAAACCGAACGCTGAAAATCATCCTCACGATTCAATAGATCTCTGGTCGTCGATAAAGTTCAAAGCTTCTGGTCGAGCAATGTCTGCTGTACCGGGAATCGTAGCGCCGCCGACATTTGCGGTTTGATCTACTAGGCATTCGGATTTACGTGTCGAATACCACTCGAGTCTTCGACGTTACTGACTTTCGCCTCATCCTAGAGTCATTCGACGATATTTCCTTGGTCACATTGAAAACGCTTCCAGCTACGGTATTACGTATAACCACGAGGACGCCATTTTGGAAAAAAATAAATAAATAAAAATATCACAGTAGCGATGCCAGCTGGTGAATTTGTAATTGAATAATTTGTAGGATATATACAATAATTTGTATCATTATTATTATACATGATTATATTCGAAATTTGTATGAAATATTAATTAAACGAGATAACGGCTAAGAAATGATTATTTTGAAAAATCACAGGTATCCCAAAAAAAAATAACGGAGATCCGAACAAACGTAATATACTAAAACCATCGGGCAAACGATAATCACTGGCGAAACGTCAATCCCATTTGAACCCGAAAGGTATTCTGGGTACTTGCTTCCCGTGGATTAACGAGATGAAGTTTTTAACGACGACGAACCCGCCGTAGAATCTTTAAGTCGTGGGGATGACGTGGAGGAATGATGACGGAACGTCGAGGGAGCAACGGCGAGAGCGTCTAGCAGGTCGGATGTCAGAGGTCGGAGGTCGCAGTGCATTAGATTCGCCGGCTAAGCCTTTTATAAGGGGAGAAGTAGAGTGATGGGACAAAGGCGAAGTCTGTCTTGGCGGTTTCGAGTTGAGGGAAGGAAGGAAGAATGGAGGAAGGAAAGAAGCTGAAGAAACGGTGAAGTGAAGTGGGTAAAGCAGGAATCTAGGTAGCCGGAATACCACCGAGTCTACCAGCCGCCATTGTATGGCCAAAGTGCACTCTCTGCTAAATCAACCCCCCCTTCTTCACCCCCCCTCCTTAGATCTCAACCCTTCATCCTTCATTTTCTTCTCCACGTCCACCACGTACATTCCTCGCGTCTATCCCGCTTTGGATTTTTCCTGAATCTCTTTCTACTTGACCTTGGCCAAATGCCGAAGAGCATCTTGGCTAAGAAGATGACCGAGTCTTGGAACTCTCGTTGAACCGTGCATTCACCTAGTCGTTGGATAGTTTGAAATTTTTGAAAAAAAATTTTTTTTTTTTGAAAATTACTTTCTAGTCTCTCGCACTTTAATGTTCGCTTGACTCTTGGATTAAGCAACATGGCTGAAAGCTACTGGACAGGATTTAAGTCTCTTCACCGTTTAATTTTTATGCATTTATACATATAGAAGACATTTTGGCAAGACGGCTATTATAGTTGTTCGGGTATCCGGTTGATTTTTTGAAAATTTTCAATGCCCGTTATCGGACTCTTATCGGGTACTGTGTCACGAGTTTAAGTTATTCTAGGTTATGTGTATTTAGAGGCGAAAGGTTATTCGTTCCATTGGACCATGTTGATTAAAGTGGGAAAATTCGAAATTGGTCTTAGGTCACGTTCACAACGGCAGTTATAGGCACGTAGACGTATAAGGGCTGCTGATACCGAATCAAAGTGACTTCAAAGCTGACGTTTCCGGTTACTTGAGGATTCGGACTGTTACCTTGATTTATCGTTTACGGTCAGAGTAAAGGGTCTGTTAAACGATGGCCGACATTCAATATTGGTCAGGTGACTAACATTTACTGCCTTTACGCACTCAATGCTAGTCAGCTTTTTCTCTTTTATGGTCCTCTGGGTTAGGTTAGGTGGGTACATACGTATAAGCTGTTACGGGTCGATCCACTCTTCCCTCGTACTCAGGGCGTCGGCGTCGTGTTTACCCCTTCGTTTTGACGAAATAAATTTCTACCCCTTTGCTCATTGGCGATAAAATAATTTTGGATTTGACAATTAATTTTGAAAACTAAAAATGGGCTTAATAACAAAAATAGGTTTTAACGGGCGTTACGGGAGATTTTACGGGGGATCCTAGGATCCTTGAGCTTCCTAAGTAATTGGCTAATTTTCATAATTAGCCAGCAATATCGACTCTCAATTAACCCGATAATGGCGACTAGCGTCGTGCCAGCGACTCTTGAGATTTATGAACGGTGAACCAGGATGGGATTATCAGGCAATTTGTCCTTATCTTCCGATCTGGTGAAAGTCGCTTGATTGCTCGTTTCCTTTAAAAAAATTTAATAATAAAAAAAAAGAGAGAGAGGATTTATAACTGGCATCTTTATCGGATGATTGTTATTAAACTTTACGTGCCTGCTGAGATATCGCACTTTGGGATTAATTAAGTTTCTCTTTTTGATCTTGCCGCGTCGGACGGGATCGCTTGAGAATTGCGGCTGAAAACAATTACGAGGGATTTTCCTTTGAAAATCCTCGAGCTCCAAGAGAGACTACTCACTAGCCCCTTAATCTTCTCCTATCTTTAGCTTCCCTGTAGTCTCGATCAATGATTCACAAGACGTAAACCCTCTCCGGACCATTTGGATCCGAGTTGAGGTAAAAATAAAATGCCCTCATCGGCCTTGATAAAAATTGAAAATTTTGTAATTGTTTTTTTTTTTTAAGAAAATTATTTTTTTCTTACAAATCCAATGTTCAACGACAAAATGAGGCATCGTTTTAATTGCACGAGATTCGCGTTAATTGACTTTCTTATAATCGCTATTAACCCAACAACGTTGCTTCTTTTGTCCGCAAATACGTGTGGCGCTTTGAGGCCGACGATCCCCTTTTGTCTAACCAACCATATTCCAGGATTCATTATTGCCGAGGGAACGAGACAGGAATCGAACAAAAGGGTTGAAAGGGACTAAGTGAAAAAAACATTCCACCGGAACGAAATATTTTTTGTTCTTTGTACCTTCGCGTACGGCCACATTGTACGGGTCCGAAAATTGATTAGGGTTAACCGTGAGTACTGGTAGTCTGTGCTTTTTGTATTTCCACTTTGTTTTTGTATTTTTTGAAAAAAGTAACGTGCTCCCATTATTTCACTTTTTTTTTCTCCACCCTAATTCCCCACTCTCGTTCGCTGCTTAAAAAATACCCTAACCCTTTATTGAAAATACAGCCCTGGGTCTTCGATCTTTCTGAAAAAAAAAGAAAAAAAATATCTCTAACCTCACGACTGGCTAATGCATAACGTAACGATTTTGCTTTCTTCCTCTTCCTCTCTTTAGCTTTACCATCTCCCCTTATCTTTCGCTACCCAACAACAACGGACTAAGATCCATGATCGTTCGGCAGTAGCGAATGGTTTTTCGAATTTACTAAAGTTTCTTCCAATCGAATTTCAGGCTCTCCCTTGGGCTCTGGAAACGCTCGATATTCAGTTAGCGGAACTTCATTGCGAGAACATCTCGAGGACTGCCGAAGGTTTGAGAGACGGTGGATCGGGGCGAAACATTTCTAAAAATTAGCTCGGCTAATTTTTACTCTCTTGGCGTGTAACGAAAGTCTCGATTCCAATTGGCAGTTTAGAGAGTTGTGACGAGGGAGGGAAAAAAAAAAGAAGTCTGGAGGAAAGGTCGAGAGTAAGGTTAAAGAAAAAAAACAAGGAGGTTAAAAGGGCAGAGAGAAGAGAAGCTTTTGCTATGTGAACTCGAGTGCCAGATGCCAATTCGATTTCCAGGCACGCGAGCAAAGTGCCACGTCGGTTCGTCTTCGACGAAACTCATTTCCTCGACTGAGTTTGAAGGGAGTCGTGCGGGATGAACCTAAAAGAGACCTCTGAAATTATATATATATACATACATATATATATATATATATACATATATACATATATATACGTATATTTGTTTCAAATAGCAAAAGCATATCTTTGAATTTTTCAAAGCCCCGATTTTTCGACTCGTCGAATACGCAGGGACTGATATTATCAGATGTTTCGTTATTTACCCGTAATACGTAAACTCGTGAAATTAGATCCTAAAAAAGTTACTCTCGACTGAGGTATCACAATTTTTTTTTACAAGAAACCTCATACAGCTAGACTCGGTCGACCTTTCCCAGGCTCGATTTAAAGAAACGTCATTTTTTTAATGGACCACTCTCGCAGTACTCGAGAGAGCAACGAGAATTACTCTGAAAGATTTTCTTCAATAGCACAGTACCTTTTAAGAGAGTGACTGCTATCGACCTGAAATTGCAATATCCAGGAGGACACTTTCTCGAAACGGTCCAGCCCCGAGTCAGACAGTGATTTCGAGTGAAATAAAAGTGGTCCGAAAAAAAATTCCAGGAACGAAGATCTTCAGCATCCTGATACTTGGTACGAATAATTGCGTCGTCCATTTAATCTCAATTCGACACAGACCGTACCTATCCAGTATCAACTAACCTATAAACCAGCTTATCGAATTATCCAATCGATTCACAGTCCACTCGGTTGATCCTTATCTCACGTCTAATCGTTTCCAGGCGAATTATACGTTATAAAAATATATTAAATAATTAATAATTTATATAATAATCTCGACCTCGTTCCTCGTCTCCTGCACGCACTGGCTCATCGGATCGTTTTACGCGCGAGCCTGACTGATTCTGCTCGAGGACTTTATGTCCGTTCCTCTGCGCGCTAGTTGCGCCAGGTGGCAGCAGCATCGCCAAGCTAACCCGCGCTACTCACAGTTCCTGTTTGTTTGCTGTTTGCTTCGGGATCGCGAAAGTGGTTGTTTATCAAACACTCTGGCATTGTTTCGAGCTTCCCGGCTAATTCCGTAGAATATTGATGGTACTCCGATAATGGAGTGTTCGGGCAAGTGGTCCCAGGTTCAAGCTGGTTTTATTGAGCTTCGGCGCGAAGTACGAATAGAATTCCGTTGCTATACCAGCGGCAGCCACTGTTACCGCCATTACTGTTGCAATTTCCGGTTGATTGTAGTTGCGCAATCAATGGCTCACTGGCCGTCCAGTACGTGTATTTGCTTAGTCGGGGAACGATATCATCGTGTTAGCCTGTGCTTACGATTCGTATACAGTTCGGCCATACGTCATTTTGACTACGGTGATCAGTACTGTGATTATTATTTCAGTTTTCCATCCAGTCCAGCCATTCCAAAGCGGAAACGTAGGAAGCAACGTGGCTATCGATAATGCTCAATATTCAGACAGAACATTGAATAGGCGCGTTTCCACGGTCTCTCGAAGTTACGTAATGAGTAACGAGAGAGGGCTCGAAATTGGAGAAATGAACTTTTACGAAAGTGATTAATGAAAAAAAAAAAAAATTACCCTCCAGCTTCCTTCGAATCCCTGCGAGTACGGAATCTCTTAAAATTTCGTGATTTTTCTCCCTTAAGTTAATTAAAATTACGTATCTGACGTAACGGCTGACTTTTTGCCTGGCTGCAAACAAATGATAATTTAACGGCAGATTATTGGCTCTCTCGGTAAACGCGGACGGCGCCCATGGTGTGTTCGTAATTTTGGTAATCAGGAGAACTCAAATGTTCGAGGGTTCCCAGAGGCGGGTCAGACCGCGTATTTTTTCGACCCTCTCGTCAGGAAGGTTATTACGCGTCAAGAGTTACCGTTAGTGAGAGTAACTGAGATAAAGAAAGGGGGAGAGAGAGAGAGAGAGAGAAAGAGAGAGAAGCCTTTGGAAATAGTGCTAGCGGGAAGACGCGTGTTTCTAGGGGAATATCTGGGTTAATGAATTGCCAGCGAGGAGGGTCACGTGCGCTACTCGTGGGCCAATGGGGCTGAGTAACCCCCAGAAGGAGGGTCGCTGATGGGGTAGCGCAGTGACTAAAGCCAAGAAGTGCGAGGATACCGATAACAATTTTATGACGATTTTAAAATCGGTAGAGACCTTATCGATCGGATCTTCCTCACCTACACTCGGTGCTTCTCTACTCGAATATATTCCTGTCACGCGACTATACACGTAAGGGAATCCTACTTACATTTATCCCAAGGGTAAAATTTTCTCTCTCGGTCACTCGATTAACCAGCATCCTTATGGCATACTAACTACTTCATATTTGTCCAAATCAGGCCTTAGGATCCTTCGGCTTTTGTTTGCTCTGTACACGAGGTATGGTTGGCTACCCCCTATAACGGGTGTTCAATTAATGGACCAATGAACTTACCTGGATTAAACATCGTATTTACATTTTCTATTTAACACCCGGGTTCTTTGTAAATATATAGATATAGTCATGACTATATGTTTCTAGTCTTGTTAGGTATACTGTGCGTATATATACATATGTATACGTATATATGGGCTTGATAACAAAACAATCCCATCCACGTTTTATTCACGAAAATCCATCGACCCTCCACTCTCGGGGATCGGGGGATTAGATAGTTGGTTTGTTTAGGACTCTAGGGAGGATTACACGATCCTCGGTAATAAGGCGACACTTGGCGGTGGCTTCGGGGTCAAGGAGTTAATCATTCAATGGTTTGATAGTACGTATTGGATTGATAATACGAGGCTTATTTACTTAGAGAGGATATACATACGATCTTATCGTTACTCAATTCAGTCGTTCGACCTAACCTTACTTTAGTATTACAAGTCCTGCCTGTATATCGGTTTGGGGTGTAGCGCGTAGCCACCTGGCGGAGATCTCGAGCAGCACCCGAGGATAATGGCAGTTCTTTCACAGACCGAAATGGAGAAACGTCTTCTTCGGAAACTTTCACGATCGGAAAAAGAAACGGACGGCTTTGTGTGAGGTATACATATATATAGGTATATACTGGTAGAGTATACGTGCTATATGGTATCTGCTGGTACTGTAGGAATCTACTACTCCGTTATCTACTACAGATGCAACTCGATGCTCCTGACTGGGTCTTGGTCCATCGGCTCTTTTAAAGTTTCACGTGCAGTGTCATTCGTATGTTTCTGGACATTACGATTTTATTTGCGAATAGCGAAGCTCTTGTAGTGGTACGACTGTTAGGTGACAAATAACGTCCGTGTACATCAGCCATGCGCACGGATACTTTTTTGGAGTTGGATAATATTTTTGAAAAAGAAAAATCAAAAAATGAAAATTTATAAATTATTATACAAGCTCACGTGGTTCAACGTGAAGGGGATGTAACTCGTAAGGTTTAAGGGTCTAGCGATACATTTTTTGAAAGGTCGTGCCTAGTTACTGTCTTTTTGGCTAATTAAAAATAACGTAAAGTGGGAATCGTTGAATCGTAAGTACAAAGTAAGCTCGACCGCCGCAGCGCCCAGAACCACTAATGTGCTCGCTCGCAGCGCGGACGGCAACTTCGAGGTGACGTTGGCCACCAAGGCCACCATCTACCATCAAGGCCTGGTCGAATGGAAGCCACCGGCCATATATAAATCCTCATGCGAAATCGACGTGGAGTACTTCCCCTTCGACGAACAGACCTGCGTCCTCAAGTTCGGTTCGTGGACCTATGACGGCTTCAAGGTAAACCAGCATGGTAGATCTTAAGGCGGCTGAACGAGTTTGCGACACGTGGACCACGAGATCCAACTGATCCTGGAAAGCGTCCTCGCCATTTAGTAAATAGCATAAGCATTGCGCCGTTGCATAATATAGGTAACCTGGACTAAAGAAAATTATTTACTTGGGTACCCAAAGGTACCCATGAAAAAAAGTCGATGCTCCATCCATGAAATTTTTCGGAAAAATAATAACGGTGATAGGTCGATATGAATTTTTTGAAAAAAAAAAAAAAACTATCAAAAATTTACAAAAAAATACATGCAGCAACGAAAGTCCGATCTTGCTCAGCTTGTTCTTAACAGTGGAGCATCGAAATTTGGTCATGTGCGTAAAAGGGGGAAGCTGTCGTTCAATGATTAATTTTTTGAAAAAATCATCACCTCCTACCGTACTCGAAATGTTGATATTTCGTGATTTTGATTTGTCATTTTAGGGAAACAAAAATGAATTTCTTACTACGCGGCTGACAGCTTCCCCTCAATTTTTCAGGACCAATCACGATCACGTGGGGTTGTTCTTCGGTGATTGCAGCGCCGACGGCAACTACGAGGTGACCCTGATGACCAAGGCCACGGTCTACTATACGGGGCTGGTCGTCTGGCAACCACCAGCCGTTTATAAATCGTCCTGCTCCATCGACGTTGAGTTCTTTCCCTACGACGTACAGACCTGTGTTTTGAAGTTAGGCTCATGGACTTATGATGGGTTCAAGGTGCCGATAAACAAACGAATCAATACGACAGTCTTGATGATTAATTTTTTTTTTCATTTTATTTTTATTTTATTTTATTTTATTTTTTTTCAATCAAACCTAATTTATCGTTATTCATTTATGGATCGTTTATTATGATTATTTCGTCTGTCCTTGGTTCACGTTACGAATGCATCGTTAAACGCCGGCTCGTTAAATTTTCGTGCGATGCGCTGTTGGACGTGTGATATATCGTATTTTAATATTTATTATATTGGCAGTATTGATCGGCGTCGTTCGTTCGTGCGTTCGTTTGTACATTTACTTCATGGTGTTCTTGAAGTGACAGATCTAGCTGCTGATGTGTTTTTTTTTCATAACAATAGCGATCCCTGATAATATATTACGACGATGAGGATATAGATGAAGGATCTATCGATAAATCGATTATTTAGCTCGATCTTATTGATCTTACGTATATTTTATCAATTTTATTCTCATCGTTGTACACACGGATCGATATACATACTATATATATCTCGTTGATAACAATTAGTCTCCTTATTTTTTTATGGGACGATAGTGAATGATGTCAATTTATGAGACGTGTTGTCACTTTTTGAACGAGCCGCCAGCTGGAATTGGACGTTCAGCCTGGATTCTGGATTCTTCTTGATTGTTTATATATAGCTGTTGGACGTCACTGATACACTCGAAACACGTGGGAAAGGTATAAAATTATTGTCAATCAAAAGTGCGAGGTCGCGAGGGAATCGGAAATCACGTACGAGACTATAGCAAAAATTGTAACCGATTGTCACTTGTATTTTATTATTTTCATTAAAGACAACTATAGTTACTTCAATGGTACGACCGGTGCTTACTCGGACACTCGGTGCAACGATGGGAGATACGTTCGTCTTTTGTCTCCTTGTCTCAATTACAGTGGAGTTGCATTTTTTTTTTTTTTTACAAAATTCTGATCGTAAATCACAGCTCGCTGCACGTTGTTCGATTCGAATCTCGCGGTTTAATGTCTCGGTTTCCGGATTTAAGAAGCAAAAACCAAGATTTATTGCTCTTTAAGGCTACGCTCGCTATTGAGCATTCGGTAATAAAAAGTGGAGGAAAGAAAAAAAGAAGTTGGCAGTTACGACGGTACCGCCATTTATTCTTATTGAAAACTCGTTTATATCCGAACTCAATATGTATGTATATATATTGTATATGTACAGTTACGGTAAAGATTTCTTGGCTCCACACTATAAATTTCTGCTCGAACGACCTGAACTTCTTTTTATTTTATTTCATATAATACTCGCTGGATCGATCGAGATTTTTATATTTTGAATTTCCCGCTCGTTCGTCATTCTCATCGCGATTCACTGTAAATATGTACTGTAGAAGGAAATCTGATGGGAGCAAATTTTTTTTCGTTTTTGAATGATAAGAGGAAATTTTTTTTAATACAAAATTTGACATCAGTCAAGATGGAGAATATGTGGTAATCGGACTTCCGGTTTTTCCTCTCATGAAACATATATTAATCAAATGAATCATTTATTCCTGAACACGCGGTAGATTTTCACTAAATGTTTTTGCGATCAGATGTTCTCATAATCATTCTCAGTGTTATAATCATTTTCAGTCTCATAATCATTCGATGATCTCGTCCAGGGTACAAATCACAGGAATGATAAATATATAAGGGATGATCGATATTTATCTCATCTCAGAAGGAAGTCCCAGTCTCCCTTCATTTAAGGAATTATGGACCCCTCGAAGAATTTTTGATCGATTCAATCTCCTTCTGAACGCTATTCCTGGGCTTCCTGGTTATTTGGAATTACTGGTTTTTTTTTTTTTTTTTATCAATTTCATTCAGCTGGTTGAATCAGGCTTATCCAATCGCAGATATTAATTCAGAATAAATATTTGAATGAAAAATACGATCATTCCGAAAAATTGGAGCTATCAAGTTTTTCGGGGTTTATTTCTCAAAATTGATGAATTTTCTGAAAATACCAGAAATCCATCATCCACTGTTCGGCTTAATTAACTTTCCCGTTAATTTCCCGAATTAACCAAATTGCCTAAAGTCAATTAAATAATTTAATCGTCCGTGACAGCGATAATTAGTATGTCGAGGACTTAAGAAATGACTGTGTAAACTTTTTCACCCTTAGGCACCTGTATCGCGTACCAAGAGTCTAAAATTTCACAAATTTTCAACCCCTGATCAATTAACCTCTCTCAGGATCGATATTCATCCCCCAACAGTTCGTTTACCTAATTTCACTAAAATACACAGTAGCTACTTCGCCTATTAAAAATCAGCTACTTTTTCACCGAATAATAATAAATTCCGCGCGCGTCCTCCTGGTATCGAAAAAAAAAAAAAATAACAACCCCGCGCACGAGTATCTCGAGAACCTAAAATCCAGAACAAAACGTCCCCTTAGTTGCCATATACCCAAGAAAGGGATGATTTAAGATAAGCTGGTAATTAATGCTCTCAGACGGTTGACAGGAACCCTGGTGCTGCTTGTCGCGATAAAGACACATCTCACGTATTTATCCCCAAACCACCCCCAGCATCCCCAGCATCCCTACTATGTCTTAAGCAAAGTTGATTTGCGGCTTACATTGGCCAAAGGGGAGTTAAATGTACTGGCAATAATTAATATTACATCCCACGAAACTTCGAGCTGTAAAGGGGATGTAGCCAACACAACCCTTAACTGATAACCGATCGTTAATTTATCTTTCACGTTTTTTCGAAAAAAAAAATTTTTTACACTGTCACCCCCTTCTTTCTCGATACTCGCTGTTTCGCGTACAGCGACTTGTGCGATAAGAAAAATATTTTTCAAGCTCAAAAAAATTAGATCCCTGCATTGTCCTCGATACTTAATTCTCATTTCCCGTATTTGATAAGGGATGCTGCGATTTGTTAAATTACGTGATATTTCAATATTTGGGAATCCCGCAATGCTGACACGAAGGGTCTAATGGAATTTTGCGGTTCCGGATTGGTATTCAATGTCCGACCCTGTACAGTTTCGCAATATGGATTCCAACCCCACGTAATCCCTGTCTGCGTCGCTGTATGAAATTCTCCCATGGACCACCGACATGATCCGAGTCACATTGCGGTGATATCTATAGCGTTGAAATGGTCGCCGTCAAAAGATTTTTTCATGAGATATAAAGAGGACCGCGCGGCTATAAAATATTTCCCGATTATGGTTTTCCGTTAAAAAAAAAAAATCCATACGAGATAAAGACAATACGTAAACGATATTAAAGTAAAAGTTCATTGGCTGTATTAAATTCTGCAAAGAGATATTAAAAATTAATTAATTCCTATTGGCCAGCAACGTATAGCCAGTACAGTGTTTGGTTCACGGATCTTGAATCAAAACCTGATGTTATCGGATTGATTAAGTAATTATTACACAGACTGGCATTCTCATCCCTTACCGTGAAGTCTTCAGTCCTGAAACCAACTCCGCTACCCAACTGTCAGCAACTGGCGAACAACTTATTATAGCCCGACACTACCCGGCCGGAGCTTTGGCTTGGTTCCTGGTTGGGCGCAGGATAGTCTGTGAACATTCACAGAGTCCAACCCATTGTGCTACCGTAGATACTTGAATAATGGACTTTTCAAACCGGATGCCCATTATTGGTCCTTTAACGCATTTCATTTCCATTTATAATTGCTGTGGCTAAACGCACCTACGTAGGGGCTGCCAATTGAAATTCACCGTGGAAAAAATTTATCGACTTACACTGTTTACGGAACCATATTTTTGGCTTGTGGTTTTTAATTTTGAAAATCGGGTCAACGCCAATTTGTAGGGGTCGCCTGCAGGTCATTTGGACGATTCGAGGGATTTGATTCGATGAGGTTACCGGGTGACTCGAAAAGTAAGCGACTCACGTTCCGACTTAAAGTTGCACTTGGGCATCAGTGGGTACGGTTGGTAGCATTGCTCTAGGGATTTTATGAAGGTTACGTTCTTGAATGCTTAACGGGAGGATTTCGATGGGTGATAGCGAAGCTGACGTTTCACGGTTTACCATGTATATGTATACTCTTATCAAATTTTCGAGGATTCCCGATAAAATGATAGCCGAGTCTGATTCGACAGGGGAGGACTCCACTTGCTCGTTAGTTCGTTCATCGGAATTTCGTTCATAGGGAATTTAGGGGCTAAATGGAAAGATTGAAAATTAAAAGAATTTCTTTCAAAATATCTTCAATTGGACGTAAACTTTTTTCACGGCTCGTTTGGTTATGTGGGTGAAGGAAAAATAATTTATTCGTATCGCTACTAGCGCGAGTAACCGGTAAGAAATTTGTTTTTTTTGAATTTTGAAATTTTTCAAAAATACATCAAAACTGGTAGCATCCTCCTAATGACAGTGACGCGCGGTTGATCATATTTTTCCGTAATTTAATCTTTTAACTCGATTATCCACTTCGTTTTTAGTCGCCTGTCTGCACAACGACGTCCCGACGTCATAACGTTATAACGGTTCGGCTAGACTGCTTAAGGGGTGGCTCAACGGGGAGTCTCGCAAGTAAAGGGTTTGCTGAGTGAAACGAGGGCTGAAAATGGCTTCCAGATCGTTGGCGACGTCTGGCTAGTCACGGACTGGTCTACTTCCCCTGGAGAATTCCGTAGAAATGTCCTTTTTACGTCAGACCCGATCACTGTCCGTAGATGGAACCGAAAGATTTTTTGTTTTTGTCAAAAAAATTTTTTCGAAAATCCATTTTCAAAAAAAAAAATCCAAAAAAAAACGCACACATTTTATACCTTTTCCATGGAGACTCGAAGGGAAGGTGGCGTCGTGGTTTGACGTTTTTGGTATTGTGTTCTTACGAGTAACGTTATAGGCCTTAAGAATGTATTGTGCTGCACTGTCTTATTAACAACTTTTAAAAATATATATATATATACACACCTTGTACATACACAATTTCGCTCGCACATGCATAATACATAGATACACATAGGTATACAAATATACTCGATTACATATCTGTCTATATTATATATCATTCATATGATGTTTATATAATACATACACTTGTGCGTGTACATATATGTATACGTTCAAATGGCCTGGTGTCGGTCCAATTCGATGTTGTGACGCATATAGAGCATATATGTTTTTCTTTTAATTAACATGCTCGGAAAGCTTGGTAGACACGCTGCGGATGTAATGAATAAAAAAGAATGCACGTGCGTAGGTACAGGGCGGATTATAGAAAGAGAATAAAAGAATTTTTTTCAAAATAAAAAATTTTATATTCACGTAACGAGTCATTAATAGATTTATCTATTGCCACGAAAATATATATATACCTGATACGACTGTACCTGCGCCCGTCGTAATTCGCTAGCAAACTTTCGTTAACGCTCGGACGGTAAAGATGCGATAAGATCCAAAGCCAAGTAAATGACAAAAAAGATAAAAAGATACTCAAAATGTAATTGGGGTTAGAGATGAGTATAGAAAGACGTGTGAAATAAAAGAAAACGGGGGTGAGAACAAAATAGACGTTTCGAGATAGATCCGTGGGAGTATATAGGTATATATACAGCTGTATATCTTATTACACCTTTCTACATCGTCTATATCTCCCGTATCGCGTAGCCACTTTTTCCAATAAATAAACGTTCCGTTTCGAGATTGGATCGTGGAAGCTCGTGAAAAAGGGGACCGTAAGTTTCGCGAATTCCCTCGGGGCAGATTCGCCCGCAGGAGTGTAAATTACACGCGTAGGATATATCCGTGATATGTATAGACGTAGGTGAATACGTAGTGAACGTAGGTACGAGACTTCGATAGAAATCGTCGGCGTTCGATAATCATCGTGCAAATTATCGCGTCCTTCGGGCTGGAAATTCTGAGAGGTTTAAAAGATCTCAGAAACGGTGGATCCTTATCCTCGCGCCGTGATGCTGTATAAATCAATGCCCATAGTTCGCTATCCTTGCCTGCACTCTTGCACGTAGAAACGAGTATCCGGGATATACGTAGAGTCAAGAGAGAAAAAGAGAGAGAGAGAGAGGGAGGGAGAGAGGGGAGAGAGAGAGAGAGAGAGAGAGGGGGGGGGGGAGAGTAGCCCTAATTTCACCTAAGCCTCGGAGAAGTCTTGCTGAAATAATTACGAGCGTAGCCGTTGCTAATAACATCCCATAAAATCTCATGCAGCACTAAGGGTATATATAATATATATATCCCTACATAGATATACACCCTTGTATAACTGAGACCCCTCGATATATTTTCACAGTTTGTTTTCGGCCATCCCTAGCCCGTACCGGAAGCTCATCTTGATACTTTTGAATAAAAAATGTGTAAAATTCGAGCAAGAGATTTTTGAAAAATTACTTATTTACACAATTTCGAATTTCTTTTTTTTCGAAAATCATTCAAATACGATTATGGGTTTTGTAGGAAAAATTTGTTCGGCTCGTACCGTGACAGCCGGAAGTGATGAGAAGTTGTCGATAGATAGAGTGACGTAGACGAGCAGACTATAGATATAGCTAGTGCGCGGTAACGTCAGTCTGTAGCAATGCAAGTTTTATAATCGACGAGGTCAGGTTAGGCTGAATCTAAAGGATGGGGTTGACACCTCAAGAACAGTTTACACGATTGACTATAGAAAATACGTAAGCGTCAGTACGTATAAGCGTAAACGTAAGTGCTGTACCGTTTACCCAGAAGCCACCTGAAAAAGTCTTGAAGTCTAATCCAACAGGAAATTCTTGAGTCCGACTGTACCTCCGTACGGTAACGCGTGGCATCTATACGTTAAGGCTTTTCCTGAGCTTTCATTGTGAGCTTTGCATGCCTCTGTTGCAAAATGGCACCGTTTGTTGATTCTGCTTTAACGTCCGCTTATTCACTCAAGCTTGCTCGTCCTCGCGACACTCGCCATCTTCCTTCTTTATCGGCTTGCGTAATACGCGCTAATGACATTGATAACAATACTAACAACAATAATAATAACAACGAACAACTTTGCCATTTTTTTTTTAAACGATTCATCTTTTATCTCGCAATTTATTATTATTATTTTTTTTTTGAAGTGCTTACTCTCTCACGCGTCTGTCATCACAGTTTCTTCTGTGCTCTTATTCTTCTTCAATTTTATCGCACTCTTCACATATGCCATAGCACTATCAGAGACTCTTGGTAACGTAGATACGTCCTGACTGGTGTACGTGGATCTACATGTGAGTTTGACTAATTTCGAAAAATTTCTATTCGTTTTTCGAGCACGTCACGGGAATGTAAATTTCGCGTTATTTGTTTTTCGTTTCCGGCCGACTACGTCACGTCCTCTTTCACCCTTGTTACGTCACGGTATACCCTTTTCATCGTGTCGTGATAGGCTCGAATTAATTTCTCATACAAATTGAAAGAATTTTTTCAAAATCCATCAGAGTTTCATATCGATTGGATAATCGTGTATCGATTTTCAATCGATAAATATATATATGACATGTGTATTAGATATTTGTAAATTTCTACAAAATCCATTGAACAATTCTGTCTCTAGTTACAATCGCTGTATATAATTATCGAATTTATTTTTGACACCCAATATAAATGGTACCTGCTACACTGGGTCAGGTTGCGCTAGAATCAGTATCAGCCTTTGTCTGTTTATGGAGAGTTTGACAAGTGGTATTGATTCCGGTAGTAACAAACGTCACGTCCGGTTTTCCGTAATTGTAACCAAAGGAAATCAATTGCATCGAAACAATATAAATTGTCATAGCAGAAATGAGTCAAAATTGATTTTCCATAGGTAACAGATAAACTTTTGATAAGCCCCTAGATTATAGGTCAAAGCGCACCTGTCACGGGTCAAAGATTTTTCTATTTTTACAAACAAAACTCCTTGGACGAGCTTTCGTTAAAACTTTCTTGACATTAGTCGGAATTGGGTCGCTCGATATTCAACTCTCGAAGGGATGTCGCTATTTCGAATCTGTATTTCATTATTTCGATTTATCTCGACTTTCAGGTCCCGCCGAAGAGCTATTTCCGGTACCCGTTGCTCCGGTTCTTTCGTTCCTTCTCTATATTGAGCAGCCAGTCCGCGTTTCTCCTGTATCCCGATTCACTCTGGTGCTCCGACCAATCAGAGAAGCGCATTCGCCTCCAGGTTTTACTCGTGTCTTATTTTCCTCTGGATACCTGGGACCACTTCATTCTGAACTCATCAATTTCCACTTGACTCCATTTCGTAACTAACTTCACAGTCACAACGTGATAGCGACTCTTCTTATCTCTGAAAAGATTTCAGCCATCCGATTGGCCGAGTATAATTACGTGCATTTCTTGTTGAACTTTTTTTTTTTTGTACCACCGTCTATAGTTTTCTTTACAAACTTACCCGACTGCCTCTGGACAATACGGTGCAGCACTGTAAAACGATTGAAGATCTTTATAACTTTTTGCACAGCTTTCACCAAGCTTCGATAAAATTCCGATCGATAATCCTTATCAGTCGATAAGAGCGACTATCGCCATAGTTAAAGGTACCGTTAAATCCCGCAAGATTTTCGCGATTTCGTTAAAATTTTCAAACTGCAACCGCATAGGATTTACACGTGTATTGGCCAATTTCGAAAAATCTGTAATCACATCTCGCTCGTGAATATGCAATTTCGAAAAATCTTTAATCATATCTAACTCGTGAAAATGCAATTTCGAAATATCCCTATACTCGAAAACGTACACAAAGATCTTCAGGTTCATCTCCTTTCCCTTCGACAGACTCGGCTGAGGAAAAAAACCCAAATCAACAATTTTGTATAAGAAATTGATATTTTAAGAAATTTCGAGTAGCACCGTCGTTATCCTCCCCCATCACGTCCTCGTCAGGTGATTGATAAGGATAAAAAAAAATGTTTCCTCGCATCGGTCATCATTTGGCGCAATTCATCACGACGGTCAACTGGTACAAGGAGGGATGACGTAATGACAAAAAATGAGAACTCAACGGAGCCAATTGGTGTTCCGTAGGTGAGAGTGGAAGTAGAGGAGTGGTTGATACCACGGGATATTTTTTATCGTGGGTCACCATCTAGCAAACGTAATCCACGTTAGGTATGTAGTGCTGGAGGATGGAAGGCGTCGGTGTCGCTTAGGCCAATCGGATTAACCCAGATTCCAAATTTACGTATGATTTATCCTGGCTGGGCAGACCGATAAATTTCATTTCGAAACTTTTCTGACTTTGGAAGTAACGCTTTATATGTATATAATAGTATCCTTCTACATATTTCTCTTTCCATATACATACATATATATATATATTCTCCTATGCACTTTGAACTCTCGCAACCATCAGATCAATAGTAATCGCGCAGAGACCATCGATTCTTCCAAAGCCGAGTAGTACTTATCGGCGACCATTTTTTATCTCTTTTCTCTTTACTGTCTTTTTTTTATCGAACGACCATATTTGTTTGTCACCCTATAGATAAGAGTATTCCGAACCAAATAGTACGTGCTCGTATGACTGGCTGAATATTTAGAATAGCAAATTGCTCTGCTTGGGATAGAAGGTTAGGTTTGTATGTTTTTTTTTTAAATAAATTTTTTCTTTGTTTTTCCATATTTTTGGAAATTTGTAAAAGCCATGAACAAATTACGCGGGACTGTGTATTTATGGAATTTTACTAGCGTCGCGACGCCTTCCGTCTCTCGCTCTATCGCAGAGACGTGCATCCGCTGTCTAGACATACTAGAAATGCTTGATAACTCTGCATTCGCGATGAGCGACGCGTGCCTCTATTGTTCCGTGTTAAATTGCAGTTTGTCGCGCTATGAGGACTGGCCCACTTGAAAGTCAAAAATGTCCCAGGCACTTCGACTCGGTTTAATTGTTCGCAACTGTCGCTTTTCTGTTATAAATAGATTCGGAGTGTTTACGTTATTGACGTGAGGCTTTGGGAAATTTAGGATATATCCCTTTTTTGCATAACTGTAGTGAATATTTATATTGGTAAATTTGTATGGTTTTCTCGCTAAAAAAAAATTTCACAAATTTTTTTCGAAACTCTACGCCTTCGTTCGCGAATTTCGAACCAGCCGATATTTCCTGGGGTATTCAGTGCCCGTGGTGACCGTAAGCTTTCGTATAAGTGAGGGTGCGACTTGAGAAAAAAAATAAAATGACAAATGGCCTAAAAAAGGAACAGCACTGGACGGAATATGAAATATACCAAAGTTCAACCGAACTGGAAAACCTTAGCGAATTAGTTATCAGCCCGATAACTTCGAGCATCCCTTTTCGTACAATTGCCAAGGGTCTTTGGGATCCAATCCGAGAGACCAACCCTTAGGGATTGGTGATCTGGACCGCGTTCGCGTGATAAGGGCTGCTTATAAAATATTAAATCCAAAGTTTGCCTTTTCGGTGAAGAAATTCGAAATTTGTTTCTCGAGGGTTTCGTTGTGTCGTCTGCGTTGCGCGAGGGAGAAGCCCGAGGAAAAGGAACAACGACGCCGGGCGTCGCGACGAAAGTAGGAGAGGATGGGAACAGGCGTCGATAAGTTTTTCGGGTGACGCGGGATTATATACGAAAGAAACGAAAATAGAGTGAAAGTCGCGAGGGTTGCCAAAGTGCTGACGTCGGAAAGAGAAACGAGGGATGGGAGTGACGAATCCTAAAAAAAAATAAAGGGCAAAACGTGATGAAAAAAAAAAGAAAAAGAAAAATTGACGGAAGAAGCGCAAGGAACTACGGAAGTGTAAGGTTAATAAATCGCCACTTGACTGGTTTCCGGCTTCGTGTTAGTCAAGCGCCGTCATCGAGAAAGTATTGATCCCATTTCCGGTAATCCTTCGATGATTGCCAGTAGGAGGTAAAGGACGCGTCGTTAATTCGCTTCGATGAGAATAGCCTTAAGTTGAAACGTATCAAAATATATATATATATATATATACTAAATTGAACCCTAGTAATCCACAATTTTACCAAAAGTACATATAGAGATACTCCTTATGGCTGCTTCATCCGGTCCCCATTTTCTCTCTTTCCTAAAGCAAAAGTTCATCCGTCGAAATTGCCACGAAATTGCCCTTCGCCAAAGAAATACCCGAATTTTCTACCAGGGTAAAAATAAAAGAAAAAAAAAAAAAAAAGAACGACCTCTCACGCTCCAGTCTTTTAATTAAACTAGATCGACATTTCTCAAATAATATTAAAAGCCCCGCAGTACCTCTAGCATTAATTCTCTTCAGAAAGTCTTTCCCCTTAAAACAATTTTCCGTAAAATCCTTCGCCTCCCTCGGCATTGATAACAATCTGGACGTTAATTAATTAAACTCCGATCTTAAGATCTGAACTACGAGCTACGTCTTTGCGTCATATTTAAAAGGCTACGAGCATTGCAGTCGTGTGATTAACATGTCGAATTACACGTGCAATAAATATACACACACGCACATACCCCTAATCGAAATGCAGTGTAGCGAGTGGCATAAAAAAAATTTTACAAATTTTCAAATTACACAAAAAAAGCATAAAACAAGTTAACTTTAAAAATTTTTTTCAATATACACCCCATCGACTTCCTACGATACTCCGAAAATTCCAAGTATCCTCCAAAAGTTATTCGACCGTTTTCAAGATCGTTAGGTAACCAGAATAACTGAAGATCCGGCCAATTTACCAACAGCATCCGAGGCTCCAGCCCGGAAGCCGCATACCTGTTGACTATCTTTCTCTCTCGGTTCTGCCATTTCCGTGGGCGTTATTTCCCCGCGTACTTAACTCCGTAAGCGTAGCTGGAAAGGTGGAAAAATATTTTCACAGAAACGCATTAAACCCGACTAATACGTAACTCGCTTCTGCCCAAGGAAACCGCGTCTGAAATTTTATTTTCTTAAAACGACGTAAGAATTTTTCGCGTTACGTAAAAAAACATTATTCTACCCACCTCATCGTCATCTTAGACCAGTGGGACAAGTAAATTGATACGCGATATCATCGTATTAAACGAGAATGAACGTTGGAGTACAAATATGACGATACGTGACGTCATCGGGACTTCCGGTTCACGATGACAGCACCGGAAATAGCAGGAGTAATAAATTTGTCAGATATACATATACTATGTGTATAGAGGTATTTCGAAATAGGGGTTGATCTCCTGTGATTCGGGGTAGGTTACAGCAATTGGTTAAGGGTAGCCGATAGGGGTTGGCATTGTTGATAACAGTTGCTAGTCAACGTTGGAATTCAGTTTAATCGCAGGCCAAAAGGGAAACGGCTAATGAAATCGATCCCCGTGTTTCCGGTGGTTATTTGAATCTGTGACGGTAGCCGATAAATAATTAACGTTATATTTTATTATTAATTATTATTTCATTGTTTCTCATTGTAATTAACAAAATATATATAATTATATATTTACAACAGAGACTCTAATTGACAATTATTACAAACCGTTAGTCGTTCGTTTAGGTGAAATGGCGAAGAGTTGGATAAGACGATAATGAAAAAGATAATTAATGTAGTCTGCCAGTAATTCTGTTTCTTATTTTAGATGCGCAATGTTTTCGAGTGTTTTTTCAACCCCGTTGCCTGGGACTGTGGAAATCTGTGTTGAGCCTGTTTCTTTATTTCTGTGTGTCTTTTATATGCATATATATACCGTGTACACGTATACGTATATATATGTATATGTGTATGTAATGCTAGAGAATTGCGTAATAGATTTAAACGGACATTCAATTCCGGCGTGCTAATCGACTTACGTCGCTCTGGAAATTGCGCGAAGCTCGTGTCGACGCGGCCATTCGCGATCGGATGAACATATTCGCGGATTTGCACTCCGGGATTGAGTTCCAGTAATACCAATAAAAGGAACTTTAATTTCAGTCTATAATTCTAGAGAGAGAGAGAGAGAGAGAGAGAGAGAGAAGCCAGGCTAGCAATATCAGCAAGCAATGGCTAGCTCGGCTTGCGCGCAAGAGACTATATGCATTTGTGTATACTTTGGTCACTCAATGTCAAAAAACATATATAAAATTGATTGTTAGCATAAACGAGACTTTGCGTTGAGCCAAAAAAAAATTACGTCGAGCGTCATGTCCGCCGGGGCTTTGATGATGTTTCTGGTTGACGAAAATAAAAAAAAAATTTTTTTCTTTTTTGATAAAAAATATATACACGTTTCCACAGGTGGATCTGAGGCACATGGACGAGAAATCGGGCAGCAACGTCGTCGACGTCGGCGTCGATCTTTCCGAGTTCTACATGTCCGTCGAGTGGGACATTTTGGAAGTGCCTGCCGTTAGGTAACTGATTTTGTTAAATTTGCTATATATTTTTTTACCTTTTTTTTTGTCAACTATTCCCAAATTTCGAGCGTGCAGGCCGACCAGAGTGGACAATGAGAATCGAGCTATGCCATAGGATCTGGATGGAACAAAGAAAGAAAAAGAAAAAAAAAGAAAAAAGACGTAAAAAAAGGAAGAAAAAAAATTGGCACCCCTGAAAGTGGATTTCTCGACGTTCGATTAAAGCTCGGCTGATTGTGAGCCTGGAATGGTTCGGCACGGCAGAGATAGCCGTACTGAAAAACAAGCCTCGGCTCTTTGAAAAGCAATGAGAATCCACACTAGCATCCTTTTCCGTCTTCACTCTTCTTTTCTTTCGTATTCTTTTTTCTCTTTATTACCGTTTGTATCAACCATATTTTTTTTCCTTTCTTCGCAATCCTTTCCCTCCCACGCTCTTTCCACGTTCTCTTTATTTTACCAAAAACCTTTGGCACTTTCGCGCGAACAAGTCACAGGCTACTCAGCCTAACGAAACTCACCCGATAGCCAAAGAACCTAATCAGTCTCCCCTATCGCTCTTTCTTTAAGATAAAATAAAATAAAATTTATAAGATTTTCATAAAGCTCGCGCACGTCGGCACTCAGACCACGCGTTCCTCTCAGTCAGCTTTAATGCAGGCACGGAGGAAAGTTGGACGCTTGCAATTTTAATCTCGCCCGCAGCATCCGCGAGTCTGAGCTTCGCCGAACACAAGAAGCTCAATAAAGTCACTTTCCTTGAACATTTATGAAACATCCATCTGCATACTGTACCGCGGTTAAACCGAATATCCTGCGACGCTCCAATTTTTAGATACCGAGTAAACTGGCTCTATTGGTTAACAGTGGATGCACGTATTTTTGTGAATAATAATAATAATAATAGGACACTGCATTATTTTCCATGTAGAATCATCTAAGTGAGTCGAGTTAGAATTAAACCACAACCTTGTTACGCAAGCCCTTGTTGGCTCGTTGAATTGACCCTTAACCTTATCTGCTTTGGACATTGGTCTAACTTTTGATACGGGTCCTGGCACCCTGTCAGCCAGAGGTACCTATAGGCGCGTCCCTTAGGTTTTAATGAGTCCAGCCGACGGTAATCTCGATAGTCGTCCTTTGGCGGATAGGATGACCTGTACGCGGTTTGTGTGTGTGTGTGTGTGTGTGTGTATTATTAGCCTTATACATATATACCGTTTTTTCGCCCACCTGATCTCATTTTGAGAAGTTACCTCATAGCGAAAAAGTTTTTTTATTATCATTAAAGATTTGAGGAACGATTGGTCGCCATCTTCGTTTAGCCTTTTTTTTTGTTCCTCCCTTCACTCGTAATCATGTATAACTAGGTGGATTTTTTTAACTTTTTCATTAGTAGATATTTGAATTTGCTTTTTTCTTTTTTTTTTTCAGAAATGAAAAATTCTACACTTGCTGCGACGAACCTTATCTTGACATAACCTTCAATATCACTATGAGACGCAAGACGCTCTTTTATACAGTCAATATCATCATACCGTGTATGGGAATCTCGTTTCTCACGGTTCTCACGTTTTATCTGCCAAGCGATAGCGGCGAGAAGGTACGTATCTTAAAATTTGTATAATTTATATATGATTTGTGATTTTTTATTCGAGCGAATGTAATGTTAAACAATTTTTTTAGAATTTTAATTTTTAATTTTCACTCAAGATCTTATACGTTACCTTATATATGCTGATATACGTAATTTTCACTCTTTTTCTATGTCTCTTTGGTACCTTTGAGTGCAGCCGAGCGTACTTATATTTCTTCTACCTAACGTAACTTTTTTTTTTTTTTTTCACCAGTCTACCATTTCCCCTTTCTACAAAAGTTTAACTTCGCCGGACTGACACGGCGGTTTTAACGTGAAATGGTTAATCTAGCTTCTCGCTTTTCTGCAAAGCACTGAAACTACATTTTGCGCGCTTATTAATTTTTACACAAGGCCACCCCGCTGAGATTAACACGCGTGGCTCGCTGATGTTATTCGTCGAGTAAGAAAGAGATTGAAAAACGTTTTTATTTTTTTTTTTAACGAAGATTCTACAGTTTTTAATTATCGAAATCCGGGAAAATAATTTTTTATAAATTTCTAGGTCAGCTAGAATAAAAATACGGTAGGCGCCCAATGACGCCCAATTAAAAAGTGAAATTGGATCAAAATTTTGAAAGATAAAAAAAATTAAAAAAACGTCATAAATTTAACCGTCCGACAAGGCCGGAGCTATAAGTGAATTTTCAAAGAGATAAAATTGCTGAACTCACAGTGATATAATTTCTCTCGTCGGTCCAGACAGCCTCGTTATTTTCTGTTGTCTGATCAAAAACAAAAAAAAAGGACCCCCGTGACATTTATCAAGGATACAACTATTTTTGAATCACCCCACTCTGCAATTTATCTCTTATCACGTTTTTCGCAAGATAGCATTGAATCCAGGATGCAGCATCCTTGTGGTCCATCTTGAATACCGGTACGTGAGATGGGATAAATATTAGAAAAGTTTTCCTAGCTCGGCGTCGCGACGCCTGACACCAATGCATCTTACCGCGCGTCCCTGCACTTTTCTTACTCGAACACAGACTCGACTGTCTGTACGTAGTTTCCAATAAGTAATCGATCGTTTATTTTACTTAAATATGCTTTACGGATGCGCATCAGAGAATTCGAATTGGTCGCGACGTTACGCCTCAGACAGATAGAATTTGATTTAATCCCGTTCGGTCGGCTCTCGCAGGCAGCCTTAATACGTCACGGGAATAATAGTTGGTACTGGAGTCTGGGATTGTGACTTTAATGCCTGGTCCATTTCTCATTGAACTGGGGTAGAGGGCTTATACTCGCCAAGACTGTATAATTACTCCGTGAGACCGTTCCCTTCGTACTTTTAATTAAGGAGCCTTTTAAGATTTCGCAATCGCCAGGGAGTCTTGGTTTAAAAGCATTTTTATTCCGAGGGTCCATTTGCAAAAGAACCAAAGACTTATCTTCTTCAGTTATTCTCTCATTAGATCTCCTGCCCGTTTCCGGGGTTATATTAATACGGCTGAATGAAGCAGCATGAAAGTACATTAGAGATGACAATACGCATGTATATGTATATACATATATCAAAGCAAAATTCAAAAACGTATTTTAGCGAATATCGCTCCAAATGTATTATCGCGTTGATTATAATTTTCAAAAAATAATTGGTAACCATAGCAACCGTATCGACCCTCTCCGAGTACGTTTACGTGATCAGCAGAAAAGCTACGTATATGCAAGGAACTAAAAGTGGCGCGATTCTCGCGTTGGAAGATGAGCTCCGGTCTTCCCCTTTAAGCTGGACCGCGCGGCAGGCACGTCAATCAAGATGGCTGAATCGATAAGCAATATCGCGGGTACCAGCAGCCAACCGCATTGGACCAGCATTCGAGCCTACCCCTTGGCCATTTTCCTCGGACATTGAGTTTAAAATGTGATCGTCGTCTCCATCGAGATCAGCCTTGTCGTTCCACCCTGGATTTTCCTTTATCTTTAAAAAAAAAAAAAAATGTATAAACCCTCAACCGTACACACTTGAAAAAGTCCCTCCAGCAATTTCCGGTCTTCAGGAAACTCGAGAACCAGAAGACTTCCGGTGGCATTACGGTAGTGAATTTACAGTAGGAATTTCTAAAAATCCATCTGGACTGCACGATGCTGTCAGTTTAAAGCCAAGTGCACTCAGCCGTCTTATGGGTTGACATTAGGGAAGCTTTGAGTTTAATGTCCTGACATTTTCACGTTGGCATACAAGGTGGCAGCACTGTTCCCCGAGTCACGTCCACTGATCAGAACGTTCTCGTGGGAAATTCTCACGGCTAATTACTATTCGATCGCTGATCCTTCAAGTTAATCCTCATACGGTTAACTCAAACCGTGAACTGTTCGCGCGAATGAACCTACTTGAAGTTAGTCGAATTCACTCTCGAAGATCAATCGAAGGGGTAGTTCATGCCGTTCGGTTCTATTCCTATAGGGTTTTGGGTTTAGGGGACGTCTGGGAGAGAAAAAGTAACGCTTATCGAGAAAGTGAGACACTTCGGCACTTATGGCTCCGGTAAGGATACCGGAAAAGTATGGAAAGAAGGGCTAATATTGACCTAACCTCACTCGAGCATCGAGGGAAGATCCTTCTGTATTCACCAAAATGGCGCCATTGTGCTATGTCTGTGGGAAACCATTTTGAGGGTGGCCAACCAATATGTGAGATTAATAAGCATCGAAATGTGCCACCTGCAGCTTTTGTCATGGAAATAATATCCTTTGGTCTGATATGCGTTTATATATATATATGTGTGTATCTATTGTATTCAGGTAAAGGATATATATATATATATATATGCATATAAACATGGATGAATACTGGCCATTTTCTTTTACGAGTTTAACAGAGAATATTTTATTTGAAAAATTATCCTAGTTTCACGCTGTTTCCGTCGATGTTTCTGAAGCTGCCATCGTTCACTTTTATTTCAGCGCAAGGACCGAGGAAACTCGTGCGGAAAAATACAGCAAAGCGGATTTCCGTTCCGTTCCTGTAAGATATTTTTACAGATCTTCTCTTCTGTTACCAACTGCTCCAAGATCGATGCGATTCCGGATTTTCAGAAGCAAAGAATGAAAGATCCCACTGCGCATTGTACATTCCCAACAGTCGCAGGATTCTTGTTTTCTTGGCGATACACGCTCGCCCCATCCCTTGCGAAAAAGTAACGAACTTTACCCGGATAAATATAACTTCCGGAACGATTTTACTTATGCAACTTTTCAAGAGATTCGCGAAGACTGCAACCGGTGTCACGGTTTTCAAATTACATTCGCGATATTTCCCAACAGCCATAGACCTGCGTACCGCGAAATCCTGTTTTCCTGCATGGTACAGTTTAATACCGTACTATAGGTAAGACCAATATAATATCCATCACGTGGTCAAAGTATAGTAAATTCGAGGGTCGTAAGGTTAGCGATGGTTCTGTCTAAGTTATGTAAAGGGTTATATACATATATATACACACACA
Source organism: Calameuta filiformis (assembly GCA_030142265.1). Taxonomy (NCBI): domain Eukaryota; kingdom Metazoa; phylum Arthropoda; class Insecta; order Hymenoptera; family Cephidae; genus Calameuta; species Calameuta filiformis. Next base: position 1,149,898 of record JARQSU010000528.1, on the reverse strand, counting down.
TATAAACCTCTGGATGTAATTCGAAGAGCCAAATAGATTTAGGATTAGAGAAACTCAATTCCTAGTAGGATTCGAATCCTAAGCTATTTTGACACCGGTATGAAATTTATGTCCCTAAGCGCCACTAGGGGATTCCAGGTCCCCGTTGTAATCGCAACTCTCTACCGGGTATACTGCAATGAACTGTGCAGGTTAATGGACCCCGTTAAACTTTCCCATGGGATATGTAACCTAACGACTGTTAGCCATGTATCTATGTCGAGCTCGTTAACGATACCTTCTGCCACAGATATACACATAATATGTATTACATATACAGGTCTTAATTGATTGGTTTATCTCGAATGTATAAACAATTGAAATTCATCTGGATGATTGATCATTTTTCTTGAAAAACTTTAACGTAGCGCGTCCGCCATTGTTATTACACTTGAAAATGGATCCTTATTTACTCGCCAGATACATCCATCTTGTTTAATGAAAATAAGGGCATTCAGGGTGTCACGGGTTACTATACGGCTTATTCCTTCGGCCCCTTAAACTTTTTCACCCTCGGTGCCTCCTCGCGCAGCAGCATCTTTCGCCAGAATAATTTCTCTCCCGGCAGCTCGTCCCACCTTTCCGTTTCTCCTTACACAATCTTCGTGCCAACGATAAATTGGAATTGTCCTGCTTATTACACCAAGGCGTCTTAAATCTTCATGGGGTCTGGATAAATCTGCCGGGAATAAAAATATCAAAGATCTACAGCAACGCGCCTCGCTGTAATCCCGGAGATTTCTTCTTACAAATCTTCAGCATAGGATTATCTTCCTCGCCAAAGGATACCGGTGCTCCTCTTAAGGATTTATCCTGCGTTATTGTAATTTCACGTGTAACACGGTATATATTAAACGATTATTTTAATTTCTCACCTGTGCATATCTGTATCTTTCCAGGTGACTCTCTCTATATCCATCTTAATTAGTCTACACGTGTTCTTCCTCCTCGTCGTGGAAATTATTCCACCCACTTCGCTGGTGGTGCCGCTTCTTGGGAAATACCTTATATTCGCCATGATACTGGTTTCGATAAGGTAAGAAAATTATTATTAAAATTTTATATCTATTTAACAATTAAAAGTCATTCTTATCTCGTGACTAAATTTCCCATGGTTATTCGTAACTGGTGTTTCTACCTTTCTAGGTTATGGATTGCATTTTGCATTGTTGTAAGTAGTAGATACTAGACTTTGGTGTTGATAATGATTACTTTGGTACCAGGAGGCTGTGCATTGTTTTCGTACAGGTAGCTGGATGACTCGTACAGTCTGAAATCTAAATTACGTTGTGGTTGGATTTGCCTTTGGATAAAGCTCTATTGTGAGGTTAGAAATTTCAACCCTCCCTCGCTTTATTCAGTACTGCTTTGTAGTTCGTTCGTAAAGGTGACGACCGCAATTTGTGCGAATGTCTCTTTGCAGCTTTTATCCACAATAAATGCAATAAATGCAAACCCAACCTGAAGCGTAAGCAGGTTACGGGTACCTTGTTACGTGAGACAATAAGTATATAGACATGTTTGTATATACATATGTATAAGCCGTGACGATAAGCCTTCAGAGTAAAAATAAGAATTGCGATAAATCCCTGGTTCGTTCAGAAGCCGTTGAAGAAATTCCATTGAATACGTTGGAAAAGCTTTCGTAAGAATTGCTAAGACTGAAATAGCATTAAAGAAAATTTCTTTCACCAAAAATTCCAAATTATTTATCCAAATGTTGGAATATTTCGGTCTGTCATCGTGCGATGAGACTGTTTTTTTTTGTTCTTAACCTCGATCCATATTTTTCGTAACGACATGTGCTGCCGCATGGAAAAAGAAAGCAGCAAGTAAGTGCACGAAAAGTACACATGGAAATTCAATCTGGACGTTGGAAATTCGATGAGTCTGGCTTATCGAGGGGGAGATGCGTAAGTGTACCACGTAGTGAGGCGCAAAAAAAATTTTCAAAAAATACTTCATCCCTCTTCTCTACGCCAATTTTATTTCCGCCCCATTCATCGAACTGTACAAGTCGACTGAGTCCCGTCGAGAGCTCTTAATGCTAAAGCACGTCGTCGCGAAGCTCACAAACTGGGAACAAAAGCTTATTGTTTTCGGATCTAGGTTATCATGCAAATGGACCATATACTGACACCTTATTGTATCTTGCACATGAGATAGTCCTATGCGATAACTCCAGTCACATGCGTATGTCCATTGATGGGTATATACGTATATACAATATCAATAAGAATCAGAAGGAACTAGAAAAGAGAATCAGAAGAAAAAAAATACAGTGAACGATTTCAAAGGCTTGTTTGCTTCCTTTATCAGTTATTACAACCCCCTTTGATAAATTCACTGATTAATTTTCCAAGTATAATTTCCTGAAGGAATTCAAATATACACGTACATTGTGCTTATACGTATTCCTACCTTTATCAAAGGTCCGTGTGGAGCTAAAAATAAAATGACTAAGTACATGAATAGTAAGTAGGATGTATTATGAAGGACGTTATGAGAAATTGACATATTTTTCATGACCATTGAAGAACTCAATGGCACTTCAGGTGTGTATATATATATATATATATTTCAATGTTCATTTGGACGTCGATTGCACTTCTGTGTGTTGAGGTATTATTGAGAGGAAATCGATGGGAAATTGGAAGGGTTACCGACAAGCGCTTCAAATGCACATGCTGGAAATGCAAAGGCGTGCGTAGCTGGTATCATGTTTGCCTCCAGTTGCAGAACACGGGCCCGCGGCAAAACAAACAGAAAACTAATCTTCAAACTTGTCGCGGTCCGATAAGTCAGCCTTCTAGTGTTTAAGTTGGTACCTAACGTCAGTAGACAAGATGGGCGAGCGGGCCGATTATAAATTTCCTGACAAGTTGAGCCCAGGGCGTAAACTCTGATCGATTCGAAGGACGGATTGGAGAATAGGTGTAGCGGAGGCGAGAGAAATAGAAAGGTTTGAGCAACATCAAAGGGTATAGCTCGAGACGGAACACTTTAATGCGACGAATGGGAAAAGTACGATTGACTCCGTTGGCTCTTACAATCTTCGTTTCTTGTTGGATGGTATCGGCGGAGGATTGGAAAAGGGCCAGCACTTGTGGGAAAGTAGAGGCTTTCCCTTTTCTTCCACTCCATAAAGCTAATGCTGTGGTTTATCTCGTCGTGCTGTATAGTTTCTTACCTCGAGAGAAGGCTTATAAGCCTGTCGCGAGTGCAGCTGACGTTCCTTAGAATTTTCTGCCTTAATGCCGGCGCGCGTTCATCGACGCCTGTCAGATGTGCTTTCAGAGGTTCGCCGCCATCTTGAGAATCTTAAGGCGTCCTGGGATCGTCCGCTATTGTTTAGTTCGTTAAACGGCCGCTGCGCGACACCACTCTCGAAATGCTCTCATTAATATTAAAGGCGCGATACGTGCCAATTTCAAAGAGGTCTTTTGCTTTTGCAAAACTTCACTTCCTCGTGGTCTCAAAGAGACTGTCCTCCCTATGCTCGGGCCAACGAACCCGGCACGGGGCGTGAATAGAAACACTTCTGAAATTAATGTTCCGGAATGTCCTCGACGTACCGGTTGACCCATATCTACGTGCACTTCGCTAGACTGAAATGTACTGCACCCAGTGTCCGGAGAGGAAGACGTAGGGCGTTCAAGAAATGAGAAAAAAGGTACTAAAGAGAATGAAGGAAAAGAACTTCGAAAGATAACCCGAGCAGCGCGTATGGCAGCGTTTCGCGGCCATCTTGATGCACGCCACTGAGTTTACGTATTGTAAGGACGGAACGGAAGAGGATGAAAGATAATTATGGTGACTGAAGGAACAAGGACAGAATATACTATAGAATAACGGTAACGTCGTGCGGTCAGCTTAGATCGCATCTCGTAACTTTGAATGACCGCGGTCGCTGGTAGTAAACATATTTTCATGGAAACTGAAGATTAATAAAGTGCAACGATGTGACAGACGGTTTTCTCCTTGTACGATGCGATGATTTCTTTGTCATAGAAAGGTAGTATGAACATCTGGAATTACGGTAATATTTATCCTGAGGTTATGTGCAAGGAATATGCTTTATGCTTTTCTTAAAGGAAAATTGCTCTTTGACTTCCAGAAAGAAATTTTTCACGTACGTAAGTTACTGTAATTTCTCTCAGTCTTTTCTTTTTGGTTTTCTCGTTAGTATTGTTAAATTATTTGACATTCCAGGACACTGAAGGGGCATCAGTTTACTTTAATATCGAGGTTATATTAAATATCGTGGTTTCCAAGGAGAAACCGTCTAGATTCGAAATTCCACGAGACTTTGAGGAAGTTCGAGGAGACGCTAACTTCCGTTTGCCAACTGCGAGCTCCGTTAACCCGTTTTCCTTAGAGACTAAAATCCAATTTGAGCATGGCTCCATTTCCAAATTCTGATACGGTCTACTCGATCCTATGGATTTCTGCGCGTAAGCTCAAACGACGACTTAGGAGTACGTAACTGTGTTTAACGAAACTTGAAAAATTGTTATTTTACAATAATTCAAACTACTCAGTTATCCGTATCTTTTTTACGTCCTGCACGGTGTCCACGAAATTAACGCTTTACTTCGCCTCGTTAAAAATACGTTTCGCACCAAGTCGGACACGTCGACTGAACCACAGAAAATGTCGCTCGTTGAGAAATTGAAGAGGCAGCCGGAAGCCGAGTTTTAATGAATTCGAGCAGCTCCAACCAACCAGGTGTAACTTCCTAAGTCCGGAGTCGACTATAAATATTTAGCAAGTAACTGGAAATTTGGTATTCTTTAGTTTTTAAATAAAAAGGCTGCGTTATGCGTCACGCATACCTAACCTCAACTTTATATCATACAGTATAAGTACAGGATACGAATCCAAACAGCAATTTATCAAACTAGACAAATTTCACTCTACCCGTCACTTTCTACCAAGCTCTGCAAGCAAACAATTGCTGCACGTAACAATACACAACGGTGAATCTTCAAAGTGGGATTTTACACAGAGAAATTTCCTTTGTAATGGATACTGTCGAGGATACCTGCAATGGCATTAGAGATAATTTCATGTTTTCCACCCTTAAATTCGCCAATCTCATTTTTCTTCATTTCCTTGTTGCTTTCATTTTTTTAATCCTATCATAGTAGCTGCTTTTATTTTTCCTTTTTCTTCAACCATTTCTCTTTTCATTTTTTTCCCGACACCCTCGCTCTTCATTAATGGCTTTATAATCGTTACGCTACACTATTTTAATGAACGTCTTCCTTACGGGAAAGTTGGAAAAATCGATCGTGTTGTCCGTGAATATATTTTTTTTTATTTTTTCAATTTTCTTTTCTATCCTTTTATCACGTGTCCCTCTTCTACGTATACTTCACAGGGATGTAATGACCTAACCAACTGTTCCATTCTAAAGATAAAAAAATTATTTCTGTTTATTTTCTAAATTTTCCAGCATCCGAAAAATCCCATTGCAGATCTTTATCCTTTACACAAAGCTCAACAAGCCATTACGTAAAATCAACCTTTTCGTTTCCTCCCCTTTTAACGTCCTCGTTAAGCCGCCTTTTCATCGTTCAAAAATGTAACGTGTCCCAAGCCATCATTACAGAATGCTCAATGTCGCATAGTCAGGATTGCAATTATTTTACAGACAAACGTCCACCAGCCATTCAGTTTAACCCTCAGTCTGGCTGGGGCTAATTTCATTCAGAGAGAAACTACAGGGTGAGACATTCATTTCGAGTATCTAAAAGTATCGAGCAGAGCCTCGTATTTTGAGCTCCAGATCTCTGGTACATTTTCTTCAAGAAATATCCTCCGCCAATTCATCCCTTCAATTTTAATTGAAATTCTGTATTTCTTTTATCCAATTGCCTGATTCGGTCAGTGAATCCTAAAGGCGAGTTTACATAATAGCATCCAAAGACAAAATTTTATTCAACCCATTCTATTATATTTACGTACTGGTTGCCAAGGTACTGGATAAGGGTGGAGACAAGGAAGGTGTCACCTTCTTCACTACTGAGGAACCAATGCGAAGGTGCTAGGTGGTTGGTATTCGTTATTCCGTTTCTTCGGTTTATAAAGATTCCTTTGACGGGCTCAAAAAAGATTTCTCACAATAAACCTTTTTTCGAGTCGATGCTTAGAGATTTTGTATACAAAAAATTGGTCCTTTTATATTTTCTAGATTAATGTTTTAGTTTTACTTTCGACTGATTAGATAATGTATTTTGACTTTAATTCTTTTCAAGGAGAGCGTGCAGTTTTTTTTTTTCTAAAATATTTTTTCATTTTCGGATAGCGCAAAGCTAACGTGGACGTGGTTGTTTTTTTTTTCTTTTTCATGAAAAATTAAAATAATCTTTGGTCGTTAGATAAAAATAGGGTCGGACTAAGTGAAATGATAATGGCTCAAGTTGGGGAGGGACGAAGGGAAGAATGGAAGAATATGGATGTCAGACCATGTCTGAGAGCTGAGATGGATTTTCGGATTTACCATTGAATTTTCATGAGAGAGATATTACTTTGGGAAATTTATGAAAGAGGGGGTACGAGTTGAAGGGAAAAGGGCTGCTTTAAAGAAACAGTTATTTGTATACCCTAAAAACTTGTAGTCCTTTTTTTTTTTTTAAATTATTTTACAGACATTATTGTCTATCCAATAGGGACGATCAACTCTTAATCTAAACGAACTTACAGGATTGGAATTGAATTGAATCGTAGAAATAAGTAATTGAACAAGTTTCCTCGAACTGGCTCGATTTGCAAGTTAAACGAAAATTTGGCTTTTAAATACGTTCAGTGTATACCACTCGTTCCGCTATTTCTTTCTTCGGTAACAGTGACATCTCGAATTACATGAACCGACTGTTTTTCGGACCTTTGACCTTTTTCATTTATTTTCCCAAAAATAAAGGTATCGTTCACACAGCGTTACGACGCGCACGTTTTTCCAACTTTGCAACTCTAGACGGCAATTTTACTTAGTTAAAAAGAAAGGACAAATATATATATTTTTTTTTTTTCACGACCATCCCTCCGCTAGATACACTTATTATAGAAAATTTTTGGAAAAATATGAAAATTCAATCACCCGTTAAAAAAATAATATAAAAACCAAAATTCCTTATTTAAACCACAACGCTTCTTGTAACTTTTCCATGCTACGAATAAAATTGCATCTGAACTTTAAACAAGTTGAAAAGTTGCACAAAGTACAAGTTCCGTTACTTCGACGTAGGGCCGATCGACGTATTAAATGGCCAAGCGAACCAAGTTTAACAATTTTGTAAAATAGAACACCCTTTTTTTTTACTTTTTTTTTTCGCCCTCATATACCCGCCAATATCCTCGCGGTACCCATTGAACCTCGTAAACCTGTTTTCGCCCCAAATACTCGTACGTTACGCAATTACCAAAAATAAAACGTTTACCAAAAACATAAAACTGTCATAAAAAAAAATCATAAAAATTTCTCACCTAAAAAAAACCCCTATACATTATACCATTATGAATTCCTCGCTCGATAACAATGTTTAGCATTTCACAGACGTCGACGTCGACGTCTTGCAAACATGCTTCGCCTGGCGAGCCATGTTTATCGGACATGATTGGGATTTATGGGATTTTAGGGGGTGTGGCAGAGGCGGCACGGGAAGCTGTATTCATAAGAAATTCAAAGCTCTAGAGAAGTATGGGGGATAGTTTTTGGTAAAAAAAAAAGAAAATAAGAAAAAGAAAACAAACAAAGATAAATTACATATATACACATGGGGTGCACGTAAAATTATGGACCCCCTCCTTATCCCACCCCTGTTAATATCTCACGTAGAAACATCTACAAGGATGCTGTGTCAAAGATTTATCTTAATTCCCAACCGTGTACCTCTGAAAATTCTCTAGGTATCTTAGATCGGTTTTACAATATACATACGTATACATATACATATGTATATGTACTAGCGATTCTTATTTGAAGAGTATTCAGTTCCAAGATGTTACGCAAATATTTCTAGATGCGCCTCGAGCGACGTTTGCATTACGGAATATTCAGGTTTCACTGAAATAAGAGTAGAGCGACCAACATCTACAATAGCCAGACAACACTGTACAACAATGGCATCTCTGAAAACGTGGGTCGTCCTGGGTAAATTGTTCCAGACACATATTGTCCAAGGCAGCTGACAGCAATTAGAGTATTTAGAAAGCCACTGCATCGCGACGAAAGCAAAAAATTTTTTAACTGTAAAAAGTTTGAGTATTTTTTATATTTTCATTTTGATAAAATTTTCGAAAAATTAGAAATTTAATTTTATAAATAATGCATGTTTTTTTTTTCATTCTTCTCCTAGGCATAATTCAAGTCCGACCCCACTGAAAAGAATATCTGATTCTTCTGCGTTGATACGACTAAGTGAAAACAACTTAAAAAGTCTTTAACCAAACGCTTCGTTCTTATGCATAGGTCGTGAACTGCGAAAAAGAGGATAAGGGATGATTTGAAAAACCAGAAATTTATTAAGAAGAGTCTCCTCCTTTCGCGCAGACCTCTTGATATATGTATAAACTTATTTTATATTCATCTTAAGCCTCATCCACAACCTTCATCCGCAGCGGATCTGGTACGGACGAAGAAATGCCATCGGTCTAAGAGAACTCGAGAGTTTCTTGGGAGAAAGAGATTTTCAGCATAGCGAGGAAACAAGGGCGCGAGCCCCGACGTTTCTCGAAAGCCGCACATCGCAGCTCGGCTGGAAGGGATGAAATAAAAGAAAGGGCTTGCAAGCTCCTCGCACTAGCAGGGGAGATGAAGTCTGCCAGAGGATTGAGAGAATACGGGGAAGAAGGTTTAAAAATTTCGAGAAAAATTTTTCCCCTTTGCGAACACGTCGGGTTTTACGTCGGGTCACGTCGGGTCAGGTCACACTAGTATTTTAACATTAAGGCGCAAATTGCGTGCGGAAAGCTCGAAACAGTGGTGGCGGATCTGTAAGGGGATCATTCGCCGTTATACCATTTGATCTACTGTCACTATAGATATAGATACAAGTGGCTGTCGGAGGGCGAATGAAAAAAGTTACTAGGGATGAAAAGCTCTGGCTGGGTCTAGAGTGTATGGTGGTTTTTGGGAGCGCGGGGATTCCCCTTGGAAGGATGTAGAAGGATGTAGGACATTAATCAGAGGCCACATCGACCAAGTGTCTTCTCCACCGTTGAGTGACCCTCTGAGCCCGCGCGGTTCTCAGCCCTCGAGAATCCTAGTGACTTTTTCCCATTGGACATTCCAAGAGGCAGGGACAGTTCACTTTGAAATATGCCGGCGAAGTCGGGTTAACGATAAATGCACTGTTACTGTGGACAGATATTGACGGTACGAGTTCGGTCCTTCTGATCTATGTATCTTTGTCTCCTTTTTTTTATCTCCTTACAACCCCGATTGGTCCTTCTGACTTGGTTCGTTTTTTAGCCATCTTCTTCTGGACCTCCTTTCTCTTGCATCCATTTGTCAAAGGGTCACTCGAACTACCGGGTCACTACTAATTCTTATCGTTACTGTTTCCAGTTCTTTTCTTGCACCCTTGTGTCACGATTGATAAGGTTCCTGGAAGAAAGAATGGGACTTACTCTGAACCCTTGATGGAGCGAGAGAATTTAATGAAAATTTTCGCAAATCGAATGTCGCGAGTAAACTTAATTATATTGCTGAGAGAGAGAGAGGGAGAGAGAGAGAGAGAAATCAAGTTTATTAATAAGAGAGACAGAGAGAGAGAGAGAGAGAGTGCTGATTTTATGCCATCATTGTTTTCTTGATCTTGGAACAGGGTAGCCAAGGGCGCTGCTAACCTTAAGTAAAGATACACACTGACTGACTGAGTCCAAGATTGAACTCAAATATCTTCGTTATTACATCAGGATAATTCAAACACAAATTCGAAGAAACTCTTATACCGAAGGACCGTTCACCCTTAAGACTGAACGAATGAATGTAAGGGAGAAATTTCGGTGCGGGTTGTTAAATTGTATTAGTCTGCGAGCAGAGGTAGTAGCTGCAATTTACATCGTGTCCTGTCCGTCGTTCCTGAGGGTGGGTTTAAGAAGGGTAAGAGTGAGAGAAAGGGATGAGACCCTCGCAGGGAGGGATCTCCATTATAAATGGTTTCGCAAAATTTACATTCTGCTCCTCGAGCACCCTCCATTTTCTTCTACCACATAGATACCATGCATATATAATTCATATACGCTGGAAATTATACAGGGACACGACATGTACGTTTCGGCGATCATCAGGCATACGCATTACAGCAAATTGCTGGAATTAATTCGATCAACAGTTTTCGCTTCATTTTACCAGCCATTTAGGCATCCGCTTTTCCTTTACCTATCGAGATACTGAAGGAAATAATTTCAATGACGCCCTGGGAGCTTTTTGATTTTTTGACCTTCATCTTGTCATCCCTGCTTCATCCCTTGTGAACTGTCAAAAAGCTCCTACAGACATGATCAAAGTTTTCTACCTTTGATTGCTCCGTTTCGCGACCCTTGGACCAGCTCTTCCTTGGGAATCGATAATAGGAGAATCCGGATGGCCTTTATTTTCCACGTTACTGAATAAGAATAGAAAATTGCTCGAGGGACTTTATGCACTGAGGTCTTACGTCCTGCCATTTATTCTTTTAAGGATTTTTGTGCTGCTCGTTTCAGTGGTTTCTTTTGTTAATGTAAGTTCTTGGGTTTTCTTTGTTTCAGTATATGCGTCACTGTCGTGGTTCTCAATGTTCACTTCCGGTCTCCACAAACGCACAAGATGGCGCCCTGGGTCAAGAGGGTCTTTATACATATTCTTCCGAGATTGCTAGTCATGAGAAGACCTCAATACAAGTTTGAGACAAATAGGTAAGATAAAAGGAACAACCTGTAGGATGATTTGTGGAGGATTTCTTTTACATGGGTCTAAACCGGAAGTTGGCTTTTTCGAGGCTTAATCTATCTTTTGGAAAGTCTCCAAATCTGGAGGAGAAAAAGGGAAGTCCTGTCAGACATGAAGATTTAGAAGGTTCGACTGTTAGCTGTAGCTTTGAGAACCTGATAAATCAGTTTATTGACTC
>JARQSU010000528.1:1120167-1135143 GCA_030142265.1 Calameuta filiformis | reverse complement strand
AGAGAGAGAGAGAGAGAGAGAGAGAGAGAGAGAGAGAGAGAGAGAGAGAGAGAGAGAGAGAGAGAGAGAGAGAATGTTCGGGAGAAAAGAAAGGAAGAAATAATATATAAGTAGATTAATAACGATAATTAATTAGTAAAATTCGCGATGAACGGGGAAATATCGTCGACGACTTATCCTAATGCGAATACCTAAGAAGTAGCAGTCCTGAAAACATACTAAAAGATTAATTAGCGAGTTACCGTGCATTTAGGGTAACGTTAACAAGTTTTTTATTGTAAGGTCAAACGCACTGCTGACGATACGCGACTAGGAATGAGTAATGAGAAGAATAAAGTAATTTATAGCGAAAGGGTTAAGCAAAGAAAATAATAATTATTGACAGAAAAATTTTATCGCCCGCACTGGTAATTGCACTGTGTAACTGCGAGTCCCTTGACTTTTGATCACGAGCTAATAACGAGTTATGTAACGAACAGCAAACCTATAAAACGTTAAGAGAACATAACCTGTAAATACAATGTAAATAGGTAAAACGATTAAGGCCCGCGGTTGCAAATTTTTTACAACAAACAAATACACCTGGATGGGTGACGGTGTCAGCCGGAACTAAAAAGAAAAAAAAAATTATGCACAGAGGCGCTAATTGAGATAAGGGTCGATCGGAGCTCAGAGGATAATAAAAGATCCTCGGATCGTTCGTTGGGCGCATTGAAAAAATCGTAAAAATTTATCCTTGTAAAATTTATCTTTTTAAAGTATAAAATCTGTACAGAGCTTAAGACCTGAAAAATTTTTCTTCTCCTTTGTCTTTTAAGTAGAGCAAAAGTTGCGTCGAGCTGACGACGCTAAAAGGTTCATTCTTATCGGTTTGCCGGAACTTTTTATTACGATTATACGATTAAAATCGATGCGCACTTCGTACGAATTTCGTAAAACTTTCTGTCCCAGGCGACTCTCCTGTCAGATGGTTTATGTTATTACGATATTGAAAATACTTAAGCGTTAACGGAATGTCGTAAAGTCACTCGAAGTAGCTTAAGGAGACGAGGAATTTTTCTCGTAACCGATGGCTCGTGTGCCCCAAGTACACCGTTATATTTAGTTTAGCGAAATATGATAAGCGAATAACGACACTAATGATAACGACGATGATAGATAACGACTTACGGATTATTATTAACGTTAGAGCATTTTATGTATATCGTGAAGTTTGTTAAATATGTATAATTAATAACTGTCGTTGTAAGGTGAATTGAATTAAGAACAAGATTGTTGCTTGGTTTTGTAATCGTGCTTGACGAAAAAGCATTCGGAGAAATAAAACTTGTTGTCGTAGAAATTGCCTTGTGAACCAAAAAAAAAAAAAAAAAAAAAAAGAAAAAAGAGAAATATTAGCGTTTACATTAATTTCTCTTTATATTATAATGAGTTTGATGACCTAACCGTTAGGCTTAACGCAATTCGTTTTTGTAATTTGTCAGCCATTTTTTTATTACTGGCAATGACACCTTTCGCCAGGAATTCCAAGACTTTGTTCTAGCCTCGATGGTGACTATCGTATGAGCTATACTTTTTAAATCATTATACTGCTTCTCTTTGAATGACTCTAGCTGAAATTGTATATATATATATATATGTGTTAGACGTTGGTTGGAAAATTTTGAAAATAGGTAAAATTACTAATACTCACGTCAAGCAAATCTTTGTCACTGATAATGGTGTCCGTGGACACGGTTAGGAGCGTTCTGATAATGTTAGGTGAATTGTAATATCTGAAATTGGACGCGTGGTTAGTTTTATTTATTAAAAAATTTTTTTGAATAATTTTTTTTCGAAAATACCTGTCAAAAATTTCTTGCCAATTATTTCTCATGTATTCGTACGATACTCGGGATGCCACTGGCTGTTGGGAAAAAGCTTGAAGGACTGTGAGCTTTTCGTCCTCCGTGAAAGATTCTTTGAAAAGAACTTCTCCGAGTATTCTTGAAAGGATTAAAAATGAAAATGAAAAATGGCATAAGTCCAATAAAAAAAAATGTATTTTCTAAAACTCACGTTCGCAATATCCAAGGCACTTGAAAGCACGCGAAGGATTTCAATAATTCATATTTCCTCTCTGCGTTTAATTTCTCTTTTGCTTTTCCAAAAATATATCGCCATTCTCGTTGATCGCCATACTTCGCCGTAACGCAATACACGGCTTGGCGTAAATTTCCAGAGACACTGAAGTCAGTTTAATTTTTATACCAAAATTCATACATTCATGCTAATCACCATTTCCAATTATACATACGTATTTTCGTTATTCATTGAGTCATCGGAGAAATTTAGTGGGTAATTTTTTTTCACAAAATCCAAGCATCCCTCGTGCTGAACCATAGAAGCCCAATCGATTATCATTGGTATCAATTCGGTTTCGTTGGTAAAGTTCGAGGAAATTTCACTACAAAGTGGACTTATCGTGTGATGCATAAATTCCTGAAAGGCAGGATAATTTTTTTTTAAAGTCATCATTGCCATAAAAAAAAATGTCAAAATTATATATATTTCGGTTACCTGAAAATTGGAATATTCCATGGTGTCGTATAGTGCAGTATTCAATTCTTTAATGTGTTCCCATAAAGTCAACCATGGTATTGAATTTCTTTCTTTGGCACGAAAATATCTGGTCATATCAAAGGCTGTTTCATAGCTGATTAATTCAGCTCGGGCTAGACTGAAGACGTCATCAATGATAGAGGCTCTGGTAGCGCCTGATATTTCTTCATGATTCGTATTGAGAACCACTGATAACAGCTTCCAATTTTCCTTGTCGTAATTCACGCGATAGTACCCTTCGATGTAATCAAGGCCATATTAATTTGAGCATTGTTACCAACCCAACGATACGTCTAGGGGTTGGTCTAATCACCGTTACTATTGATAGGGGCCAATTGGGATTGAATGTGGAACCTTAATTATTCAGAAATTGAAAATTTCGTTTTGGGTGATCTTACAAACACCAAATTCTGATTAAGAAAATAATTTTGAGATTTTTTCATTGAACACTTTATCGATTGGGATTGAACTACGAACGTTATCGATTACCGATACAGTCAAAGGTTTTACATACCGAATTTATCGATATTGAATATCAACCAGGATTTTTCACCAGGAGGAGTGACGTCATGCAGATTCATTTCTACTTCCGGTTTGAACCAAATACTTTTTGGCGATGACCAATTTCCGGTTTTTGTTATGTAAGTCAGGGGTATGTACCAAAGTTGGTGATTAGAGGCATTTGATTGGTCGTAAAGAAATCTTGACTGTTAGAATAATAAATTTAATACGGATAAATTTTTTAATTGATTTTTGAAATATATATTCTTATTTACCTGCTGAACCTTTACTGATCCCAAGTCGTAATTTCTTGTTACGGTTATCACCGGAAATCCACTGTTGCCAGTCCAGCTTTCCATGATCTTCATGAGTGACGTGTCTTCCGGTAGATTTTTAACGTCCTCGGACATTGACTGCCAAAAGTCAGTAGGTTCTGCGTTTGCGTAGGTCCTGAAGTAAATAATTAAAATTAAATTATTTATACAATATCTATAAATCTATAATGGCAAAGCTTAGAAATGCAGATTGAAATTTTTATTTGTACGTTTTTTAATTTTTAATTTAATTTTTATCAGGCTAATCATCGTTTCTTTGTTAAGCTTTTTACTGATAATAAAAATTTTTTGTTTACCTACCATCTGGAAATGAATTTCTTGTAGCCACGCTTAAACGGATTATCAGTTATGACGTTGTGCAACATACGTATCAGACATGCACCTATAACCAATCAATTTAAAATTAATTAAAGTTCGGCGTTGCTGTGTATAAAAAAAAAAACTAAAAATATTGTACCTTTTCTATGTAAATTTTGGATTTCTATCGAATTCCAATATGCCGGATTAAATTTGGATTGCAACGATCGAGATGTTACGTAACTATCTGCCATCATTGCTGGTTCTTGTACTTCCGTCAGAAAGAATAATGATGACTCCAGTTCCGTATCTGTCTGAAAGTGAAGTTTGATTAAAAAAATGAGCTGTTCGATTTTCAGTCGAACTTCTATAATTATTTATGTAATTTAAGGATTTACTTGCTTTTTCAAGTAAAAGTCGTTGCAGGTAGATCAAAGAACTTTCCAGAATCCAGGAACTGGTCCAGTCGTACATCGTGACGTAACCACCCAGCCATTGTTGACCAATGGAATAAATTAAACGTTGAAATCCCCGATTACGGACGATGGACGACGAGTCGTCAGTAATATTAAAAAACGATTCTCTGTATAGAAAAAAGATAGAAAATTTGAAAAAAAAATTATTATCTTGTATATGAAAAAAAAAAATATTTTACTTACTTAACGCTAATCAATCCAAGATTTCCAGTTTGATCTGTAATTATCGGCAGACCAATAATATCGATTTTTGACATGGGATATTCGATCGAAAAGAAATTCATGTATAATTCCAGCACAGTCCTCGTCATATTGGCGACGAAATGATTTTTCGAAATATTCTTATTTTTACCCCAAATTCTAATATCCGTATCACTTAAACTCACGTTATCCATTAATTCGATATCACCAACGACAAAAGTCAGACTGTGCGGTGACAACAATGGCGTTTCCTCAAAAGTACTCATGGTACTGAGTGACGAGCTTAATTAGAAAAAAAAATATATATTAAAAATGAACAATCATCAAAATAATAATCATAATAAGCAATTGAAAAACTGCACGAGCATCGCAGATGAAAACTGCACCAGATGGAAGCTGGTCAAGTACACGTGATAAAAAGATCGTTAAACTAGAAACGCAGCTTGTTATCTAAAAGTGTATGCACAATATTTTCCTATCGTGTTACTTACGAGTTCACCCTAGATTTTAAAGGCGTGTTCGCAAGTACAAGTAAATTGCTTGGACTCGTAATCGACAGAGTAAATTTGGCTCTCAGATGGACGTCGTCAAAAAGTGGAAAAAAGTATCTGGCATTGGTTGGGTTGAAATGAGTGATCAGCGATCCTTCGCCCCAACTGGATCTAAAAAAAAGAGAGAATGTAATAATAATTTTTTCAAAATAATTATTTTCGAAATAATTATTTACCAAATAATTATTTACCTATTCGCAGTATTCTGAACCGAAACGCTGCTTTGTGATAATGCACTGTTATTATTATCAGTTTCATAAATTATCTCTAACGAGTAAATCCCATACGATATGGGACTCTCTAGATAGATCACGTAAATCCCATTAACGTTATCAGTCTCATTTCCCTTAAGGCGAATTTCAACAACGTCGATATCCGGCTGCTCCGTATTAGTAAATTCATCGAATGGCGTTGCGTGATCTGTACTTCCGGTTTGTACGATATTTGTCGTTTTCGTATCTAATGATACAGAGACGCTTTTATCAGTGGTTGATAACGATGTACCGACTGTTGTCAATTTTGTAACATTCCCATCGATCGAAGAATTATCTGACAGCGTATCATTGGATGACTCTAAAGTAGTCAAATTTGTATGATCATCGGCCTTAGCTGCGTTCGTGAATTGGGGCGTTTCTATTGTTACAAGAAAAAAGAGAAATAAGGTAAAACTATTTAAAAATCTTTCAAGTGAAATAAAATCCAAAAATCCATGAAACTTCTGGCATTTGTTACCAGTATTGCTTGTTGAGTTTTCCGTTAATTTCGGTGTCGTATTTCCGGTGACCTCCAAAGCGGAAGTACTCGATCCTGCTGGAACATTTTCTCCTGTGGAATTTCGTCTGCGTCTATGACTACGTATGTCAGTTTTCGTAGCGTTTAATTGAAGTAATTTACAATTTTTAATTGTCATATCTTTAGCATTGAATGCCAAATGATCCAACTGGTCACTCGAGTTCTGGCGCAATTGGATCACTACCAGACCTTTGACCTTGGTGATTTTCGTCCCATTGAAAACTGGTGCCAACTTCAATTCGTACTTCATTGGTACGACGTTTGGGGATAAAGAAAATTTTTCCGAAATATTATCATCCATGTTGTCATCCTCTACGTCGAGAACAGAATGATCGTTTACCTGATAAAAAAAGAATGTAAACTAAGTTAAATTAAATTTTCAAAAATAAAAGTACCAAAGACATACTTCGTAAATGCACTTACTTCCTTCTTTGAAGATAAACCAATATATGCACCAACGTATCCAGCGATAATTATTCCAACAACAACAAAGACAATAATGATCAAAGCTATTTTATGTGTTAAAAAGCAGCCACCTTTTCTTTGATATTTAATATTGTTCAGATTCGGCTCAGCGGTCATGAACTCTGACCTGCTACCTGTAAATTGGTCCATGTTGGCAGCTGTAAAAAAAAAAAGTAAAAAGCTACTTTTATTCCCATATAATCGAAACTCTTACATACATACTCTTTTCAGGTTACACGAAGAAGTTACCGACTGACCAAAAACTCTATGCGAAATGCACCAAGAATTATACAGCGTAAACTCACCGCAGTTCAATTCGCAATGATAACAGGAAACCAAGAAAATTTTACACTCGACATTGAAGAAATTCTATTGGCATTAACAGTCCCGCTCGTAAAATTTAACTGTGACGATTTCAAGGTTTCCTACCACAAATTACTTACGCAACGCATTCCTAGTGTTCATCTAGAAGTACTCGATTTGATTGTCACCAGCACCACAGTCAAGATTAAAAAATACTAATTAAAAAAAAAAACCGCATCAAAATATGCAGTTGCCTCTGACATTACGAATACAACAAAAAAAAATGTTCTTATCAAAAGAAAATAATATTCAAAATTATTCGATAAACCTCTTATCAATATCAAACGCGACTCACAATTTCTTCTGGCCCAAGGTTCCCAAGTGCTTACAGATCCTCGTCTCATCTCCCCTTATCACTGGATCCCTTTGATAACTGTTCACCGTACGATGATAATATTAAGTATTATTACATATAAAAAAAAAGAAACGAACAAATGCGTTCTATGAATAACTGTAAATTTGCTATAGAAGGTAACAACTTTCTGCCCGTACAAACAGGTAAAGTGCAATTAGTCCTCTCTGTCGGTGCACTAGGTAGATGCAGTTCCCGTCTCATAAGTCTACCCCACTCTACCCCTGATCGTCGTCACCACTACCAGTCATCTTTTCCATAGTATTTGTATGACTGTATTGTTTCAATGCACGGCCATCCCCTACCTGGTGCACCTTCCTCTGGATGACTGTTAGTTAATCGTAAAGTTGACTTTTTAATGCCGTGCATAATTCGCTGCGACTATTCGTTATCGGTAATCGGTAAAATACTCCGATGGAATGTACCGGTTTGTTTTACTGACTCAGATACGGTATTTTTTTTTCTTTTCCAAATCTTTAAAGTCATTACGCGCGAAAGATGCATTGTGAAAATACGTTTTTTCGACAGTGGAACCTACGTGCGTTGATGCATCGTTACGATGACGCAACAAGGTCACATATACGTGAACTGCGACAGTGTATGTTCGAAAGAGCGTGAGGAGGAAGTAGATATGCTATATTTACGTGCATTACATATGAGGAGGATAGTAAGATCTATTATGAGGCGTAAGTAACGACTACTTCCTGCGACTGTACTCTATAGAGACGAAGAAAAAGAATTTATCAATGGAAATAAAATACAGTATGAATAAACGAATGAATGAATCTTAAATGACAATAACGAGGTCAGTTAATGATTGGATGCTTTGTAGGATGAATCTTTAAATTGAATACATCGTATATGCAACGTATGTAAATAAAATTGTCTCTTGGGAATATCCGAATTATTTTATTTTTTAGTAATTTAATAACTCTATGGGTCTGTTTTGAGGTCTGGTCCAGAGCACGAAAGATATTGATCTTGAAGCTGCACGCGATAACTCGTGACGATACAGTGTATTTAGTTATCAGTATCAATTTTAAATTTCCCGCCTTGAGAGCGTTGGGTATAATGGCGGAGTCAAGCTTGTTCACGTGGTTGCAGAAGCTGGCGCCACCGTAGACTAGACCAGTGCTGCCAAATCGTGGGATACGTCACTCGCGACGGATTTTCTCTAGAAGCTCATAGACCTGCGTATGAAAATGTGGAATATCCGGCAACGCTGGTTTCAGTCATCTCGTAATTGATCGTTTGTTGCAGAACTAGGTACGACCTTTCGTATTTCGACATTGCAATTGTTGTCAGACTTCTTACTTTGCCTTCTCGTAAATCCTTTTCGCACGTTAGGATCACTTTGTCATTGACTTTATGGGAAAAGCAATGTCCAAGATTCAAAAGAATTAGTTCTTTTACAGCAGTGCTAACGGTAGACGAAAAGATCCTTTCGATTGTTCCCCGTTGTTGTTATATGCAAATAAATATTATTTTCCCGCATGACGTAGGTATTGTATAAGTTGACAGCATAATCGTATACGAGCATGCATCGCACACGGTACAGTCTGTGTAAACGAGTATATTGAAACGTAGGAAGTGCATTTGAAAATTGAAAATAAATAAAACTGCAGTAAATGCATATTGCATACGTCGTAAATATATTTGCTGTATCTACTGGCAATGCATTTGCAAATCTCAAAAACTAATATACCATATATACGTGGTACACAATTTTGTCATAAGGGATGTCAATAGGCAAATCACTGGTTAACGATTGGTACAGCAGCAGAGTGTCGGTAACTGGTACCACTACGTAGGATTCATCCCATTCACGTCTTGATTGGCCATTGACGTTGCTTCTTGTCATATGTCGCTCACGCGCTTAGATCCTTTCATTATGGCCTATCGAGAATTGGATAATGACTCGTGGAGACGATTACCCTTACGCCAAGTGGCCTAAGTGGAATTCCGTGCTTCGACTTCGGAACTTTTGCGTCACGAGGTACCTTATTTTTTTCAGTGGGATTACATCCAACAGGACCTCAATCTGGGACTCTGAATACCCAAGTAGTCAGTAGGCAAACGACGCTGCATCATCGCAGGTGAATTTTTTCATCGAGAAGAAAGACTGTGCATCGGATCAAAATAAGGTAAGACAACCCCTTAGATGGGATAAGGTGGAGATTTTTCTGTGGAGTCAATATGAATAATTTATGCTGTTAAAAATATTAATAATTAACGTCTTCGTCTTATTCTAATGATTTATTAAAGATTTCGTACAAATTTAAAGCACGATACAGTCGTTATCTTCGAGGTTTTTGAGTGTTTACAAAATGAAAAGCGTTATTGAGATTATTACCTATCTTACAGAAAAAATTAAAGATTCTAAAAAAAAATACAAGATTCTCCATTATTACATTTGTGAAATCTTACAATAATAAGTAGTAGTGATCTTATTTCGAGATAATAATAGGTCAAACACAAATCGATTATACAAGATCATAATAATATTACAGTAAACAATTTTCTAAATTTCGATGTTTACCAAAAACTTAACTTGTCTCTAATGATTATTATCTGCCATCAATCATCGTTAACAGTGTCTGTATCTGCTATCTAATAGCGATTC
The DNA here is from genome assembly GCA_030142265.1 of Calameuta filiformis. Lineage (NCBI taxonomy): Eukaryota > Metazoa > Arthropoda > Insecta > Hymenoptera > Cephidae > Calameuta > Calameuta filiformis. Next base: position 1,125,586 of record JARQSU010000528.1, on the reverse strand, counting down.
TTACTAGTATCGCTCATGGCGCTACTTGCCGAGAATATTTGACTTCCCTTGCTAGAGAATCGTCCACGGATCCCGATGACGGAGTACCAAAGTTTCCGCGTGGCAGGATCGCACACAATGAAGAAGAGGAAAAGAACGAATCCTTGAAGCGCAGCGGTAATGCAAAAAAGATAAGAAAATATCAGTCCAGCCCCCATTTTGGCAGCAACCCCAAAGAGCCAAGTGATACCAAGTAAGAAGAAGAGCATAATACCCAATCTAAATTGTGCATACACCAGAGTGGTATCATTTTCAATACTGGAATTGCATCTGGTAGTTTTGAGAAGACTGTGCATGACCCTCAAGAAGAGGATGACATTAAGGACAATGACAATGCACACCGGTAAAAGAAGACCAATATACTGAGCCATGCCAAGAACTTGACAGAAACGTATATTCATACCAGCCGGTGGAAGATAAGCTCCAGGATCAATGGCAACGACTATGCTGACTATTAAAAAGGGTAGTCCCCAAGCAAAGGCGGCAGCTTTCAAAAGAAATCTAGGTGGCCTAGTGACGCCAAGGACAATGACGTATCTCTTGAACTGCAACCAGGCCGTAACCAGCATCCAAGAAAATTCAGCCAATATGGCGTAGTGCAAGAGTATACCGACCACGATGCAGGGGATAGGATAGTTAACTGAGTCCACCAAGGGTATAGCACCAATGACAAATTTCTCTAAGCCCAAAGCTAAGGACAGCTGTATGAGGATCTTCGTTCCTGGCTTCTTGCGCCAGGACTTGAAGATGAAGGCTGTTATCAGTATACCAAAGACACCGATCATGGATAGCACACATCCTATCACCGTTATCACCTCCAAGGCTTCCTCGTGCTGGATTGATATTGTGCCGGCTTTACTCTGTGCCACCGTATCGTGTCCCAGGACCAGCTGAGCGAAGTGAGTCAAGTGAGAGCAGAGACAAATGTTCAATTCACCGGATGCGTCACGTGTCGTGCCCGCATTTTGACATCCTTCCTCCGACCATGCACTGTACGAAGAGACTGGCGAGACACCTACGTACTCGAAATCCCAAAAGGCACAAGTCTCTGAATTGCGTACTGTGCCTGTCAGTGGTTTGAATAGCAGTGGTATCGGTATCGGTAGATTCCTACCATATCCTGGAATGGAAACACTGACCACTCGACTGTCCACGAAATTAGTATCCGCTGTGTAAGCACTGTTGAAGACCAGGTCGCTGTAGAAGAGCGTCACTATGACGCGAGATGCGTTGAAGGCCGTTGAATTGTTTTGAGTGAAGTTTGACCTGGAGGCTGTAATCGTACTGGAGTTCAATAGGCTCCTTGGAAGCCACGTTGCTACTTCAACGTCACCCAGAAGACCAATTCCCTCTATTACGTTATCGGCGTACAAAGGAATAACCGTGTAACTCATGAAGCTCTTGTACTCCTCGTTACTCGAATTTTCTGGTTTACGTAAAAGCGCAAGTCCCGTTACGTTGCTGACACTTGGGTCGGAAATCTGCACTATCAGATGCGACGTTTCTATCAGTATCAAACCATCCTCCTGCAGAAGAATGTCTGCGCTGATATTCGTTGCTGCTACGTCCAGCATCGTGCCGAGAGAATCTAATAGGACGTTCGTTGAATTTAGTACCTGCGACTTCTCTATAACCTCTTTCTCCATGCTCATCACTTTGTCCAGTATCGAAGTGAACCTGTAAATGTCTTCTAGGATCACTTCGCTGTTATCATACTTGGCTTCGTGCTCTGTTATCAGAGCCAAATAATACACGTCGGCCGGTGTCAATTGTTTAGCGCTTTCAACAATTTCTAATATCTCATGAGCAATATTTGGGTCCATGGGCACAGTGCTGCCAATCACTGTTGTACAGATCTCGTATAGCCTCCGGGTTGCTTCTGACGCACCGGATGTGCAGGATCCTGATGGTTCTGCCCATGAACCACCACGTATATAATTTCCAATACAACTTCTGTAAACAGGAACACCCGAAGAGTCCAGGCACATCTTCTGAGAAACTGCACTCGAGCCGACGTATGTAAAGGGCCATGTCATCTCCTGCGTTCCACTTCCGGTTCTCGACGCAGGACACCCGTCGCAGCTACGTAAATATTTGAACCTATAGACACTGGGATACATTGATGCTAATAAACGAAAGAGACTTTCCGTTCTTTTATAGGCATCTGACAATGACAATTTCGAGGATTCCCTATCGTCCCATTCTTTGATAGTCACGTGAAACAAAACTGTCACGTTTCCATCGGCAGTCACGTCAAGGACCTCCATCGCTCTTATATCCTTCACGAGGTCATCGGACGTCGCGTCCTTGACGTCCTTGGCTAGTTTCTTGTACATCTTCGGAAACGTCGGATCGCAGCTTTCAACGTTATCGCAGGCATCCATTATCTCCAGAGATAAAGCGAACATGTACCCATCGAGTTCCTTGTAAGCTATCACGTGCTTGGTCGTGATCAATTCGTTAGATAAACTGTGACCTTCGCATACGTAGTATCCAGGTCCTTGGTCACTCAAGTCTACGCTGTAGATTGTCTTATGCGTTTCAAAGTTCAAGGTCACGCGATCCTCAAAGTCAATGTCTGGTTCTATGTCCTTGGCCGTCCAGCGCATCTCCCATTCTTCCTGCAACTCGACTGCTCTCACAAAGTCGCCATTTGCATTCGTGAAGCATCGCACGCCTGGGTCCTTATACGACTCTGTCCAGAGTCCGTCCTTACCGTAGACACTCAATAACAATTGTTCCTCGTCCGGATAGAATCTCAAACTTAACTCTGCGCTTGGGTAGCTCGGTGTACCCATCTCGCAGAATATACAGTACAGGGATGCGTTAGGATTGAAATTTGAGATCTGACCCTTGGAATTGATCGCCATTGTGTTACTCCGGTATCTACCGTCTCCACCGATCCAACAGAAATCGTCCCTCTTGATTTCGCGCTTCCTGGCCAGCCCTGCGAATAGTCTGCTCACGATTGGACTATTGATCTGCGCTGTACTGCACTGCTGAATGGCGTTCTTCCACGTGATGTCACGTGAATTTTTCATCAGTCGAAAACATCTGTCGTCACCCGGTATAGGCGAAGATACATATTTCGGTGGGCAAGGACCCCTTGGAAAATAATTCTTCTCAACCAGACACAAAAACGGATGCTCCGCTTCACAGCTCTGTGGCTTTATCGTTATTCCACTGGACACGTCAAGGATCAGACAGCGTCTCGTTCGATTCCCGTATTTGATGTTGATTCCATCAGGAATCTTTATCCTCGATCCCCAATTCTCACCAGGCGTCTGCCACAGTAGTGGACCAAATACGTCCAGCCTCATTACTGGTAACCAGACCACTTTGACTCTTCGACCTTTTAAATGCTTGCTGATGGCGCTGAAGATTTCCTTATCAATTTTTCGTCCTTCCATGCTGAAACGACACGTGCTCGACCACGTGTTCCTGGATAGACCAACGCAGACGTAGTCGTCATCAGTGTCATTCTTATTGTTTAACATTACTACGTGGTAACCTGGTGGACAATATTTCTCTTCGAATCTTGGCGACGTGTAGATACATTCTGGACTTTTTCTTGGTCGCCATTCTCCTGCGCACTCTCTACTAATCACTTGCATTCCTTCTGATAGACACAGAGGATCGGAGTAGACCGTCATTGATGACGGTGACTGCGGCCATTTTGGTACTAAAACGTTTCCTTGTGTGGAGTCTACTTTGGATTCTTCTTCGGGACACTGCAACAAGATTATATTTATATTTACGTTTCCTTGGACGTCAATGTTATTTTTTTTTTATTATAAGACTCACCAAACTCCCCTCGATTTTTGGGGCACTGATGAATAATCCAATGAGCACCAGGAAGAGGTTTCCTGCACAAAAAAAATTAATTCAAATTATAGCGGAAAATTTGAGAAATTATTTAACATGCTTATATACTGTCTACAAATATTCACTGCACTGATTAACCGATTCATCTCATCGATTATTGTTGAATAGACGTTTTGTAGCGGATTTTTGGTAACGCAATTGTTTTGTTGAAATTATCATGTTGATTAATTAAAATTGAGCATAACCTGGTATCATGGTAATAAATGATGTGTAAGCTTGCTAAGCACCGAGAATGTACTAACTTTTGGGTGTCTGTCCCACGTTACTCTTATCTAGTGAATATCTCTGCCTCTAATCCTATTCTAAACAGACGCATGTGTTGTACCGGTGGACTTGCGAGCTGACAAGTCCTAGTCAAGCATCTTGATAGAAAGATAGATTGAGATGGTTGCTCGACTTAAGAGTTGGAACTAGCTGCAATGATAGAAAACATGAAATAATCAAACTTCAATGTGGGATACAAGGCTCGACGTACTCAAACTGATATTATTATTAACATACTACAATGCTACGGAGATCTTTTTGGCAAAACGAAAAAGAAAAAACATTTTTTTTATGATTGATGTCAATTTTCTGTTTTAGTCAAAATCCTCCCTCGCTTATCCTTCCTTTTTTTTTTACAGTTCCCATACAATTTTTCATTATGAGGCGCCTGGCCTTCGTCACGGGCATCCTGCTCATCTTGACGTTAATGAACAATCTGGCAAACGTAAGTTGAGAGATGAAAAAGATGAAAAAATCCTTATTTCACTCGTCCGATTAAATTTGTCATTTGTATTATAGGGGGTGGCCAAGATAAAACGCAGCGTCGATCTCAATGACGTGTATCAGTACCAATCACGGCAAAATCGATTGCCCAAAGGGCTACGACCAACCAGCTATCGACTGGAAATTGAACCGTCGATATACGAAGCCAAGTTCAAAGGTCGTGTCAGAATTAATATCACTTGGACTGATACCAGTGACAGAATAATTCTAAATGCTCATCCCGACCTGGCAATAGATGGTTCAGGGATTAAAGTCAAAGAATTAGGTCTTGACGAAAGGTCAGTACACTGTGTAATGAAAATTGATAACAAAAAAATGCAAGGGTCGTGAACGACGTATCCAACCCTTTTCTTTTTTTCATATTATCTCTCTTATCATGCATAATCTCATTTGGGCGAATCACATGAGTGCTGTCATTTATGACAGTCTTGTCCAGTGTCGATAATAATTCGTTTGATCACGAATGTGTCAGACGTTTACTTACGCATAATTTGCATATTTAGCATAGTTTATCCGTGTTAGGTGATAACGAGATAAGAATAATTTTGATCCGCTCTCGATGCTCTGGTATAAAAAATTTCAAGTGGTGGCACTCGGTTGGAAAACAAATTTTCTCTATTAAAGAACTAAAAGTCTATTGATTAAAAAATATTTAAACTTTGATATCATCTCGATTCTTATTTTTCTTTAGAAAAGACATCGTCACACCGGCTACTGGAATAAACGT
>JARQSU010000528.1:1032893-1111847 GCA_030142265.1 Calameuta filiformis | reverse complement strand
AAAAATACTTATCCTATTAACTTAATTCAAATACATAAAACTTATAATGAGTACTATACTGCTTCTATTTATTACAATAATTTCTATCTCATTTATAAAAATATTGTTTAAATAAACTTTTTACATATTTTTCTTGGTTATATTCGTTATTTAAAAAAACAAGCGTAGACAATCTCCAATACTACATACCAATTCGTTAAACAACGCTCTTGATTTAGTTTAAAGAGATCACTCAAAGAAAAAGAAGAGTTATCGGCTATAAAAAAAAAATCTCGACCAATTAGAATGATTAGTTCTCAAATTTGGCTATTATCAAATCAGTCTATTTCAGTCTATTTCAGTCTATCTCAGTCTGTCTCAGGGCACCGACCAAAATGTCACGAACCTGTGTTGAGTGCTATGCCCTCATGCAGTGCCCACCCGAGTGTCCTTTGAATACGATTCTCAGCGTTCATGGATTAGCTGCACCAGCTCCAGTGAGGATTCCCAATTTATTAATTAATAAAGGAATTTCGATCTGTTACATTCACGATTAGCCGCTCTCCGTATCGCGTACCATTTACCTAACACTTACTCCAACCCTCTCTACTTCAACCTAGCAGCCTAAGCGGCCGTGCATTTTCGCTTCCATCCGTTCCCATTCGTGCATCCAGTTGCATTTGCTGATTTTACGCGACACCAACAACCAGCACCTACGCATGCGTTTCTTAAGCTATCCTCTTTTCTGATAAATTCCGTCAGAGCTCTCGTTTTGGTGGAGTTGGGCCTGTTCCACCCCCAATTTATACCAAATAGTCAATTCCCGGTGAAATGAGAATTGACTGACGCCCGCCAGCCATGCGGATGCATGAACGAAGGATGGACGAACGAAGATAACGTAGATTGGTTCTCGAAGATAGTTCGTTCTCGGATTTTGCTTACCGGTGTCAACTTAAACAAAAAATACGTTACAATGGATAAACTTATAAACAGGGGAAAAGCCGAAGATATCGCGCGCCGCGCGCTCCAAATGCGTTTCAAAGCAATCAATGCGCCAGCCCCGCGCCAAAGACAAGTCAACGGAAGGACCTACTTGATTGCCAAATGTAGTTGACAAAAAACAGGCCCTGCTAGCTCATGGTGACGAGCACACGAGCACGCACGCTTGGCCAGCACAACCTCGCCTTATTGCGAGGGAGCCCCCAAAAGTGTTTCCTTTATTTATTTATTGCTGTTCACAAGAAAAAGGGTCCTTGGTACAGAGAGAGAAAGTATACAAAGTATTATAATGCCAATGTTACAAGGCGACGGGGGTCTTATATCTTACGTAGTAAGTAAAGGCAATAAGTCTGGCTGTGTACTTCGAATATTAAGAGTTACTAAGAATTGCGCCTTCAATTTCGCGGTATCAAATCAGAAAACAAGGAGCTCTACTATACCGAGCGACTGGGAGGCAGTTGCGATGGCGCTCAGTCGAATTGAGTTCGTCACAAGCTTGTGACGTATGCGACAATGTTTGATATAGTTCAGGAATCCGGCTGTAGAGGGTATACGTTTTAGAAATATCGAAACCCGCGATTATTCAAACAGCAAATATAGGATATGTTTGTATTAAAGGGAAATTCAGTTTTAAAGGGATAACTTTGAAAGAATCGATATATGTAAGTGGTAACGTTATAATTATTTAATAAATGATGTTGTAAATCTTATAATAGATGTTGTTTCAGTTATGAATACTAGAACTGTATTTCCTCTGTTACTTAAAAAGTGCCTAGTCTAATTATGTTTATTTGGAACTTTTTACTTACGTTAAGAGTGTCCAATGCCGGCAAGTCAAGTGCCAATGATTGAAATGGAGACGGTTGACTCTTTCTTCGAAGAAGCGACAAAAATTGTCGTAAGTACAAAATTATGTCGCGACATGAAAGCGCACAAAATTATGTCGCGTTAAACATAGTTCGGATCTAGTCAGTGCCATTTATTAAAAGCTATACTTTTATTTGATTCGCTTTCTACATTCTCAAGCGTAATTATTCTGTTTTAACTATGGTCCTCAAACTTTCTTTTAAGCCTGCATGTAAAATATCACATCTTTTAGGAATATTCGATCCGAATTTTATATGTAAGCCTAATCGATATTTTGGGGACAAAGCAGAAATACTGGAATTTACACTTGCGGAGGTAAAATATCAATAGAAAGTGGAAGCACGTATGTCAATTGACATAACTATGCTGCACACATTTGAAATGGTGATTACGCCTTTTATATTTAGATGCATTACGAAATGACTTTCCAATCGTCAGAATTACTTGTGCTACGTATCCCACGTTTCGCCATGGAAAACTACTCCTGTCCCTGTCAGAAGGAAACGTTCAAAATTTCAGGCAGACCTCCTCTACGGGTCTAAACGACGCTTCCTACGCAAAAGCAAGCTCACCTATGAAATTAGGCATCGTATCACTCATTATTCATATTTTCAAGAAGGTCTCATTAGCCACATTATTGCAACTTCAAGTCTGATTATCTCGAAATTTTTATGTGTGATATAGAAAAATGAAGAAACAAATATTTTTTAGAATTTGCCTTCGGATTCTTTGGAATGCATTGGTACTACTCCACTGCGGTTTATATCGAGCATATGTATATCACCCGGGGCTCCAAACTATACTTTAATCTGGACGTCGTAAATCTACGTTTCACTGAATAAATGTCCCGGAACTGTGCTTTCTACAGGTATATACAAAGGTCCCCAAACAACTTCATTCTAAGTGCATATTAGAGCTTAATCGTTAAAGTGAAGTTTAAAGTTTGAAGACCCGGTTTCTGTTTCACACATTAAGTATGAATTATCCGTATATTTGACTGAATGTCCTCAAATAATACGTTAAAAGTATAATGGACATAACTCTTTGAAAATAAAATATATTCAATTAATAATTTACTATATTTACTTATGAGTTTATTCTACCCTAATTTGAACGATAAAAAATATTGGTCCTCAAATCGTACTTTATATATATATGTATATGTAAATGGTAAAACGTACACTGCGAAAAATGTTTTCCATATACGTCATAAATATTATAACAATGAAGTCTATAACGCAAAAACTTAGCTATAAAAAATGAAAACAATTAAAATGTGGTACGATGTTACAATAAAATTAGGAAGGATATACGACATCGGTAATAATATTTATAACAATAATAGAGAAATTGGCTCTAGCATGAGAAGTATGAAGAAATTATACAACGGCCAATAATTAATGCTTTCCCACGAATACATGGAATTACATACAGCAATGAAGTTGACACATGATTAAGATGAAAAAAAAAAGTTTAATTCCTATTAGCACATTATATCTAACGTTAAGCCTTCGCTCTCTCGTGATCTGTGAATGTTAATAAAAATGCGAGACAGCCAAGAAATATTCCTAAAGCAGTGGGGCTGAAGTTCCTACTGTTGACAGACGATGTCGCTGAGGTCGACGTCATAGACGCATCAAAGCTTTTGCCATCGTACGACGTCGTTAAATTCGTTATTTCTTTTATCCAATCGACGTAAAGACGTACATCCATATAAAGTGAAGGAATCGAAACGAACGAGCAGTTTTTCTTCATTAAAATAGCAGTCAGTCCGTTTCCACAAATTGAAGCAGCTCCAGCTCCAGTATCAGCCTGCAACGCGATTAACGATAACGCACAATCGATGTGTCACAAAAACATCTAATTAATCAATGTATTATATAAAGAATGGATAATTACCAGACACGTATTTCCATTATCATCAGCGTGCTTAGCACACGCGATGCCTCTGGTATTTCTAGATTGCTCGTAATAAATAGCTCCGCACACGTCACGCTGCACAATGCCGACGCTCTCGTCCGACAGAGCGTCGTCGTTGCTCTGGTTATTCTGTTAAAGGCAAATAAATCATTGTTTCGACCTCGTGAGACAAAAAGAAAAAAACTTAATTATGTAATTCCTCGTGTAACAATATTTAAGTAACGTTATACTTACAGGACTGCCAACCTTCCAACCAGCCACGCTACATTCCGTAGAATGTACGGGTACGTCCGCGTTTCGGAGACGGACGGCGGAGACTATTAAATCGTCCAACAAAAGTGATGACTTGAGCTAGAAATATATAGAAATTGCGTAGCAATAATAATAAGTAACAGGCTGTTAATATAATTAATATCTGCAACGAAGGAAGTAACGTCGTATGTAAAGATAATAAATTATTACCTGCAGCAAAGCAACGTCATTCTCCATCGCCTCGTTGTCGTAATACTTATGGACGTATATTTTAAGTACTTCGCTCCTCTCTGAGAATTCGAATGACCCGCCTAATCGAACGTCAGCGGCACGAACGTTCATATTTTTCGATGATAACGATTTCTCGGACCTGTCCAATTATAGTTGTAAACTCTTATCGTTAATGTAAACGACGATATCGCTGACTTAAATGACTAATCTTACTCTTCACTTACAGAGCACACTTACGAGCACATACAGTGGGCGGCAGTGAGAATCCAATCCTTGTGAATAATATTCCCGGAGCACATGTGTTTCTCTCTGAGGTCTTTGATGGAAACCTGTGAGAAATAAATAAATAGTCTTGTAAATTTTCATATTCATCCAATCAAGAATGACAAATATTACGACTTTATTGAGTATCCGGGAGCACGTGGTTCTGACACCAAATGTCTCTGCTGTCTGAACATGCGCGAGAGTAAGGTACTCGTATAATAACATGTTCTGCTTAACTATAGTTCGCACCATTTGACATTAGCATGAATTGACTGTATCAAATCGATCTTATCACGAAGAAGTATAGGGGTGCGAGTGTTGCGTAGCCTCTTTGCCATTGGTCAATCTGTATCGGGCTATGTAACTAGGTCTTTTTAGCTGCTTATCGATCGTCCAATCGATTACGATTATGGAATGAAATCTTCTTTTTTTTGGATTATAAACATATTTAAGACAACAACGAAAATACTACTTTTAATTTTACAGCATAGAACAGGGTTGTGATAAACTTGTACTCGGTACTCGGTTTCACGTGTGACTCACGCTACGGGTGGCTGGCTGCTGGATGAGTCATTGATTATAAATGATAAAGTCAGTTATCAACTTTTGAGAGTCTGATAAAGTCTATAATAATAATAACGGTAAACTATTACAAAGGTTGGCACAGAAACTTTTTCTTTCCTTAAATGTCCTTTTCTACTTTTATATATTTATAATTACGTGCATCTTTTAGGACTCTTACGGGTAAATATTGTTTTTTTAACATTAGTACGAATGAGCCGTCTGCTCGTAAGGGCGAAAAAGTTGGTCAACGACGTTTGTATTGATTTGATCGGATCGATAACAATGATAAACCGTATGATACGGATGGTAGTGATGATAATAATGATAATGTACGAAGGTCACGCATGTGAATATATGTACATTCTTAGAAATTACTGTTAATAACGTGAATTCCTAAGTATCGCGGTTTCGATAACGATACCTGCTGTGGAAATTGTCCTGCGATGGCCTCCATTAATTTAGGTGATTCGCTATTAAAAGATTTTTTCAAAATTCCACTATTATCGTTTCTCATGCCCGACGTTGCGTTAGCCATTAGAAACGTTGAATGTCTCGTTTCATTATCTCTAGCCGAGTGATTTCTCGAGATCGCGAATGACTCGTCGAATTTTGACGCGATGATGATTTTCGTAACTGAAAGTTTTGGGGGCAGAAACACGTGGAAGAGCACCACGTGGATCGCGTAAATAGCCGTCAAGCACAGAAGACTGTGTTCCCTTCTATTGCCTTCATGATCACTCATTTCCGGTTTGCCAAATTTTTCCAATTCGATTTGATCTATTGTTTGGATTCAGCGGAATTTTTTAATTCTGACGTCACCTATCGTGCACGATCCACATAGATATTATTTTTAACGTTGCTCCGATCGAACATTTATCAATAAATAATTATTCGCGATCGGATTCACGATTTTTCTCAAACTCGAATGATTCACTGGTACCGATTTTAAAAAAAGCTAATCGGAACGCATCGTTTCACAATTAACATCACTTTCACTCTCATGCTATTATTTAGCAAACAATTCACCATTATTATTCTTATCTTTCACGACGAGTGTATCGCTAGAGGTGAAGTAAAAGAAAAGTATTATTTCAATTCCAATCGATATTCTTCGTGTTCGTAAAACACATATATTTTTTAAGGTTATATGCTTGTGGTATTTTTGAAAAATTAACACTCTCACGAATTATTCACTAATTATAGTAATGCTTAACTATAGATATATTTATGATGGGCAACTCGTTCCATTCGTTTGACGAGTCTAACACTGGTATTGACTTTGCGACTGGTCGTGCGTGATGCCGATGTATCACTGAGTTTTCGTTATAAAGATGGACGCGTGCGTTGCCAGTCGGGGTTCTGCCCAGTTGACTCTGTTACAATGCGATAACACGTTTGGTTACAGGTAACAGCGATCTTATCAGAAATTAAAATTCGATGATTATTTTAGGTATGAAAGCTATCGATATCTATTGTCAATCGGCATTTGACTTACAGGTTATTACTGATCGAACCAGATCAACCAGATCAACCAGATCAATTTCGGAAAAACCAGAGCATATCTATTTTTAACGATTTCGGAATATGTGACTGTAGCTGTGTAATTTCAATTACATGTATTCGTTAGTCACTAAACGTAACGTGCTACACGAAATTCCCAGAAGTAAAATATTCTCGATTTATTATTATTATTATTATTATTTTAAATTACACGCCACTTCCTAGGGGTACTTGTTACTACTAGGTTTACACATAAGAGGCGAGGCTCCTGTTATCGATTACCTGGGATAATTTTTCCATCCTTCCCTCATGCTTTTTAAACCCAATTCCATTTCTTACAGCTGCGCTTGACTTTGTCCGCTATGTCCGATGGTGTTGCGAGATTTTAGAAAAAAAGAAAAGTCGATGAAAAAACGCGATAAACTGTAGTCAGTTTTCTTTAGGAAATGTGTCAAAGTTTTAATATTGACGTAATCGGCTCAAAGAACAGAAAAGTTAACGCGTTCGTTTCGCGTCTTTCGTCTTAGTCACGTCGCATCGTGTAACGAGGACGCGAGTGAATTTCGAAAAATTGATCAGCCCGAAGGCTTTCGGGATGGACCCTTGAAAATTGACGGATGAATTATCGTTTTTTATTTCCACGTGACGTAACTGTACATTATGCCAGCGATGCGCTGTGGCGATTCGCCATAATGCTTCGATCGGATCATCAAAATCATCGTTGAAATAATCTGCATGTAAGACGCGCACCTTGGTGTCTCGTTATAATGACAGTTCGCACGATGTAATTATTATTACAGTTGGGGTTTAAGATAATTACGGATGACAAGAGAGGGAACTGTTTCCTCTTAATGTATTATTGCGCAACGGGTCTACCATTCGATATGATTTTATTAATTATTTTTTTTATAGACGATTTATGAGGGTTCGGTATACGTTAATATTTTTTTAGGTAGGGTTGTACAACCTTTTTCTGATATGTATATAGTTGAAATGTAGCTGGTGTCGCCGGTTACGTCATCTTGCCATTTTAGATTTAATATTTATCGTACATGTCGCACGTGTAGATACTCGAGGCCCACTGGTTTTTTATTATATTCAGAGTCTTGGGAACAGCTGATAATGACGTCTCCCCCCGTTTTTACTATATTTTACTTTTTCTTTCCCGAGCCACGCGCTACTTCATTTTACACAGGAACATTCTTTGCGCTAAAAACCTTGCTTGGTCATGGACGCCGTATCCGAGGAACGCACGTCATTTGCTATCCTCGTTGCATCACAAAATACAACAACACTTTATTTCGGAAGATACGACCATATAGCATAGTAGGAGTCAGCCAGGAGATGCTCCGCTCGGTTCGGCTTCTCCGGATCGAATACCATAGCAGCTTAAATAACTTTCGGCATGTACACTTCAAAACATAAAATAAAAATAGCTATGACAATCGAAGATGAAATCAGGCACTGCATCCTCATTAAGACGTGATAGCATAAGTGATGATAATGCGTGCCAGAGTTTATAAATTTTTGTTCGCCTCTCCTGCACACTACCCTCGTGTCTACATAGAGATTAAATGGGCAAGTTAACTTCAGGTATTAAGTTTGTCCTGAATAATAATTATAAGAACAATTTGAATTTTAATCCATTCCTCGACACTTGGAACGTCTTTGATCCAGTTGCCACTAAATTGTCTTCTTCAAAACTGACAGCCGTCATTCTGTCCGAGCGACGCATTCAATCTTGTCCCTGTATATATTTTTAAGTCGCGGAATTTAATTATTTTCATGTATTATTGTCTCCCTCTTGCGATTCCTGGCATTCGCCACTTCTTCCGGTCTCCGTTCTCTCTCTCTCTCTCTCTCTCTCTCTCTCTCTCTCTCTCTCTCTCTCTCTCTCTCTCTCTCTCTCTCTCTCTCTCTCAACTAATTTGCGTGTAGCGCCGAACAACTGTGTTATATTAGTTATGCCACTCCTGAGCCGTGTGCACGTATCCGGTCCCACTATCGAATGAATTGAGCATTGCGATCCTTTACGGTCTCTATTAGGATTTATCATATAAAAGACTGTTCCCAAGTCTTCTGCAACGATCGAATCCTGATGCTAGACCGTCGAGGCGAGATCGAAATGAATATTGGAGAAATGTGCTTGATCTTCCAAATGACCAAAGATCTTTTCTGATTTATAGTTTTCCCTGCTGCCATTGGCAATCGCTACGGCTATTAATTCTTGGTTACTTCCGGAGTCGTTTTTATTATAATCCGTTATGGGAGGAGAGGAAGGAAGCTTGTCTTTCTTCATGTAAATGGTCTATAGTTGTTAAGGCGCTTGCTCTATGGTCTTATAAAAACTTTCTACCTCTCTTTCTGCACCTGTGTAGCTAAACGTAGGAGTATACGAAGCAAGATCATATGTTGCCGTCGAATATATGGCAGATATAGGGCTCTGTAAGAGTTTTAAAAATAAATTGCAATCAATCATTCTCTCTCTCTCTTTCTCTCTCTTCCGCCTCTCTATAGCACTATATGAAATATTTTATTACTATTTTCAAGGAGCTATCTGATCCTAAATATTAAAGCTAAATAGAGTGATCGAAAGATATACTGAACGATGAAATATCATTTACACGCAGACCTTCGGAAGCCACGCGAAGGTAGTTCATATATTATTTCTATAGGATCTTCAGGATCAATATTTTCCGCCATGGTTATAGTTATAGCTATTAAGTAATAAATAATAGATGTATATGTATGTTACATTTTTTTTACAATATATTACCTTTATTTGACAAAGCAGGATAGTGGAGCTGTTTAATGAATAACGGAATAAAAAAGGAAAATGAACTGGCAGATTTATTTATCTTCACTTCGGCGAATTTATATATTAATTTAAATATTCATTGATTATTTCGAGGAATTGAGTTTACTGAAAAAGCGGACATACCATTCTAGATATCTTGTTTAAGTGTGTCACGTATATGGGAAACATCGATAATTTCTTCTAGCAATATATCTAGCTGGTTGTTGCTCTAGATTATATATTGTATATATTTATACATACATATATACATACATATATATATATATATTGTTGATTTATGTAATAATTTATTTTGAGGTTAATAATTACACGTTACACGTGGTAACGTAATTATACTGAATTGCTGAATTTGAGACTGTCAAATGGCGGAGACGTTTTTAATTATTTAACGTCCAGTATTAATTAACCCTTTGAACCCGACTGGCGTCGCTGCTGCGACATATTCCTGGTATAAAATGATTATACGAGTTCATAAGGTTAATAAAGAGTATAAATCAAATATCAATCTTTCGTTAACTAGTATACCCATGTCAAAATATCGTGTCGATGATAACGAATTATCCATTTGATAAGTTAAATTCAAGTTGTAAAATACTTTGATAATTTCTTGAGAAATATACGTTTTTACGTCGATTGTAAAATTTTTTTAAGTTACAAGAATTCACCTATCTTATCTCGTAGTGCTTCGCCTGTTGATTTTTCATATTTTTCATTTATCACAAATATTTGCTCTACTTGATTTCTTGACTTCAGGTCATTCTATGGAGCACACTGTACTTTCTATGCGCTAAACCAATTTTGCTTTATATTGCTGTAAAGATATAGGTGTAGCTTTCTTGAGTTTCCGTCACTTCCGTCAAATTTTATTTGGAATAGATATGAAATCTGTGTAGTCGACATCCGGTATACTCGTACCAAAAAGTATCACGACCGCAATCAGTTAAGGTGGTTCGGTGATGGTGGTAATAGGAAAGCTTGAGTCAAATAGGGAGTAAAGCAAATGTTAAGAATATTGGTTAAAAATAAAAATGCATGAAAATATAAGATAAGTTAAAAATTTGAGCTAAAAAGCATTAAATTTTATCATAAGATAATGAGGATATCGAATTTTCGAATGATTCATTTTTATACGTCGAATATATGTTGTAGGTATACCTACGTATTATGTGTAATGGAAGTTGTATTGACGTCTATTGATCATACTGTGCTTTAAGATATTATAACTTTTTGTATCTAGCGACGCGATAATTAATATTCGATATTCAATTTAGTGAAATTATCATTTTATTATTTATTATCATGCAAGGATGATACATAGGTATTCGAATAGCGCGTTTCACATTTTATCTGATTATACATAGGAACAACAGTTTCTTCAAGTATTGGATATTATCGTGATATCATTTAATCATTATATCAAAACGACTTGATTGGCTGTCATAAATAATCCATATCACTGATCAAGCTGCTGAATTGAAATAATAAAAGTTGATCATCATACGATCATGTATGATTGACAATAGTTTAATAAATTATTGAATGTCCCAGGTTCTTAATTTGAAAATGAATTTTTTTTTTCAATACAGATCCAACATATTCTTTTGAATAATAAAAATACATATATCGTTGCGAGGCTGCGTCTGTTGAGTAACCTTCTCCATAATTAGAATTAGTTTCTGGTTATCATTGGGAATAACGATGAAATCATCATTTCCCTCAGAAGTACTCGTAAGTTCTAATCCGACCTATTAAAGTTTCACCGATGATCTAATACGGCGTTGAGATTATCGAGTTCACGTCACTCGGGTGACTCGGGTGACTCGGGTGACTCACTTGAAAGTAGCTATTGAGCTCATTTGGAGCAAACCCAAAATCATGAAAATTTGATTGCTTAAGAAGGCAAATTCATGGTGTGAGATTTCATTGGAAAAATTGTGGCGTAAGATTTGAGTGCTGAAAAATGGTGTAAGAAGCGTATTAAAAAATATGGGCACTACGGAGAATTTATATATTTCAAATGACATTATTTGCTGTTCCTGGGAAGAATTTGTCGATTGAATAGTTGAAAAATCAAGAATGGCCGGACACTTTTCGCCCAAGTCAAAGGTTCAATTTCAATTGAGTCCTAGATCCGATCTTCAGACTGAATTAGCAACGATCACGACTTCGCGTGAATCTGATGATAAAAAATGGACTGACGAGATAAAACGGAAAATTCGAGATTCGAAAGATGCTGATGACAAGGCATATCAAATCGATTTCGCAGATCGTAGGAATATCGATGAATCTAACGTCGATCGATTATCGCTGCTCCTAGATCAGCAATTCTCTTCCTCGCAGAGCGATCCTTCCTCGGATTCTGGATTATGGTTATTTTAATTATGACAATTTTTTTATTCTTCGTGAAAAATATCACCGTGCTTTGTGTTACACGCAAACAGGAATCTACAGGGGGTGGAAAGGAGCGATAGGATACGGGATCGTATGGATCATTCGTGGATCGTTCAAAAATGTCAAGTGCCGGGATCCATACCGAAAAATCATTTAGATGTCAGTGCGAAGCCAAAGGATTGGAGAAATGAAACAGATAAAAAATGTATTATAAATTTATAAGTCTTTGGAAGCGACAAAAATCATGGGAAACTTCGGATTCAAGTATTCTGAGAATAATTTGCAGATAACACTGAGATTGTCAAAGAGACGAAAAAGATAAGTAATGGATCAAAAGATAGGAGAGGCTTCGAGATTAAGGAAACGATCGTGATGGAGAACGATCAAGTAATACAATGTCCAGGAAAATATAATTCTGAAAAGAGTCATCGGCCTTCGAAAGGCACAATAGCGGATTCACCTGTAACGATGAAAACTTTAATGGACGGTATGAAAAATGTTTTATTATTTCATGAGGTTTCTTTTTTGTTGTATCATTTGCCAAATTTGTAGAATTCAATGATTTGACGAAAAAGATGAGCTCGTTAAAACGTACTTTGACGGATCTCAGCACTTGCTCCGTCAATTTGAAACCCAGACACTCGAAATCTTATTCGACCGATGACATCTGTATGATAGTTGATGCTTCTGACGTCAAAAAAGTTATTATCGATTGTATCGCCGAGTTGGCGGCTATAAAAAATTATCTTGATGGAACTGAAAAGATTTCCAGTGAATTTCGACATGCTTTATCAGAGACTATATTCATTGATTGTTGCAAGGAACGACTACCTCATATTCATGGGGAATTAAAAAAGAAGCCTACAGTTCTTACGTTTGATGCTGTACGATGGAAATTGTAATTAATATATTATAGTTTTTTTTTATTTTTGTAATATTTTATCTTTTTAGGGTCTGCCGCTTTTTCACCAAAAAGATATAAATTCTGGGAGAAAGAAACGCAACAGTTATGTATGTGGTATCGAGGGATCGTATTGAAAAAAAAATATTTTTTGAACTTTGTGGTTTTTTCTTAATTGTTACTTTCTTCTTTTAACTCAGAATTCTCCGGAGAACTTGGATTATTCTAAACACAAGAATAATTATCGTAATGAGATTGTAGCGAGTCGTTTGGAATTGGCGAAGAGAAATGTCGGTTCTGGAACATTTTCGACTGTTAAAAAAGAAACGGCTGTGTCTCCTGTTTCTAGTATAATGAAAGATGAAAAGAAAATCGAAGAAATTCAGAATACTTCTGGGATCGATGAGGTTGTATTTTCAACCGTGAATACTGAAGTTGTTTCGAGAACGAAAACAAGAAGACATAAATGGTATTAATTTTTTTTTCAACGAATTGTTCGTTTTTCAAATTTTACAATTACTTCAGGTATTCCTGTTTTTTGGATTGTACCAGAGAACCAGAGGATAATGACTTTCTTGATTCGTCTCACAATCAGGATGAATCGAATGAACTCGTAGAGAGAAAAAACAAGCACGATAAACCAGATAAGTCCAACGAAGAATCAATCCTACGAGAATCGTCTGTGAAAAAGTCAAGAAAGTCAAGAGACCGACAAGTTTTGAATGGCCCCCAAGAAAAAAGTCAAATTGAAATATCTATAGATCAAAAATTGGATTCTTCAAATGTCGTACTTCCATCCCATGGGAGGAATAACGAAAGAACTGTAATTTATATCTTTTTTTTTTTACTTATTGAAATAATCAAAAATTATTTGTTTCAGTCCAGTACGAGTAAGAAACATGAGTCACCATCAGGAATTTTGGAAAATATGGATTTCTTATATGACCATTATACTCGGGATCAGGATCCAAAAAGGCAGAAAGACACGAGGGTCTTTCAAGTGCATAATGCTCTGGTGAATCAAAGTCCCAGTGACTTTAGACAAATTTATACAAGCTGGTTATCCCAGCCAGTATTGAATTCGACTATACGCGCTGCGGTGGAACTGAATGTACCATCTGAATTTTCAAAAATTGAACACGCCCTGGGAGCTTCTGTTAAAAACTTGAAAAAATCGAAATCTGTCGGTTTTCTGTATTTCGAAAAATCCTATAGTACTTGTACATTCGATAATGAGAAAAAAATAGAGGAGTCGAATATCAAAAAAGTCACTGGAGTCATGGTGATACCTTTTATTTTATTCGGTACAAGTCTTTTCCATTTGGTTGATAATTCTATTAATTCTTTTAGGAAACAGCGAAAAGACCTGTACAAGAGAATCTGCTGAAAGATATTCATGAATTTTTGCATTATTATTTAAAACAACAGCCTGTGTGTTCAGTCACGAATTCAAAATTTATTCGAAAACAATTCCAGCATTATTCTTCTGAAATTTGGAATACTGAAAGAAGGATTATAAAAGAGAGAAATCCAAGCATCGCAGGGACGCGATCTACGACAGTTTGCTTAAATTCAAGGATATTTAAAGAAAGTAAAACTGTCGAAAATTTAATTAAAAACAATAAACTGTCCACGTCGATTAATAACGGATCTGGAAATCCTGAAGGATGGTCAAAAATAATGAAGTATATGCAAAAGTATTCAATCTGCCAGGAAAACAATATCACTGACAATTCCATTATAAAAGCTACCTGCAAACTACCAGAAATGTTTTGTGTTTCAAGAGGAGAATTAAAAGTAATGAAATATCCAATATCAAGTCCCAAAACAATTTTAACGTCAAAAGTAACTCATATTGCGAATGAGGAGAAGAATTTCCAGAAAGAGATATCCAAAGCCGAACAAGTAGCTAAGGCAAAAGTTCGTCTTTGTAAAAATGCACAGATGAAACTGCAAAATAAAGAAAATGACATGAATCGGACGGAGCAATGCAAGGTAAAGCATTAAAAGCATTATTAAATTAAATCGTAGTAAAGGTTAATTTCAAATTTTAAATTACGCAGACAGTTTGGGCTCTGGCAAAGGTAAATATATTTGACGATGGATTTAAGACATACGAAATTCTGCAAACGACTTCACTTCCTCCCGGAAGGAAGGTCAATATCAGCAAAGTTAAAGCTATTCGCGTAGGAGAGACGTGTAACTGTGAAAAATAATTTGAACGACCTACTGTAATCAAATCACGTTTCATTGATGTCCACGATTTTAGATTATGATAATGTCACCGCCATTAACAGTATAAGTTTGCATCTAATAAATTACCATTTTTATTTCAGTACTTGCTAGAAATCCCGCATTATCGTAGCTGCGTATCAGAATTGCATTATCACTCGTTAAACTTACAGCATCTTAGCATCTTGACTCTTAAAGACGCTTTCCATTTTTCTGTTCCCTTTGTACTTTACTCTTGAATATCGTTCTTCTAAACGTATGCCGGTTTCGATAAAACGATACGGGACCCTCAACTTCATCTTTTTTTTTTCGATTTGTATATTACTCCGGGATTAGGTTTCCCACATTTATGGATGTTACAAGTATCGCTATCCTCTTCGGATGGGTGTCTGAAGAAATCTGCTCTTCCGAAAAGACCATTTCGCTTGGATCTTTTGGTTTCCTTTCTTTTCGGCACGTAGCTCAATTGCGTACATGACGTACTCTCATCGAACATACTCATTTTTACGGACGAATGGACGCTCCTCACGCAAGGGGTTGGATTACATGTTTTGTCGTGCTTTTTTATGGCACCACCATTGTCTATCGGAAGAGCTTCAACGGCTTTGTGACGACGCTTGACGTTGTTGGACGCCGTGGCGATTCGTGCTGTATTTTCTACGCACAGGTAGCAGCAGCTTTTTGTAAAATCAGACATCACTGCGGACCGATATGTTTCATCGTTAATTAAACTTCTAGTTACGGGAATTTCTTCAGTTTCTAATTTGATGGTTGATAATCGCGTCATTGTTGCTGGAGCTTTTAATGTCTCAGATTCAAAAATATCTTTCTTACGTCGTGGTGTTGATTTTTCTAATTTTTTATGCCTTTTATGGGCCTTATCTTCGGTGTTTAGTACTCTGTTATCCAAAGGCTTTACTGTTGTGCTGGCGCTTGTGCCTGTTGACTTTTGCAATGGTACGAACATATCATTCGTATTTGTATTTTCCAATATTTCACGTTCCTCTCTAGTTAATCGCTTTTTTTTCCTACAAGATAGTCCGAAACATTGTCTTTTTTGTCTTTTTATGTCTATACTTTGTACTCGTTTTCTTCGAAAGCATCCCATGCATCCTCGTGATTTACTTTCCGATTGGTCAGGTAGTTCTGTTCTGGCTATCTCATCTTCCGAGTATGGATTCATGCCTTTGTGTATTCCTGCAAAACCTCTTGAATTTTGTTGAGTACCCTGATCATGACATCTAGGTATTTGTTGAAGTTTTTTCAATAGCGTTCTTGTGGTCCAGTCATAGTTGGTAGTATTCCAGTTCAAATAATTATCTAGCGATGAAATGTTTGTACAAAATTAATAGATTACACCTTTTATGTCAGAAAGAATGTAGCACATATTATATCAATTACTTTAGATATAGTAGAATTACCTGAATCTTGTTGATCGATAGGATAATCAATTTGAGTTTTGTGATGTTTCCTCTTAGCTAAATTCTGAGATTCCCTTTGTAAATCCTTTGTTGTTCGTCTCTTAGTATCTTTGCTTGTAATTGTGCGTCTTAAATATTGTTGTGAATCTAAAGAATTCCTTGATCTCAAAGAATCATCAGAATAGATTTCTCGAGGCATATTTGATCGATAAAATATCGATCATAGCAGCGTAAGTTACTCAGTTGAAAATAACACTTGTAAATTATTGGTCAAAGGTAAAAAGTAGGAACAGGAGTGGGAGGTTAAGGATCATGATAAAATAAAATCTTGAAATAATCTTGTATTGCTCTGAAAGCATATATATTTATCTCATTTAATTTAAAAAAGCAGTTGTAAAAGAAAGCTATAAATATGCAAACACAAGCTTATAAAAAAAAATATGTTACAATAAGCGTCCAATAAGAAATAATTCTACCTGCTCTACCAAACACTACAATTTGCAATCCATCTCGCCACAGTGCCTCCAAGAAACTGTCAATCTTTCATCCCCTGATGAAAAAAAACCTTTGTTAACAGTTTCCACCCGAAATCGTCCATATTTCTCACGTAAAATCAGTCACCAATGGCGTAAAGAAGGAGTCTCTCACCACAGCCCCTTTAATTACAGATGAACCGAGCATAAGGGTCAATGAAAACCGTAGTCACTCGTGCGAGACGGCAGAGGCGTAGAAAGTAGCCACAATCGCCATAATTCCCGTTAGCATGAACCGCATGAACACGGTCTTGTATAGAGGTCTGGACACTTGGCCGAAAAACGCGTAACGATAAGGTGGCCATTGCCGCAAGAGGCGTTAGTGTCGAAAGAGCCTAGCATGGTAGAATCAGACCAGGTATGTCCAGTTCATGGACACATTTGCGACCATTTCTGCGCAGCCCGAAGATTCCGCCATTTTTATAAGACTGAACTATACTGAAGACTGTACGTCACGGTGTCTATGGAAACGAGACGCCAAGACTGGGAGTCTCATTGGCTAGAGAAATTACGCGGCAACAATGGCAGAATCTTCGGGCAGCAACTTATTGGTTCTCTGCGACGTAGATGCGTCAGAACGTACCTGGTCTAATTCTACCATGGAGCCTAGCATCTGCTAGGACTACGGGTACTACGCTATAAAAATAGGTCCACGAGTTCGGTGTGATTTTTTGACAGATCGAAAACTATGAAATCCCTAGCCTGCAACACGTGCTTTCATGAGGCCTGCACCAGTAATTTCTTCTAAAACCATGTCATGCTTTAATTTATACTTTTGCTCTTGTATAATAAGAAGAATAAGATATAATTACACACCAAACTACTGCATAATTGTTTGATATAATGAAATTGCGGTATTAATATTTTCTGCCAGTAATCTTGGCAGTAATAGAATGACTGCATAGAAAATCCAGTGCCGTCCCTGGCCGTGGAGCCATATGATTTCGATATCATGAATGCATATAATTTCATCCACAGCATGAAGTAATAATTTAAAAAAAATGGTTTCTAATAAAAATATGATTAGTATATGATAGAATATGGAGGAGAAAGTTCCTAGGAAACAAAACTTTGTAGATCTTTAAGGAACCCTTTTCTAATACGTCAATGTGCTGAAATGAAGTGCCGTAGCACATTTTACTGCGTCCGTTAGAGTAGTGCGTGTACGAATTTATGAAATCAAATATATGATCACTTTATTTACATATGTGAATTAATAACAAAGCTTAAACATTTATAGCTCGTTATACTATTTGCTGGTTTTAACTCTAAGTACACTTTTTGATCACCTCGCGTGTTGTTTAAAATCATAGACCGACCCGTATTGGTGAGGGGAGGGGACGGAGGCATGAACGCGTAGTAATACCATTCAAAGTAACTAGGGACTACTTTCGCATGCTGCCAATCGCCTACACTGAACTCGTGGATGTGCTATATGTCAGCAGGCTTCTTCGACACTAGCGCTTGCGGGCAAAACCGGGAAAACCGGCCACATTAGCGGTTACAGCTGAAACGTGGTGGAGGTAGGGAAGTGCCCAGACCTGCTCAGACCTGCCCAGACCTGCCCAGACCTGTATACAAGATCGTGAGCATGAATGTCCAGAAGCGTGCTCAAGGTGTCCCTGGTGTTCTACGCCAATGGAAAAGAATGACGTCACAGGTCCGATGTGTCATGGCGTCGCAAGAGGAGAGCGCGCAGGCGCCACCTGGCGGCAAGTCGGTGCCCGGAGACAAAGCAAAGGCCGTGGGCCTTCGGTCAGGGGCTAGGGGCTTGAGGCAAGCAGGGTCCATCAGTAGCAGGACTGGCAGGCGATGGTGGCGACCGCCCGGTGTCGTGTGTGGCGATGCGTCTGCTAAACGTCGAGTCTCGTCCGTGGATAAAAAACGGTCAGCTGTGAAGCGAAGTCGAAGAAGAAGAAGAAGAAGAAGAAAGTTCTTGAGGGATAGTAGAAGCGTGGATGAGTTCTCTCTGGGTGCTGCGATGGCGTAGGTAGTTTCGACAGACGGGGGATCGCGCGCGGCTGGTCCATTGTCGCTCGAATATATAATTCCTCGGCTGCGAGCAGGAAAGCCGTCACGGGGTATAAACATAATAGAAGATTTAAAAAAGAATTAACGGTATTAATAATAGTAATAGTAATAAATAAAAGAAGGTCGTGATACGTGTAGCGGGAAATACGTATACGTATTCGTCGAGTGAAAACGCTGAGTGTTAATTGTGTGCTAGTTTTTTATCTCGGCCGATTTGTTTGTTGTGTTTGTTGCGCTGCTGCTGTTCCGCTCCTTATTATTCTGTGATTCGGTTGTGCTGCAGATATTGGATTGGGAGCCAAGCAGGGAATATGGTTACGATGTTCAGTGATACGTGTGGATACGTCCTCTTCCTGCTGCTGCTAGTTCCCTACATCGAGAGCGGTGAGAATATCAACCATTTGGATTTTACCTGGCTTCGTTTAACTATACGCTTTATTTCATTTTCTACTTGTTTCCATGTGTATGTGTATGTGTATGTGGCGGTGGCGGTTCGCGGAAATACAGTGGGCCACTGTTTTGTTACTACTGTGATATAAACATGTGAGGGGGACTGTGTGTATACGGGGCGTTCGTGAATCATCCTTTAGTGAAGAGCGGGTTCCGCGTGCACGAGTCCTCCTGTGTGTACATGGGCGTGTGGGCTCGAACACGCACGCACGCACGCACGCACCACACACACACGCGCTATTCTCTTCTTTCGCTACTGTACTTCATTACCCTCGTACACTTTCCTGTTTCTCGAGCATGCAACTATGTACGTGACTCGCGATCATTCTGGAAATTTCGGTAGTTAAAAGAACAATGATTTCTTTTTCGATTTCATCAAAGGTAGAGGAACCTAGTTTAACGTATATCGGGTGGATATTTTTTTCTGTCGAAGAAATAACCGTTATTTCTGTTACTTTTGTTGGTTGGATGTTCTTTTGTATCTTGGTCGTCATGTTCTCGGAAGTTAAGAATATTTTTTGCCTATGATTGCTTCAGTTTATCTTATACGTTTAGGGAATTCTGACGTTATCGTATCGTTTGGTAACGTTAGTCTGTCGATTTATTTAAACAATTTTTATACTTCAATCCGAAACCTCTCGTGGAGGGAGGTTTAAAACACGCACACATACACACGCACACACAGATTATATTTGATTTTTAGAAATATTTTTTTTTTCTATGTGGTCTTCGAATAATAATTATTTGTTATTCTCGGCCATATAAATAATCGGTTCGATTTTTTCGCGCTCAGCAAATCGTACTTTCTTCGACAATAGATCGATTCCGTTTGATTTTACGATTGATCCAGCATTGGTGGTTCGATTGATTGCAAAGTCATTATTGTTCATTAGTTCCGCTCTAAAGACCAAAATTCACTAAATGTCGATGGAACATTTTTTTTTCTTTTTTTTTTATTTCTAACCGATTCTAAGAGGATCGTCCTCCCTCGGACGTTGTCAGCTTCATTAATTATCACTCGTTAAAATTATCAAGAGTCGCCTGGGGTTTGGACCAGCCCACAGGAAGCCAGTATCTGAAAACGGATACTTTTAAGAAAATTCTTAGTGATTGCATCTGCAACGCAGATGCGTCAACGTTATCGCCCATGCTTTAAAAACTTATTGGCCCCCTTGAGAACGTGTGAAATAAATTTTAAAAAATGAGGCTATTGTTTTCCATCAAAATTTTTGTCAAATTTCCTTTCTTGATTTTTGGACAGTGACGTCACTCGAGATTTGCTAGTGACTAATTTCTTTACAGTAAACCTGAGTGATTCTGGTGTATATATCGTATTACGTCTTCGTAGTCAACCTTCTCTACGTCATCATTACCTCGAAACGATAATGGCAGTTACTTACACAAATGCGAATTACCAATTGGCATTAAAAGCGGCCTCGTTGAGAAATTGGTTTCGGTTTGAGTTTGTGGAGAGGGAAGTATCCTTGTAAAAGAAAATTCAAGGTTGCGTAAGTATAAATCAAATTGTTCTTTTGCGGTTGATGTGGTCTATTTTTGTTTATTATAGAAAATAAAATAATCGTAGCCCCGGACGATTAATGGAAATTTCATAATTCGATCGTAGCACAGGGTATCGAATGGTAGCGATTTTTTTCGGGTATAAATAATACGGATGACATAGCTGCTTATTCCCTGACGAAATGTTTATTATTATTTTTCAATATGGCACAACGACCAATCAGGACGGGAGTTTCGTCCACGGAGTATAAGCGTTGGGTATGGACACGTGTGTGTAACGTATGCTGCAGTGTAGAGGATTTCGAAATGATATGTGAATTCTCGGGTGTAAAATGGCGGCGGAAGTGAATCATTCCGATTGAAATTCTGTCTGAAGTAAATAATTGTTAGTTTGGTAATCGTGATTGTTCTCGAATTACTACTGACACAATTTCGTGCATTTCCTTTTCGTCTTTCCTTTTATCCCTTTTCACTTTTCGCGTTACTCTTCGTGCTAAAATACTTGTTCGATCCGGTTCATCCGGTTCATCCATGTTTATGCGCTCTTCACCTTTTGTGCAGCAACGGCAGATTCACGTGTCCCGGGTTCTGGCTTGTGGGGCTACCAGCAATACAGTCAGCCTCGCTCTTCTTTGCCTTTCTTTGCCTTTCTTTACCGTCTGGCAGTCCGAGCTCTTTCGTTAATGAAAATCTTTGCGAAAACTTTCGACCGATACCCCTCGAAGCGCACGAAGCGCACGGAACGCCTCCTGACAATTAGCGGTGAGTGGAAAACTGTGAGAACAAAATATTAATAAGAACGATACATGCGCGTGGTGTCGCGACAATCGCTCGAAGCAGGAAAGAAACGTATCGAGAAATTGGACATTGTCAGATTTTTTTTTTTAATATTTCTTTATTTCTTGAATTTTTGAGCTACGTAATTTAGGTTGTCGTATTTGAGGATAAGGACAATTAGATGGGACACGATAACCATGCGATAAGGTTTTACGATCCGTGAGAAAATGCTGAGAACACTCGGTTATCTGGAATGCGGTTAATTTCTTATACGGACTTTTTTTTTGGTGAGAAACAAAACAAGTTTCTCGAATAGGGTTATATGCTGACGCTGCAATTTAACAAGGGCTCAATTTCGAATTTTCTGGTACACCGTGCTACACTATACCAGCGATACCTAAAACAGGGTCGTAAACCTCGTATCAAAAGGTTGATAAAAAAATTGAAGCAAAGAGAACGAAATCTAAATTACAGTGGCGGAAAGTCTCACGGGTTACTTTATGCCCCGCGCGTATCTTGTCTCGATTTCTGCTGGAATTATTTCTATATGCTGTCAGGAGGTTAGCACGCTATGTGCTTCGAGTAGGTAAAAGGTGAGGGGGGCGGTGAGGGGGCACGCACGGTCATCGATACGGCACTGACTAGACTGTCTTGTTACGAGGGACAAGTCAGAACGGAAAAGACACGAAACTGTTGTAATGTAGCAGCCATTCCGTCAGTTTAACTCGTTAAGCCTCGTTCGCATGGAATGCATCGCCGCTGGCACGTATCATCTCGAGGCGAAAGTCCTTATTATTAAAGTAACGCGTCTACGATGTAAAGTGTATCGACCAGTCCGACGCGCTCGTTGGGTTAGCTTTGGTTTTATGTGGTGCGTTCGCGATAACTCGGCCTGTTCCGGCTACGCGGAATTTGCATTGGCGTGCGGAAATTGCTCGATATTGCTAAAGAGAGGCTCGATGCGTATCGCTTTGTATTAATTGGCGAACTTCATGGATGCCAACCTTGTCCCAGTTGCACGACTCCCCCTCTCCCCCTCTCCCCCTCTTCCCTTGCCGTAACACCCGTCTTTGTCCGCCGACGTGCAGGTGATGCTGCAAGCGTTCCGCTCTCTGTCCTCTTACCCTGGTTGAATCTCGAATGGGTTTAATGCGGCTAAGCTTTGCCGCTGCAAGGATCTCTGTTTGTCACTAAATACGACCGACTGTCTATAGTCGGTAGCTACTAGCCATCTTTGATCCTAGGGAATTTCGAAACTTGTACGAATCCCCATCCAAGGCAAACCTTCCGTGTTGGTACTTGAGGGCTGGAGGCTCTTGGGGGCGATTAAGGCGGCTCCCTGCCGATTCCTTTGTGCCTTAATGCAAATATTGTTCTCCCTTTCGAAAGTTCCTCGATTCGACACAGCGGCGTCGCCCATGCTCGGCTGTAAGTTTTATCCTCGCACGTCTGTGGACGCGGGGATCGTTAATCGTCGTTGCGATGTTAATTAACGTTGCGACTGATGACTTTTTGTCTTGGTATTCATTAAAGTTTTTCTTTATTTATTTGTATGAATTGTTGTTTTTTTTTGTTGGGCGGCGGTGGGGAGGGGGAAGAGGGGTGGGTGGGGATGTCTTGGGATTTATCGAATTGGTCCAACTTCGGTCCCAGCCTGCGAATACGGCGAGCCCCTTAAACCTTTGTGGTTGCGCGTGCTTGCGGTTGGTATCCCTGGGGGAATCTTGTAACGACGCCGACTTAGAAACGGTACCTTCGTAGTCGCGTGGTCATGGAATTTCGAGGCGCTAACGGATATTTATTGCCGACGCCAACCCCTTGCAGGAGCTTGTGGCAAATTTTTTTATTTTAGGTTTTTGTAATGTTTGTAAAAAACTTCATTTTTTCACCTGTGTGAAGTTAGCCCAGCACTTTTCGAATTTTTTCTTTCTTTCTTGCGAAATTGTTGAGTTTCGTGCTTCTCACATGGGATTATCTAAATTTTCCAAAGTGTTTTTGACATAATCGAATCCGTAGGAAAGCTCCCACGAGGGCTAACCGTATAAGCACATAAGGCTTTGTGAATATTTAAAATTCTCATGTATATCAGCCCCTGTCGACTGTCGTTTGCACCTATAGTACGTTCACTCACGTTTCTCTCGGCGAATCATCAGATTGATACGTTGGGCGTCCCTTAGGAACTTGCGATTACGTCACTTTAATTTCTCGTTTCTCCTTAATACCTCACTTCCTTTACACGTATTTTTCGTCGTATTTAATCGCGACGCCATCGGACGACGTCGCGCATTTACGAATTATCGGCGATTCTCGAAAGCGGTCGCCGATAACGCTTCGATGAAAACGCGACTGCTTGTTTAGATTAGCTTGCTCCGCTCATTCAATTCCGAATCAATTTCCGCTTGGTTCACTCGTAAAGTATGAGATGCGAGTTTAAAAAAAAAAAGAAGGATTTCCTAAAAGATCTTGACAACTGCATCCGGTGACAACTGTACTCTTCCGGCTGTTTAAGAGACTCTTGAGGTGCTCTGAAGTTTCTACTGTAATTTCGAGGTGTCCACCTCGATCGCTTCCTCCTTCCAACCTAACCTCTCTTCGCCTTATCTTACCCAGCCCGTTGCCTGCACACGCGCGCACGCACACACACACGCACACACACACACGCACACGCACGCACGCACGCACGCACACACACACGCACACGCACGCACGCACACACACAAGGACGCGTATACTTACCCACCGACGTCAATAACACTTGACGAACTTTGGGAATTTGGAATTTCCAAAGTTCAACAGGATCCGATCTTCTCCTCTTTGGAAGATTTGGTATTCAGGCCGACTCACCACTAAACATCCTACTCGGCACTCGGACCGCCATTCCTATGGTTACGTAAGGAAATGCAAACCCTCTCCAGGTCCTCACGTTACGCTCGCCCCATACCGAAGATAGTGAATTTCATACCTGCAGTTTACGAATCTTCAGGTATGTAGAGGCTGTTTCCGGTACTGACGGCATGGATGCCTGCGGTGCTTTTCGCAACGCGATAAGGGATGCTGAGAATTTTTTTTTTATATATTTAATCTTTGACTTATTCTCGTGCAACAGAGTATCTAATATAGTTCACTCTTCGGGTTACCCCCAATATACGAAATTACTGACGACTTTCGCGATTTTGCATTCTCGTCCTTTTCGGAGGTTGGCACCACTGGGTGTCTTGTGTCACGTTTCGATATTTAATTACGGCATAAAACTACATTCTTTGAGCTGCTCCCCCTGACCCCCTCGGCCCTCCTGGGCTTTTTGGCTTCTGGGCTCGTCGCGTATCTTTGTCGAACGACTGTATTTGGGATCTCGCTCCGTGCCCGTTTAGCTCCTCTCCTGTGCTGTTACCGTAACCATCTTGAAACTCCAAGTGGTACGGCTTTATCTTTTATGCTCGGACCGCAATGGAGATAAAAGGCAAAAAGCCTGCGCGTCGACCCGAACACTCCTCTGCAGGCTGTCTTGGCGAGATAACGTTAAAGCTGGCGAATGGGAAGTTTCGGAAAAAAAATTTTCTTCTCTCGTCGTACTCGAGTTTTGTCTTTTTTTCGTCGACTTGGTATCCGTGAATATAGTAGATTGCGATTGGGATGAAATTCGTTTTTGTTGTTTGCCTTTATCTTTTATTTGTTTTTCCTTCGTACGAAATAGCGTCAAGCTCGATCGATTGGATCGCGGCTGATGCCGACGGCGTCCATTTGTTTTAAAGTCCGACCGGAAGCTATGGCCACTCGAACGGAAGTAACGACGGAACGCGGTTGGCTTAGTCGCGTCAACTTTAATTTTGTCTCGTGCGCCCCGTTAAATTGGCTAATTAACGGACACAGTGGTCAGTCGCGGCAGCTCGGGAAGAGTTTTTTACGCTGATATAAAGAGAAGAGCGTCGGTGGGCAGCGAGAGCGGAGCAGGGAAGTGTCCTGGGTACAAGAACGAAAAGCGGAAACAGGAAGAGCACGAAGGAGTAAAGCTCGGTCATTAAATTTCAGGTTTACTTCCGATTGGCCCTCTGGCTCCCCCCGTGTCTCCTCGTACTTGTACCTCGTACAGTACGCCCGTTATTGCTTCGCAATGGAAATATTATCGCTCTTGCGCTGCACACTTGGTTTCTCGAGAATGGCGCAACCGTCTTGCGCGCGTTCCTCTTCTGTATCGCGGGACTCTGCCGATTTCGAGAACGTTTCGTCATTCATTGAATCGCGATGTTGATGCCAGTGAATTTTTTTTCCACGTATACAATTTGTATCCATTGACTTTATGTTTCGAACGATCTTACTTTTGATTATCTTTATCGCGTGCGAATGGATACTGTGATTTTATTTTTTAAATGGCTCTTCTTTATTATCGGAAATCTCGTCCTCGATTTGAATGCAATTAAATGGTGGGAGTCTCTTTAGCCTTTCGGAACGTCTGCCCGAGGGAGCTTTTGATATAGTCGGGATAGCGCTCCGTTAAATCTCTGCTGCAATTCTACGGAGAGTCTCTTTCTTGTCTGTGCCGTTTTTTTTTCTTTTTCTTCGTGCGTCTCTTTTACTTTTCGTCCCTTAACGTTTTCTCGCTGGTCTCGAGCGCGGTTTCTCGAATTTTTTTGAAAAACGCCAAAAGGTCGTCGGCAGGGGACGAGCATTGCGAATTCGATTGCAGCGGAAGGAGCGACAGAAAGAGAGAGAGAGAGAGAGAGAGAGAGGGGGGGGGGCATGCCACGCCACGAGCAGGTTGCATTTAATTAAATCTTGGTTTTGTTCTCGTTGCTGCGCAATCCTCTTCCGTTCTGTCCTGGTCTCATCGTCATCTCTCTCACTGCCTCCCACTTGTCGGTCTATCATCCTGTTTCTCTTTCTATCCCATTCGTCGTGGTAACTACGACGTTCGCGAAAGGTAGAGAAAAAAAGAAGCAAGGAAAAAAGGAATTTAAAGAGAAATATAAAAGAATAGAATGCCAGACTACCCATCCCTTCTCTCTTTCTCTCTCTCTTCTTTATTTTTCGCTCAAGTTAGTTCGCGCTTCATTCTGCTGTCAGCGTCGCCACTTTGTTGGACACTGTCGCGTTTCGGGGGTAGAAAACTCGGCTTTACGTCACTTCCGGCTCTAGTAATAAATCCGTGGGACGCGAGGGGAAATTTGTGTTCGTTCCCTTTAAAGCGCTGCCATTTAAACTCTGCCGGGGTGCCGTATATAAGCGACGGTCAGGGCTGGCGAACAATTCTCTTCTCCCTCTGGAATATCCTTTCTCTCTCTCTCTCTCTCTCTTTCTCTCTCTTTCTTTTTCTTTTATTCAAAATAGAGCAGTAGGTCTTTCGGGGGTTGTTAAGACATCTACATTCACTGTCTCAATCCCCCCGTGTCCAGCTATACCACAATGGTTCTCTTATTCTTCTTTTTCTGTCCCCTTGCTTTCGTCTATGGAAAAAAGAAAAAAAAACAACGGCTTTTAACGGCTTTCATAAACACAGGGAGCGCAGTACCTCGGGGGTTGTAGGGGGTCGTAGGGGGTTGTAGGGGGTTGTAGGGGGTCGTACCTTCCGCACGATACCAACGATCGACGTCGCGATAAAAGCGTATAATTCCGAGGACGTGTAAAAATACTTAAGGGGTTAGGGGTAGTCAGAATTTTCAAAAAATCGATTTTTTTTTGTTGCATTTTCTTAAAGTATAATATCTTAAGCATATTCTCTGAAAATTTTAAGTGAATCCGACAAATACTTTTCGAGTTAGTCAGCAATTAAATAATTAGTGTTACTCTACATTAATCGATTGTAAAACTTTAAATACGTTTTTCTCAAAACTATGTTTTTTGAACTGGTGACCACTGTAACTCGAAAACCGCTCGGTAGATTTCAATGAAATTTATACAGCTTTTGGAAAACATAAAAAACTAATGCCTGATCGAAGGAATTTTTTTTTTAAATTTCGATTTTCTATAAACAATTAACTGTTGGTTTTTTCTTTTCTGCACCTCTTTCGTGCAGACATTCAGCCAGTACTTTCGGTCCTCCCGATGCTACCAGCAGTTTCCGTAACGGCGAACGACTTTCGTCCGGTATTTCCTCGCAATGTAGTTTCGGCGGCGACTGGGTTCAGGGGCGGGAGGGCTGGCAGAATTTTATGTGCGCCCAGGGGCGAGGAAACGATAACTTGAACCTCCCCCGCCCCCGCCCCCTCCAGTCTGCCTTTCCATGGCATATTGCGATGAATAAATAACATTAACAGTACTCGGAACTTTTTAAAAGGTTGGCCAACTTTGCCAGCGATATTCGTTTAACCTTCAATGGGCGCCGCCCATCCCTTGTACGGAAAAGGTTGATTGTATGGTAGAATATTGTCGGGCTCGTTCTTCTGGTTTTTTTTTTTTTTAACTAGTCCATCTACCACTTCCGCCATTTTATAATACTTTGTCTTGCATTTTTCAGCTGGCTTTTTTTTCTTTTAAACGTTATCAGTCACTTTCATCCCTTTGGTTATTTTGGCTTTGGCTAAACTATTACAAATTGCTTGGTACTTTTTTTTTTCCCTTGTAACGTACCTTTGACAGCACTGCTGCTGGAAAATTCTCGAGGCAATAATGCGACCCCCTGGACTCTACTCGGCCTACGTCGTCTATCCTCTTTTTTCTTTTTTTTTCTCTTTCTTTCCACTCTTCGATCCATCCACGAGTACCCTTTTATGTTTATATATATATATATATATATATATTCTATTTTTCCACTCTCCTACCTTTTGTCCTTATTTCTCCCTTTTCTCCCTGACTTAACGTAAAGCGGGACGTAGTCAATACCGATGTTTTATTTTTTCGATGGATCGCTCGACGATCGGCGTCGCGGAGAACGTAGGGACGACCGGCGTCGTTTAGTTGATGCGTCCCGCCTTCCCCCATCCTAACTACGGGCGAGTGGGGGGAATAAAAAAGACTAGGAACAAAACCGTCGAAAAAGGTTTTCCCAACGAGAAAACTTGCCGGACTCCGACCTGCAACGCGGTTCCACAGCGTGTGGCGGTGGACGTTTTGGGTGGGGTCGGGGTTCGCCTCGGGTCGTGTCGGATCGGGTCGGATCGGGTTAGGTGAGGTTAGGTTAGGTTAGGTTAGGTTAGTCAGCTAGAAAGTATAAAGTTACACGACCAAATGCTTTTTCTCTCGTCTAATTTTCCTCTTTCGCGTCTGGGAATTTCTGTCATTTTCTCGCGAGAGTAGCTTGCGCATCTACACACACATACACACACACACGCGCGCGCGCGCGCGTGCCTACAAAATTATTCTAGGTTAGGTTGAGTCCAGATCACCTTCACGTCTCCCCTCTTCTCTTTTGATCTTCTAGTACTTCGGGTCCTTCCATTTATAATGTATTTTCTCTCTCTCTCTCTCAATTATCATCTCCTCCTCGCGTCACGTAACTCTCGCGTAAATTCCAGCGAAATTCTCTGTGGCATCGGGAACGAGGCCGAAGGTGCTGCACTAATTATGTAATTCAGTCTGAAGATGCAGCGACACCCTCTGCGGCGCCTCCGTCGCGTCGTTACGAAGATTCCCAGCAGTCGGTGCGACAGAGGATGGCAGGGAGGAACGTCCTAAGGTTAAGTATACGTATACAAATGCATATACGTATGTTATAGGTATATGGGGGGGGGGGAGCTCTACCTTACAGCTACCGTAGACGCAGGGAATGATTATTAATCGTGTGCAGAAGCGCGCGGTGGAAGCATCCAGCTTGGATCGTTCTAGTTATTATAAAGCAATGAATTACGAGGATAGTCAGACGCGACACCCTTTCGCTGCAACTTCTCACTTCTTACTCGATTCTTGCCATTTTTTGTCTTTTCCTTTTTCTTATCGTATCGTTCGATTGGACCCTATTTCCACCCCCCCTCCTCCCCCCATCCGTTAGGGGTTGGAAAGTAAAAAAACTATAGAAGGTTTGACACGTGGTGCAGTCCCCTTGTCGCAGCAGAGATTGGATATGGAGGCTGTGCGTCTCTGTATCTCCGGCGAAGGGGGGAGGAGGGCGGGGCTGGTTATCATCCTCGTGAAGTTAACCGGTGACCGAGTACGTCCTTAAGAGTAGCGATATATTCCACCATTATATATATTTTTTCCAGCGTGACTCATCGGAGCGAGTTTTAAACGGACGACATTTGGATCTCGTCCAATGGAGGATATCGAGCTTAAGTCTTCCTTCTGGTCGTTAGACTTTTTCCTTTTCTTTTTTTTTTCATTCCCCGACTGTTTGCCTCCCCCGCTCCTTCCCTCTTTTTCTTTCCTTTTTCTCGACAAATAAAAATCATCCGTCGTCCAACCACGCGAACTTCTCGAGCCTGTTACACAAAATTCCAGGAGCGTCCCCGCAAAATTCTGAAGCCGCCTCCTCCCGCCGTTCGGTAATTCACGGCACGGCCTTAAACTTCCGGGAAACGATTCTCATCT
Organism: Calameuta filiformis; assembly: GCA_030142265.1. Taxonomy (NCBI): domain Eukaryota; kingdom Metazoa; phylum Arthropoda; class Insecta; order Hymenoptera; family Cephidae; genus Calameuta; species Calameuta filiformis. Next base: position 1,081,742 of record JARQSU010000528.1, on the reverse strand, counting down.
CTCTCGCCGAACAAACCGGAGCTTAACGACGCGAGATTAGCCAGAGATTCGTCTCTCCCTCCGTCTCGGCATCTTTTGATCCGACTCGCCACACCGACTCTTTCATCCTCCTTTATAATATTATCCTCGCGATCCTCTTTTCTTCGACTTGTTCGTTCCTCTGTCACCCTATACATACATATATGTATATCTGTGTACTTGTCCCCCCCCTCTCATTCTCTCTACCTCTACCCATCCGTCAATTTACTTTCTTTTTGCTCCTTCCTTTTGGTTTCGACAAAACGCGACGTCCTCTGGACAACCTCTCATCGAGATTCAAGGTGTGTCTGGACACGTGGTTAGAAGTGCATTTAGAACTTTATGACGTAGATCCCCCCCCAGTCACCGGCACTTCCGTCCGATTGCTATTGGAAGTCATCTACCATATGTATATGTAGAGTACCTGCGGGTAGTAAGGCCTAGCTAAGAAGGGATATCTGTGATAAAATGAAAATTATTCAATTTAATCAATAGGTTTTAATAATAATCATTATTTAACCCCTTAGCTTACAATGACGCCTCAGAGGCGCCACAAGGTTATCGGACCAAACATGAATAAGACGCCTGAAAGGCGTCGCAAGGTTATCGGACCAAACACGAATAAGATGTATTATTCAATTTGCAACAATAAATCTTTTTTTTGTTTAATAATTAACTAACCGTAATTATTTACCAAGCATCTTGTAAAGTTAATTGTACCGCGCACGTGTATATAGAAATCATAGGAAGTTTGCGATTTGTACAGTTTCGAACGCTGAGCCGATCTGTTTACGTCCCTGCGCGCACCGACCTTGGCGTCGCTTTTGGCCCGCACAGTTGTAAGTTTGCTCGTAAGGGAAGGGGTTAAGCACATTTTCCATAAAATATCAATGAAAAATGGTAACTTTTGCCATAAACAGAAACAAAATTGAATATTTTTAAAAACTTTGTTAGTGGGCCTTATTTTAATATGGTAAGGTAATAAGGCTACGGCTTTGACGTACTTCAATAATCAAACTATACTTAATATATTTGGTATTTGAGATCGATAATCGCATGAATACAGGAATAATATTTTTTTTTTTTAAATGCAAAGTCTAAATTGCTTCGTCTAACAGCATTCAAAATCAGCAGTGTCATCTGCCGACAAACCGACGCATTCCTCGTGATAACAGTTGCCGTATTTATTATTTAAATCGTTAAGATCATTCGAGTATGCATTAACAAAGATACGAGAACTATGATTTTAGATAGTTGAGTGTAATATTACAAAAAATACTTGGGATTTGCTTGGAGCGCTTTTTATTACTTGTGCTGCTCGGCCACGTCTTACAATGTATTGTAAATAGTATGTTGCAACAGCGAAGCCGGCGGGGAACGGACTGTCGGCCTCAGCAGACTCGTAGCGACGTCTTTATGCAATATGCGTCCGTTAAGCGTGGCCTTCAGTGAAATTTCTTATTTTAAATATGATTTTTGTCACTTAGGCCTTATTACCCGCGGGTGATTAGTGGGAATATAATTCTGTGCTACTTACGTCTATAAGGTAGTTGGTGCATTTCCGTCTACAATGCGATATGTATGTATCTTGAGAGGTCCCCACGCAATCGCGGCTCTTCTGCGAGAATGGCGACGCCATTGCGAATATCGTACGCGCCATGAAGAATCACGTGGATAATAAAGCTGAAAGAGCCGCCAGTGGAAAATCGAAATAGCTTCTTAAGGAGCTGATTAAGTGGCATAATTAAAATTTTAGAACTTTACCAATTTCAGTCGAAACCTGTTGCCGTTTCGTAAGCTACCACCGTCACAGATTTTGACCAGGGGGGCCGGGGGGGGGGCTCCGAATTTGGCTGCCGCGTGTCGTGGAAGCACTTGAATCCTAAAATAGAATCGGAGCGTCGAAACACCTTAATTTCCAGGTGGGAAGGCACTTGTCTCTCTCACGTGATGCGAGCCGGTTAATTGGTTCTTAAATAGCTCCTAAATTTGCAGGAGATTTTATTTGGATTTTCCACTGCGTCCGATCGTCTTTGACGTTTCCCCCGTTTCGCGCCTGTGAAGCAATCGCCGTTCCTGGTTTATATTAACGGGCAGTCGGAAAATACGGAGTTACTTTCGATAGTCACGTTTATTCTCTTATCGTATCGGGCGAAAGAGCTTTCGAGCGCGAGAAAAAGGCATTACGAAGCATTCTGAAAATCGTTAACTCGCAAAGTTCCAACGATAGGAAAAAGCTCTCCTCGTGCCTCCTACCGTGATAAAGACTCTCCCCCCCTCTCCCTCTCTCTTCTTTCGCGGGGATGCGCTCGGGCGATACGGTCGATAGGAAAAGTCTTTTGCTCCTGGCAAGAGCCATTAGGCTGATCGAGTCGCGGATCCAGTCGCAGAATCTGAAGAGGGAAGTGAAATAGGAAAAATAGACGATAGAAGGAATAGAAAAAGAAAAAGGAAAAAGACAAATGAAAATAAAAGGACGGTCGCTCGTACTCGTTTTTATTATTAATTCTCTTCGAGTTCTGTCGTCATTAGATTCGTATTGCCATTTGGTATGTTCTGCTCGTCGAGTTTAAATAACCGCGAAATTCAAACGCAATAATTTTTTTATGCCACTTAATACGTGACGCGTCCCTCGAATCGGCCATGGACATTAAATTAGCCTTGATAAATCGAGCATCCCGTCGTAGCGGTACCAGCGGTGTTCTCCTACAGCAGCAGCAGCAGCAGCAGCAGCCATTCGTCCTCGGTCACGGTTGATGGTGCTCTACCCCCCTCCCCCCTCCATCCCTCTCTTTCTCTCTTTGTTCTTGCTGTCCCGCTATTTAATCCTTTTCCCCCTGTCTTTTTTTTACCGGTGACGATCGTTGCGTGCTTCCTCCGTGAAAATAGCCAGACGAAGGAAACAGAGAGGAGGAAGAGAAAAAGGCGTCAGAGGGACGGCGGGGACAGCTCGAAGCAAAAGCACGAGCGTCCATCTTCCCATTTTGCGGATCATCCTGGCGCAGTGGCTCTTTCGAGACGAACCGTCGTTCCGTCAATATATATTTCAAATTAAAGCGAAATTTTCACGAAATATTAACTATTTCCATTGTCCTCGATTGGCTCCAATCTAAATACATTTATTTTATACCAAGTAGGTTCTTAGGTATGTATACGTATATATATATTTGAAAACATCTCTCGTAGCGAGATGAGAGTCCTTCGTCGATTTGTTTCCGAGCGTGATATCGTCTCTTCCGTTCAGTCGGCCACATTACGCATGGCGTCTCTCGCACATCCGGTCGCGCACGTGAACTCCGCATTAGCCGGAGTTAATTAAATCTCGTGCGTGCAAAATTCATTTTAATCCGTTTCCAGCCATTTTTATCCTTATTTAATTTCGTCCGATTAGTGAAGGAGGAGGAGGGGTGGTGGTAGTTGAAAAAAAATTGTAACTTGATTTAATAGAATTTTCAAAAATTCTATCGTCTCCTGCCTCGGTACCAGCGAAATTCTCTCGAGTCCGCGTTGCCCGATGGAGATAGAAGAGATTTCTTTGTCCTAAAACGCGTCTGGACGCTAACCCAGTTAGCTATCGGATGCTGCTGGCAATCGCCAATTTGTGGCCGTCGGGAGCGTCGCTTCTCTCGCTCGTAATTTCACGTCTGTCGTAAAGTAACCAATAACCGGGACAATAGAGAATTAACTTAAAAGTGCGTATACCGGCACTAACCACTTTGGATTGTTACAGGGAATTTAATAAGCTCCTCGAATCTTCGCTATATACATTTGAGACACCCTGTATAACGTTTTGGAACGCGAAGAGCCGAGTGCCTGTACCGGGTGTCAATTTGACTTGTACATATACCTCGGTCCTGTTTTAGACGTCAATGGAAATTCCGAGAAGAGACGCCCGTGTCTCGAGGACATTCCGTCAACGGTATTTAAGGGACACCCGTTACAATGTCACGCGGACCACGTGACTGGCGAAATTCATTGGTCCCGGCGAATTATTCAATTGGACGATACGTCAGAAGCGGTTCGAAGTCAACGCACACCGGGTATACGACGTCCTGGAGACGTACGCGGGGATACCAAGTAAGACGGAAAGCGTCGCTGAGCCGTCGGGACGCTCATTGTGTTACAAATGCTACGTGACTGTCCGGAATTGCGGTTCGATTTGAATGTCTCATTCAGCGAGGCTCTTGAATGCCGTCGTTACTTCGTTGTAGGGACGATTGTCGACGTCGACGTCGACGTAGTAAGCTGCTGGCGTCGCGACGTATCTCGACTGCGATATAATTGCTAGACGCGCGTGCGTTCTGCCACGTGCGTTTCTCGACGCAATCGCGAAACTATTGGTTCGCGGATTCTGCGACATACGCGCACTTGGAAATTGACGTCGAGCGCGCCCGACGCGCGGGCGTCGACGATTCCGACGCACTAATATGAAAAAATATTGGCGTAGACTCGTCGCGACGCAACCCGTCGAACGATTATCAACGAGAGACGTTTTTTCCCCTCTCTGTTCGGAATCGCGTTTTGCATGTAAATCTTTTTTTTTTTATCGTATCGATTAAGTATCCGGTAGAAATTGGAGATGATTTTTGTTTTTTATTTACGCGCCTCTTTGTATACGGTGTGTTTGTATATATATACATATATTATGTTAATTATTTAAAACGCAACGAAAGATGACGCTGATTCGTGGAATTTTTCTCGTCGCGATAACGACGACAGATTCTTGTGATTTTTGACGCGACAAACGTTTCGTTCGCGCGTGACGATAATACCGCTTTTAAGCTTTAAAACTTGGTCACGGCGCGACAATTGCGCTGACGAGGACTTTTGCGGGATTCGCCTTGCTCGTTTATACGTTCCGTGACTATCGTGGTGGTGGTGGAGGTGGTGGGTGGTGGTGGGTGGTGGGTGATACGTATGGCGAGGCCGATTTCTATCGCGCGTTGTGTACGTAACATATGTACGTACGTACACGCTTGTGTGTGTAATAGAGACTAGTAAAACGTGACGCGTTACATTCGCCGATATTTCCCGTCGCTGCCGCTTGCTGTTCGCTTTACTGGGAATCCGACTATTGTTTATCGATGGTATAACGATATCGATTGCCGGTAGTAGCGTCGCGACTGCGCTCCCCCTCCCCTTATCCACATGTTTCCCGTGACTCTTCACGCATAACGGACTTCCGAGGAAAATTAATAATGCATTCGATTAATAATGCATGCGATGTGGTGCCCGGACGAGCCCGCGGAACCCCCTGCCGGCGGATCTTGATATTAGTCTCGCGCAATGCATCTCATTAGGGTCTCGTAGAAGGCAGCGCACTTGGCTGTGTTAGGCATTAAAGATAGATTTTTGGATTTTCGAATATTACGCGATCGATTTTACGGCTATTCTTCTTTCTTCCTTTTCTTTTCTTTTATTTTATTTTTTTTCAATTGCAAAAACCACGCGCCAGTATTTTCAGATACGACTGTACGTATAGCTACTGTCCCAATGTAATTTAGAATTTCCCCGGTCAATTTAATCGAGAAGCGCGTCATTATTTTTCCCCATTTTTTCTTTCTTTCTTTCTTCCCCTCCGATCTCACCTTCTCTGTCGATCAGTAGAAAATCCTGATTAACTTTACCGACGGACGTTTCCGTCCCCCTGAGGCTTTAAATGCGAGCAGCCCCGCTCGGCTGGTCGTGCAGCGACCATAGTCGTTACGACGGTCGATGGGAAAAATTGAGCGGTAAACCAATCAAAATAAAAGCAAATTAAAGAAAAAAAGAAAACGAACGAAATCATCGCCTTGATTTTTTTTTATAATGGAAGATACGCGCCGAATGATCGTAAATGAATGTCGACACGCGGGGTACAACGATATTCGGTCAGCGCGCAGCGAGAGTCAAAACGTCAGTAACAGAGAAACAAACGGCATGCCGCGTCGCGACGCCTCCATGGGTGGGCGTCGGAGCGTGCTGCGGTAAACATTATCGGGCTACCTGGTTCAGCCACGATCGTACAGTCTCTACTGCCGCTCCGCGTCTCTCCGGCAGGAGGAGATGATCTCCTCGTGCGTTTCAGCTGACGACCCAGAAGCTCCTACAGGCTATTCCGTATGACGACCCTTGAGTGATCGTCTACGGCAAACACAAACTCTGCCCTTTAACGTATTTCCGATTCCCCTTGGCAACCCCCAATACCAAACCGGCAAACTGGCGCACCTTGGATTCGACGACTCGTTACGTACCTATTGTCGATGGTATTGGCTGGACACTGAGACCAAGGGGCACCCAGGTAGATACGGCACTGGGCAAATTTTTCGCACAAAGATTTATCTCAAACACCCAATTATTTTATTTGAAGACGAAAGAACTCGATGGATTAATATTGACAGGGAAATAAAGTAACCTCGCTACCTGCTACCGACGGGGGGCAACGCGCGTCTTCCGTCTAGACCATATAAATACTTAATCAAGTGCGATTACGTACTTTGTATTGTTTGCGCACACAGTTAGGATTACCTGGCTCGATAACCCGATGCTTCTTTGTACGTTAGCAAGAGTAACTGGGATGTAAGAATCTTCTTCATTTCTCTTTATTATTGCGTTGTCTAGTCGAGCTGCATTGAGTGCACTTACTGCATGCAGAATTTTATGCGTGGAGTATTGTTTTTAGATGTTTTTGATTTTTTTTTTATAAATATTTTCAGCTACGATTTCGCGTAATATGCAAATTGAGATCCACTGGTTCCTTATCAGGGATCAGTATCGTATTTCGGGTATTAAACCTCGGCTGCACGTTGCACCCCCGTTCTGGGATGATAACGACTATGTACTGGTACGCGGTGCTGGTACATGGTGTAGGTGGATAGGTTGTGCGTGTGTGTGTGTGTGTGTGTGTGCTGGTTCGTATACGGGTTATATGGGATATAAGTATATAATAAATTAGACGAAGGTCGTGACTCAATGGTTGGGGCCGGGGGGGGGGGAGTCGTTCTATATGCTATACGTGATACTTAAAAATTTATAACTACATTTCGAATAGGCGCTGTTTGCAAAAATGTGGCAATGGTTAGTTTGATACGTTTCTCCAGAGATTTCCACGCGAGCGCGCTCGCATCCCTCTGTTTCTTTTTTTGTCGTTTTCTTTTTTTCTCAGTGCGCTTGTCGTGATACGTGGCTCGCGTTATCGAGATGTTCGAGTGAAAAGGTCCCGATACGTGAATTCAGGAGGAGCTCTGTACGGTGTGTACAATGGATGAGATTATTTTTTGCTGGGTTTTTCTTTCCGCGAAATTTTTCGTTCTTGTGCAAATACCTGGAATACTCGATTTTGTCGATTTTTTTTCTTCAAGCGTAGCCAAAACGTGGACAATCGGCGAGAGAAGCTGTTACGTGAAATTATTTTTTGAAAAATTTGGCATGACTTTTTTTTTCTATCGATTATAGCTATTGGTTCGAACTTGAGATATTGCCACTAAATTTCCTAGGGTTAAAAGTTTTGGGAAAAGTGGTGAAATTAGGTAAAGCCAACGCGATGCAATAAGCGAACGTATAGCGAGCGCAACAGCTGGCGCGGTTGCAGCTGGATCGCTTCATCGGGTCGTTTTGACGGGGGTTGTCAGATTTCAGGGTCGTCCTGGTCCGACAGTGGAAACACGTGCTGGGATCATCAGGACCGGAGTTTAGTTTTCATTTAAGTAGAGATGCACCTAAAGGGCTTGAAAAGGTATCGATACGTATTTAGCGAACCGTAATACCAGCCCCCCTCTGTTTGCTCCTCGTGGTATATCAAAACCAGGGCCAGAGATCCGGTAGATCCGGTAGATCCGGTGGCTGAGCCAGAAACAGAAAGTTCCTGGAACATGGCTGCTCGATATTTACACCGTTCCTTTTCCCTGCAGCACCTCTCAGGGCGGTCACCATACAAATCGGTACGTGCCTCAACCCCAAGGAGCACGGAATACAGAGAACGTTAATTTGTACAGCCACGCCACCCTGTATAAGCGAAACGTACTTGCCCTGGAAAGCGTTACTCCTGGTTCTCTACTTTTCCAAGCTAATTCGGGGTTGTCAGTCACGCCCGGGACTCGAGACTATTACCATCGAACAAATTGAGTAAAGTTCGCATTGTTTGCCCTCTCGACAGGGAAGACCCCCCAGTCCCCCCTTGAATATTCAGAGAGCTTGACTGGTTGGATTCGGAGGAGGGGGTCTGGCTGGTTGACTGACTCTGGATGGCTGGCTGGATGGATGGCTGGCTGGTTGGCTGACTAGATAGCTGCAGGGACGGATGACTGATTTCTGTTACATGCTCTACTCGGGCGAAACTTAGCCGCAACCCCTTTCAGAAGATATGGCATTCTCAGTCATTTCTCGTCAATTTCTTAGCCACCTTCGATCATCCTTCCCCCTTTTGCCCTCCCACCTCTGGAAATGACAGTACCGTTACGTAGCTCGTACAAAGTCGTTTCATCCCTTCGCAAGGATTCGGGTAATTGTTTACGTATTTATATTGGGGGTTGAAGGGGGGTGGTTATGCGGATCAACGTAATTTTACTAGATATTCGTTGATTTATAAAGGGTGTCTCGCGGGTTCCTTTTCGCGACCGATAACTACCCCATTAGTCGCGCGATAAGCGTGAACGACGTCGGTCGTCGCGGCGGCAGCTTAAGGGTGTAGAATAACGAGTAGCACATGTCAAATTCACGTGCGTCCATTGCCAACCCCGTGTGTCAGACCAGGAGCCCCCTGGCTGTCTGTTGTCTCGGGCCAAGGGGGTGGTTAGGTGGGCGTTTTGCGGTAAGGAATCCCCTCGAAGGGTACAAAGGTGGCAGCGGCGAAGGACAGGGGCGGGGGGTGTTGTACGGGGATGTCGAGGTCAGAGATCCTAGACGACGAGACGCGTTACTAGACTCTCTTACTTCGTCCCACTCCAGAGCCCCCCCCCCTCCCCCGTATACAACCGCATCTCTTTCACTTTTCATCGTTTTTTTATTTCAGGGAGCCAAATGGCAACGTGGACTTTGCAAATTGCCAAGGGAATCTTTGCGTTTCCTCTCTTTCTTTTTTATGATTACTTAACTCTTTTTTTTAGTCTCCTTGTATCTCCGTGAATCGAGCCCCTTCCTCTCCTCCGGGGCGCCCTTATTGCTGTCATTTATCTCAGGAATGAAGTTTTCCGTTTATTGGCGATATTAGCTCGTACATAAAACCATCCCCTAAAAGGCCTCCTCGGATTCGTATCACATAAATCCGTGCTCTCGTATCTCTCCAGAAGCCTTTTATTTTTTCGTCCACCGTTGATAGACGCTCCTCGTGGCCAGAGGGGTAGATCGATCCTCGCGCGAGTCAGGGGTTGTGGATGTAGCTTTATCAGCAAACCATCCCTTGCGGGCGTGCAATATAACTTACAGCTCCCTATCTCATATAACTTCCATGCATATGTTTGCCTGTCTACAAAGGGGGTTGCATGTATGCATCGGGTTGGCTGGAGGGGGGGGGGGTTGTATATCCTCCCACTCTACCACGATTCATTGTGGCCATAGAGGAGTCGGACCTTGAGGTGCCGACGCGCACAGTCGCGCGCTTGGTTCGTTACACAGCAATCCTAAATAAATTGCATGGAAAGTTTTTCAAAAATTCTACCTCCCCTCCGTCCCTCGCATCTTACTTTGACTTTGTACAAACTTTTCTGTCCTTCGAAGTACGTCAACCCTTTGCTTTCACGACTTCATCCCCCTCGCACGTATAAAGGGGCTGCAGATCGAATCTCCTGCATCTTGGGACACTTTTGACACGGTTTCCCCTTCGATCCGACCGGCCGGACGACGGAGTTCCGAGAGATTGGATGCCGATGAGATCGTCCCGAGAGACAACGACTATCTGCAGGGGTTCGACCGGGGCGGGAAGGGCGGGGGTTGCTGCATACTTTCCTCTCTAATGCTAACCTGCTACCCCCCCCCCCCCCTTTCTCTTACTCAGCACGCGAACTCATTCTATCCTATAGGAAGACGATACTACAATACAACGGGTGTCGCGAATCACTGGATATTGCAATTTAATTTCTCACGAATTTTCATGTCCGTAAAATAACGTCGCGCCGTGGTGCAGTCGCTGCATTTATGCACTGGCAGACATTTCAGAGTCTCCGAGTGTCGTGCGATGATTGATAATTACTATTGGAGTTCCGGTGTTGCCATCTTCTTATACTTCCGGTTGCTCACTAACCACGGCTGTTAAGTGTGCTACGCTACATTTATGAAGAGTTACCTCGACTACGTTAATATTTACTGTGGCACAGTGGTCGTAGCACCTGGGTCTACTTGTATCCAGTGGGCACGCGTTTTTATTATTATTACGGCTGCACTTGACGCTTCTGTATCTCATAAGATTTTGTTCCTTCGTGTTGGTAATAGAAAATTACTATTTACGTTTGTCGCGTCGCCCCATAAATTGTTGGCTTTTCCGTAACCGTCGGGATGCGTCGGTCGCAACGTCGTCGGACGTCGCTGGACGAATTTTCATTGTTTCTCTTGTCGGCGTCAGCGATGACAGGAAAATGGGTGCACTCGTCACACAAGTCATAGGGATATTTTCTCGATTTCCTTTCTTTATCAATTTTATTTTACGTTCTTGTAATCGATAATCAATATTTCGTTCCGTTTAATCTAATTTATATCCTGTAGCTTTGGAGTTCACGACGGTCTCTATTCCTCTACTATGGGTGCACCCAGTGGATGTATGTACGCACAGGACCTTTCAAGTATTAGAGATCCGCGTATACGAATCCTTGGCTGATAAATGATCCGTGGGATTTCGGAGGGGTTGAGGGGGGGGGAGGTGGTTGGTCTCGTCTTTCAGGGATAAGATAAGCCCCTCGCACTTTTCTTTTTCTATACGAAGCAGAACCCTTAAAGTACGAGGATCCGCCCTTACTCGAGGAACTCGAGGAAAGGGTATCCGGTACGATTGGGCTGGAGGCCGGCGGGCCTGAATTCTCTCTTAAGGGATGAAAGAGAGAAAGCGGAAAAGTGGTTTGACAGCTGGGGGGGGGGGGTAAAAAAGGCGAATTGAGTTTAGTGGCAACTCGTTGAGCCTAAAGTAGGCGAAATCCGCGTTCCGTACTGATTGCCATCCCGGAAGTTGTCGCACTTTCGAAAATTCACTAACACTTCCGGTGGATTCACCTCTGGTTCCTCCCCTTCATCCCCGACAATCAATCCAGTCCTCGTCTCAGTCCCAACTTTAATCCTCTTTCTTCCGTTACAGTTAACCACCTTTAGATTCCTAACACGCAGAAACACCAGTTCCACCGCCCTCCCCCTCCCGACCCTCCACGTATTTTTCATCCCTACACGACCTTTTATATCTTATCCTACCCTCCCCCGCAAGACACTTCAACCCTTTTCTTCAGGGTGGGACCTTTAAGAGTCACCATCTTCCATCTCACGGCTGTCACTCTGTAAGCGAATACATATGGATATAGTATGTGTGTCACATACTAACGCATGGGTCCATTGACATCATCACGTTCAACGTCTGATACTACGATAGCTGCTCCCCTTCCCTTCCCCCTCTCTCTCTCTGACGTCCATCATAAGGGATGATGGGCTTTACCCTCTCTGCTTTGTATGCCGTACATAACCTGCTCGAATTCAATCTCTGTAAAGGAAGCGAGGAAGTGGCTGCTCTCTGCAACCTTCTACCTTTTTAGCTCACACTTGAGACAGGCCCCCCTTCCCTCCTCCTCCTCCTCCTCTGCCCCACCAGCAGCGTCACGATTATCGGCATCGTCACCGTCATCAACCCTCAACCGGTGCCTGACTCGAGTTCCATGATCAATATTTATCTTGGCCCGATGTCATCCTGACTCTCGAGAATACGCTCTGCCGCCTGTAACGTGCAGTCGTAGGAACTTTGTCCGCGCTACTTTGGTAGTACGTTAACGTACGGTCCTCGCAAAGTTCTTCCCCCGTTATATGCAAAGGATACATATTAAGGATGGTGGGCCGAGGGCCGAGGGCCGAGGGCCGAGTATGCGAAGGGAAACCCGGAGCGTCCTACGTGTACCGGGTGTAAACTCGAAATTGGTCAATTTGATTGTAACGCGCGTTACCACGTCGTCCTTACCGTCCTTATCGTCTAGGGAATTGTGTAATGTGCTAGCAACAATTTCCATGGGATTCCGGCGGGAACCGTAAGGAAGTTGCCCGGAGCCACGTCAACTCCTGCCGGCATGCAGCTGCTGCAACTGCTGCAACTGCCTGGATGTTCTGGAACGCCGAGATCAACCGCAATCCCGTAACGCGTTCGTTCAGTTGCTCCGAGCCTACCTGTACTTCCGGGGTTACGGCCTGGTAATGGCCGCGAGTTTCGTGCTGGGAACTTTTTATTGGGTACAGTTGGCCCAGCAGTCACTTGGAAAGGCCAATCTGTGTTGGATTGCAGCTGGTAGCCAGTGGGTTTGGAGCTTTCCTATGGAAATCGGACCGGCGGTAGTCTTCCTTATTTAATTCGATGCTCTCTTGGGTTTCATTTTTTCTCGACGGTCATGCTTTTCGTTGCGATTTTAATTATTTGACAAAAATTTTTATTTGTCGCTCTTAGGGTATGAAATTTCTTTCTATGTTTAAATTGCAAGGGACGCTGTGATACGAAGGATTTTTCTTTAATTGATACGTGAGCCGTTCTCGCTTCTCGTGATACGCGTAGCTCGTTTCGTGTAACGCGGGACACGCGCGTATCGTTTCTGTGTTGTTGATCGATATTACGAAATTCTACCTAATGTCAGGGAGTGTCTGGGAATTTTACGAATATACATACATATATATATATATGTATACTGTAATTACTTAGCCGATCATTGACTCGCTTATTCAGATTTATATTTTCGAAATTTTCCAGCCTCTCGCGGAACTCTGAGAAGATATGTCCTTGTATAAGCAACGTCGGGCGTAATGCGTACGACGACGAAGCGGCTTTTCTTCCATCCAGGGTCTTTCGAAAGTTATTAAGCCACCGCCGGGTAGCGGGCGGGACGCCTCTACTCGCCTCTACTCGAGCGGTTACGCATCAAAGATTCTTTGCTGAGGTTCGCGATGGTTTGTCTGGCAGCGGCGGCGGGAGGGGCGAACAGAAAAAGGGAGAAAAGGACGAATGAATAATCGTTGCCGAGTTATTTCGTGACGGCCCGTTAGAATAATACACGCTCACGGCGTCACGTGACTCCTACGAAACATCGAAATCGCTCGAAATAAGGATTAATGACGTTTACGCACGCGGCAGCGTCAACTAGCGGGATAATGGCGAGACTTTTAGTGGCGTGGTTAATACTTTGACGAATTGGGTTTTCCGGGGAATCCCCGAGTAACGGTAGTGCAGGAATACGCAGGAATCAGGCTGCGTTTTCTTCGCAATTAACGCCGCTGGGTGGGGATATTTCCGTAATTAGGTAAAGATGGTTGAATTTAATCCCGAGGGGGTTGCGCGAAGATTGCCCCCTCTCCTTCCCCCATTAAAATATTGGCGGCGGGATTAGACTAATTAATTATACGCTAGCATTTTCTTTGCTGGGTTGGCAATTCTCTCGAATTTCAAACTTCCCAACCCCTCTTGACGATTGCTATAGTTTTTTCCCTCCCTTTTCTGCCACCAGCTTCCTCTTCACACTATCGTTTGCGTGCGATCGTTTCTTGTTTCTGCTTTTGGGGACTTTATTCCTTTCTCTGTGTCGCACCCGGACGTCGTCGTTGGCGACGCTGCCGTCGCGATGCCAGGCGTCCCTTGCTGTCTGACGTAGGAAAGAAAGAAAACAAAAAACACGAGGAATCACACGAGCATTACAAAATCTAAGAATCAAACGTAACGATCGTTTCTAGGGGATGAACTCGAATTGCCAAGAAGGTAGTCGCTGTCCTTCTTTCGAAGTTTTAGGGGCAACAAGGACCAATTTCGCTCCTCGACATTCCCAACCATTCAAATCGCGATGAATGTCCTTGGAAAATAGAGAAGACATTTTCTCGGAAGTTTCAATCCCGAATGAGATTCGCTCTCGGCTCTTTTCGCCAGCGCGAATTTCTTCCTGACAGTTTCCGCTGCATCTTCTGGACCGGAAGTGTCGTATCACGGGCAGAGCGAAAATAAAAAAAAATCGAGGAATGTAGCGAAATCGAAGTAGAATTAAGAGAAATAGGTTGAGACAGGCGGAAAGGATGAAGATCCTTCCTGAGCCGTCCCTCCCTTCCTCCCTCCCGCCACCCTTCATGTCTTAGGAGGAAATCCTTGACCCAAGTTAGGAATGTGGTAATCAGGCGTCTCCACCGGCTCCGGCGGAGGAGTCCCAATTTATTAATTGGTGAAGGAATTTCGATTTGATACGTCCTATTCGTTCCGTTACGTTCTCGACCCGTTGCTCTCTTTATCACGGACGGTTTGCCTGACGTTTACTCCGACTGTCTCTCTAGGCGAATCTAGCAGCCTGAGCGGCCGCGCATTTCCGTGGCCGTTCGCTCCCGTCGGTGCTTCCAACTGGGTTTCTCTTATTGGTGTCGAGTTAAGAAGATACGTTACAATATAATATACACACAGATATGTATTGTACTACCTCCTCTTTATCGCTTGACACATCGCTATTACACGCGTACCTACCATATGCAGAGAGATTTATATCCGACTCTCAGTACATCTGTGCACCACATGTATATTAGTAATATGTGTATAGCTAAATGGGAGATTTATCCAAAATAATTGGCATCGTCTCTCCATATCCCAGCTTTATCTTTACCCGGATGATTCTCGCGAATTTCGCCGATACCGACGCTCGTGGACGTCTAGCGACGTCGAGGCGACCCTCGTCACGCTCGATAGTTACCGAATGCACGGTAATGGTATTAACCCGAGGGTAGGTAAAGGACAGGTTGGGGTTTACGTCGTGAAGGGTTGGCCAGGATAACGTAGTCGGGGAGGGGGGGGGGGTTAGTCGTGCGGTAGCAGAGACTGAGGGTTGATGGCGAAGATGAGTACCATGGGTTGAGGACGAAGGTGCGGGGTAAAGGGATGTTGCGACGGCGGTTCCCAATGTCCATGTATGACCGTACACACACACACGCACACGCGCACACGTGCGCGCGCGCGAAGCTAGGGAGGGTGATGGCGTTCAATCGATCCCCCCACCCCCCGTAAACAGACGCGCACGAGGCCGCGAGAGTTGCTTGGATATAGAGAAGGCAGAGAAAGCGGCTGCCATTGCTGCTGTACTGTTGGTTAGCTATATATACACGTATATATGCGTATACACACATTCGTAGTTAATGTATTCATTGAGCGACAACTCTGACAGTCGCGCTTTACTCTACTTGAGGGGGGGGGGGGATGGTCCTTCTCGAATTCACGGGCCGCCACTCGTCCTCCCTCCCCCTTGCACCCTCACAATATTTCCTAAAGCGACCCGGCAGAGCCCGCTGCGCGACATTGGTCCAGTCCAGATCCCTTTGGCTCGACTTTTAGATTTGTTCTTGCTACATCCCTTCTCCTCATTCGACTTCCTTAGGCTGGACTTTTCGTATGGAATAATTTTAGGGCAATTTACATCGGGCTGCGAGTGCGATTGTCCTTATAAACAGGCAACACCGTTAGACTCAATTTAATTACTGCGGTGACAAAGCTGCACGAAGGAGCGGTGGGTGTCTGCTGGAAAAGTGGCTACTGGGCCAAGTAGGGCTTGAGAATGATGTGCGTAATTGTCTGGGGGAAAGAATTTCATCCCTTTCGGTGCACAAAGGGTTCTTAGTTAGAAGGGCCGATATGCAGCGCCAAGTATTCGTAGGGTGAAGCCCAATCGTTGATGTACTTAATCTTTGGTCGTCTTCGCGAGACTGTCTTCTCTCTGTCCGGAGTCTCGGGGACGACGAGAGAGACCTCAAGGGGATGAATTCACAATGGCGGAAGGTTTTAAGATTTAACCGGTTTAAAGTCAATGATTGCGGCCCGATTGATTGGCTCCCTGAGTCTGTTGAGAATCCACCGGTTCTTCCCGTCTCTGATAAACCTGCGTTACTGTCTCTCCGGGTAGGTGAGGTTGGCGGGGAGGAGGGCTTGGGATGTTCCTGGTAGCTTAGGTGGTAGCTGAAGGTGGAGGGTGGAGGGTCTGGAGGATGTTACAGGACCAGAGAGAGAGAGAGAGAGAGGCTTCCACTCGGGGGTGTAGGAAATGGGGATCCTCAATGTATACATATATACCACAAGAATACCGGCCGTCGTTCCACGGGGAGTCGGGCTTCATAAAAATGTAATAAATCCTCCTCCTCCTCCGATTATCTCCCCACCACCTTATTTTTCGTCTAACGTAGGTTCAGCCCGAAGGAAGATTCAACCTCCACTGGCGTCCGCCACCCTTTATTGACTATATTCTTCCTACCCCTTGTCGTAGTGACATATCCCCCACGCCCTTTCACCTCCTTCCTTTCCCTCCTGATCAACCTCCCTGATCAGTGATCAGTGATCATCAACCTCCACCGGCAGGTGCTGCTGCTCCCCTTCGGTCACCCATCCTGTACACATGGTCGAGTCCTCCGTTTATGTATAACGCGCTTCACCTCCACGTACCTTCGGATCCTCAGTTCCGATACTCGATTAATTTGCCGAAGCCCCCCTCCCTCCCGCCCCGGGTGCTCAAGCTGCGACAGTCGAATTGCAATTAGGGACGCTTACTTGGAAACGCCTCCTCACGACCTATCGACCATTCGAACCTCAGGGCTGACTTTTATTTTATCTTCCACCCACGTCCCGCGTACCTATATCCTGCCCCATGATCTTTTTACGCTTTTTTTTCTGTTCCAAAACCATACGCGGGTTCTTGGCTCAATTATTTGTTCACGCGTCTGATCCTCATTGCACGATACGACTTATCTACTTGTCCTACAGGAGGGTTCACATTTGTGACATGGGGGCTTACGACCTTAAACCGTCTTGCTAATCCTAAACAAGCATATATCGTGCGTATATAGCGCAGCAGATTGACATATGAATATGTATATGGGGAAAGGGTGTTGGGGGAGGAGCGCTCTCCGATTAGACACCCACGAGTAACTAAGCGATTTTCACCTCGTGTAAGCCCGTTTTAAGCCATTCCTCCTCACGTGTCTCGCGATTAAAGTCATTTGCCAAAGACGTCCAACGATATTCTCATGCTCAGCCAAGTTCATGGGATTTGCTTGGAACGAGCTGGAGAACTTTTTTCAAGTTTTCACCGGAAGTACCGACGATATTAATTCCTCGTGGAAATCGGCTTGTTATTCTCTCTCTCTCTCTCTCTCTTCCTACTTTCATCCCCCCTTTAGGAAACCTCTGACGCTTCTCGCTTCCCTCGGCCGGTAATGCCTCCTGGCAATTAGATGGATGCGCCACCCCGACGAAGAGGACTTAGCCACTTTTGGGGATGGATCCATCCCTCAAGCCCCGACCTCTCTCCCAGGAGAGATTGCCAAGGGATCTCAGGACGACGAGAACTATAGTCCTACGAGACTCTACAGATTTTTCGTACCTTCGGTCCCGCAGCCTCCGACGTATTACCTTCCAGTTCTCAAGTCCTGATCCTCTTTTCCCTCAATAATCCGACCCTCGTCTTCCACCCTTCGCCTTATCACCCTTTCCTCATTCGGCCACCAGTCGCAAACTCCCATTAGACTAATTTGACCGTTCGTCGATACTCGGCTTAATGAACTTCCAAAAAGGGAATTCACCGACCCCCTCTTATTTAGCCTCTGTCTCTCCCTCCCTCCCTCCCTCCCTCCCTCCCTCCCTCATTCCTCCCCGATATAAAAATAAAAACTACTCAGTAAAAAATTACGACGGACTGATTTTATGTGCATTAAAGAAAATAACGTGTCGATAAATATCGATATTATTTTAATCGATCGATTAAACGTCTGGCATCTTTTATCACGGCTGTAAACAACGAGAATTGCTGATTTATCAATTGTCACAATCGACTCGCGTCGCATCTCATAATTGCGAGTGGTAACGTACAAGATCCTCCTCGAGAATTCCTATGTGGAAGCACGTGAAATTCCAAAGGTATTTTCATTGAATTTACACAATATACACACGCGTTATCTTGAACTCAGGTTCAGGCGTCTCGTATATGTATAATGCATGAGGGCCACTCCGAGGTGGAGGACCTCGTATTATGAAACGACCTATAGACACATAGCCATTCGTACTGTAGTTTCCGGTAACGGACACGTGGCATCGCTTATGTGCACCGTAAAAGAAAAATTTGCAAATTCTCAATATCCAACGAGTGCCCCATCCTTGTGTATTTTTCATTGTCCTCTCATCCAGTACCCAGTCAACCTGCATCTAATGCGCAGGAGGAAGTTTCAAAAGGCGAGAAAGAGACGCATGGGTTACGGTCTCACTCTGTTTGCCAATGGGGAATGATTCATCGATTGGCATGTGAATTATTCGAATGCTCGAGCGAGCATTAAGAAATTTATATGTATAATGTACATAGATATGTAGAGGCGCGTACGAAAACGTTGCGAGGATATATTTTTTGGGCTTTAACTAAGCCAAAGCCGAAATCATATGACGTTTCGGGGTATTTACCTGCTTATGTGAAGTGATAAGCGCTCGTTATTACAAAGATTACTTGTTATACAATATATATATGCACATACCATAGTACGACATACATATATGTATATATTGTAAAGTAATTCTTTTTTTCTTAACTCGACACCGATAAGCAAAAATCCGAGAACGAACGAACTTCCTCGATATCGCGAGAATACCGCGAGAACTTTCTATCCCGTATCGAAACATGGCTAGAAAAACTATAAACAGATAGCGCGCGGGAGCGCGAGCCAGTTCGTGACACCCCGGTCGGCGCCCCGAGACAGACTGATTTGACAATAGCCAAATTCGGGAACTAATCATTCTGTGATTGGTCGAGATCCTTGTAGCCGATAACTCTTCCTTTCCTTCGATTCGTCCCGTTAAACCAAATCGAAAGCATTTCTTAGCGAATCGGCACGTAACGTTGAAGATCCTTCACGGCCGCTTCCCCCGGGGGCGGCTGCCGACAACACCTGCTCACCACATTCTTAACTCGGGTCAGGGATTCCTCCCCTGCCCTTAACCCCATCAAAACTATATCACCGGCCGACCTACAGCCCTTTGCCCATCTCCAGCGGGGCGCCGGTATCTCAGCCGGACTTCTGCCGATCCGTCGAGACGTCCCCGTCGGGTCCTCCGCTCCTCTCCTCTGACGGGCAACCCGGTACGTCGAGACGATCTCCCTGCGGGAGGTTCGAGCACCTCGAATCAACCCCCGAGGGCTTAGCTTCTGAACAGGGTGGCGACCCGAAAGCGAAAACGTTACCTGTATCGGTAGCCGGAGTCGCCTTGTGACCGTCAATCGAAAAATGACGTGACAATATATATCGTATGCAATCGCACACGGACTACACCTACAGGATTATCGAAATGGATACGCGCGTTATAGAATTACGCATTTCTGATCCAATTGTCACTTCAGTATCAGTGTAGACGCGACCGACACGTGGTAACTGTAAGGATAATCTATCAGATTATAATCACGCCTATTACGTATATTATATACATACATATGTATAATGCAATATCGAACAAGTATTATATACAACTGCGTATAACAGTCTCTCCGCGATAAGCTCCTATTTCGTCCAATCAGAGCCTCGTAAATCCTGCTTCTACCCTTCGCTCGTATAATTTAGAGTCGATCTGCTGTCAGGGAATGGCAGGCATTAAGCCACGGGCATAATTCACGGACACACCCATTCACAATCATCTCCAGCTACCTGTAAATTCTCTCGCTGCTTTGCTGGATGTGCGTGTGTGCGTGTGCGTGTGCGTGTGCGTGTGCGTGTGCGTGTGCGTGTAGTACGTTCTCTCTCGCTCTTATTGGGAGATCTCGAAGTGGCCGAATATATATGTATGTATGTACACGCGCGCGCGCGCGTACCTGATATCTGGCTTGTTCTTGGAGGCCATTTTGAATTCGTTGCACCTTCGAAGGTCCCTCGCGCTCGGCGCCAATGCCTCGTTCCTCAATGTTCCGTATTCGTATTTTGTCACGTATGCAGACGCGAATCGCGCCGCTTGCATTGGCGGACGTATAACGCGCGTCTTGATTCTCGCGATCGCTGTCGCGTCCAGCGACATTTCGCGAAGCGCTTAAACTTCCGTTAATGACGTATTGATAAGCCTGTTAAACGGCCAACGACGGCCAAGCTCGCTGATAGCGAATGGGGCTGAACGCGTGGCCGAGGCGCTGCCTCTTGGTATCATCCTGCAGTTGGCGACCTTTCAAACGGGGGGAGGCACTTTGCGTCCGAAGGGGCCGCGCGACCGTTAACGGGAAATATATTTGCGTCGACGTTAGGAATCGAAGCTGGTGACGTCACGAGGTGCGCGCAGGATTTATATACATATATATAAACACACATATAAATGTATTCGTTTCTCTTAAGGCATTTAAATAAGCATATTTATTTTTTTTTCGAATTGTTGAAAATCGTAGGGACGCTCCAGAGATGTACCTTCTTTGAAATGCGATTCCCGTTTTCGCGTTATGGCCCAAATATATCGCGCTTCGGAATGTCAGATTTGCATGTGCACGTCTGTCGCGCGTGCATCGTCTATGTACGCGAGTGTTCGCGAACCTCTCGAGAAAAACGGTGGAAAAGTTGACGGTGGCGCTTTGCTTGTAAAATCCTCGCTAACGATCCACCCTTTTGTTGTACCGTCTGCCGCCCCCACCCCTTCTTTTTTTTCGCCTGCCGACACCTACGTACCGAGCGTTCTGCAGTTTCTTGCACTTTGACCTCTCTTGAGAGTGCGTTTGTAGCTGGTGGGGGATAAACTTCACGGCTGGGAAATTTACTCGTGACGCCCCAAAGTTTGGGATTGATTCGACAGGAATGATTTTGGGTATTATTTTTTGTTTGCAGGGGTACCGTGGACCTGCGTCACCAGTACCCTGGGATTCGCGTTAGAGCGGGGGCGGGGATGACTGGTTAAGATTGGCTCGGAGTAAACGCATCCCTTGGAAGTGGGGCTGGATCTGAAATTGTCCAAGTGGATGATTCTGGGGGAGCGAAGGAAGGACGCGGGATGAATTCGAGTTAATTAATGCAAGAGGCCTGCGCGGTCAGGGCTATGTACTCCTGATATATATATATATACAGACACACGCAGCTTATGTACACACATAGGAGCACTTACTGGACCAGTGGATTGCGAATTAGGAATCGGCTTAGCCATCCATGAATTTCTCGAATTTCGCACGAACCGCGTAATTCGCGAGTCCATTCTCTCGTATCTCGATGTGATCCTGCGGTCAGGTTTGGTTCGGTCGTGCAAAATTTGACATAAGAAAATCTGTTACTCCTCCGTTGCACCACCGTGTCTTCTTCACTGCGCTCGTCTGTTTGATGCGCGCGCGCGCGCGCAAAATACATCTTACTCCGCATCTATATGACTAGACAGTGCGCGTCCCCCAGGCCGAGGGTTAGCCCCGAGCTTCCTGCTTGGGGAATCCAATAACAAGCGGCTCCCGTAATTCTCCCGTTTGTCCAAACACCCAAGGAAATTTCCACTTTGTGCTATCCTCTTGCTCTCAGTGTATATCTATCTATCCGTGTTACCCCCCCCCCCCCGCTCGTCCACGTTGCTCCTGCTTCATCCCTTATTCCTTCCTTCTGATTTTCTATCCTCTTCGGCTATATACCTTTCGTTCGCATAGCTACGATCTCTGTGTGCGCGCACACGCACACGCGCACGCGCGCGCGCGCGCACACACACACACACACACACACACACACACACAAAATCTCGAGCAGCAAAGTATTCTCGCGATCTCTCGAAAGGAAATTATGCCAGCCCCGCTTTGAAGGCAATCTCTCTTCCCATTTCGCGCCACCCTTTCACTTCTTCGTTATAACCCCCCTCTTACACTTCCGTCTCACTTTGCCCCCCTTGATTTACGAAAATATTCAACCCTCCTTTCCGCCCTTCGATTTATGTAGATCCAGTCCCAATTACAAAGCTCCACGATAAAGCCATTATGGAGTTTCGTTGGTTATTATATCTAAGAGTGTGATTTTTTAAGGGGTTGCTTATTTAATCCTTTTTTGATTCATCGCCATTTCTATCCTGCTTTAGCCTTTAATGACGTTCGTTTCGGAATTCACCCTCCCTCGAGCTTCTCGGTCTTTAAAAGCTCCCTTTCGCAATGGGGCGCGGGAGTGCGGGGGCACGTATGTATGCGTATGTATATATATATACATGCGCGCGCGCGCGCACACACACACACTACACGCGCGACCTACGAGAGATGAAAGAGTCAGATGTGAGAGATTGGGGGGGGGGGCTGAGGGTGGCCGATAAGGGGATGATAACGCAGCACCCACCAGTCCGTCGACTCGTAGGCTCGTTCATCGTAAACGCGCCTACGTGCCTCCTGGTTTCCCGATATCCATTTGGCCATTTGGAATTTTAACGTTTGCCGGGATGTTGACCCAATTCATCCCTCCCCCCCCGCCCCGCCCTCTCTTCTCTCCCAGCCTCCGCTGTTGGTCGGAGCCAGACGCGGAAACGTCTCGAGCACGCGACCTGCCCCTTTTCCCCTTTTCCCCTTTGCCCCTTTTCCCCTTTGCCCCTTTTCCCCTTTGCCCCTTTTCCCCTTTTCCCTTTTGCCCCTTACAGATTTAGGGAGAAACTGTGAACACGACGCGGTTTGCTCCAATCGTATTTCTAACGGATGATGACGCGATCGGGATCTTTCACCCTTTTTATCCAACTCCTCTGACCCGACTACCCCTTTCGCGCCCTCTCGCGCCGTTTTGCGCCCTTTTGCACCGTTTTGCGCCCTTTTGCACCCTTTTGCACCCTTTTGCACCCTCCTGAATCCTTGGCAACTGCCAATGCCGACTGTTGGCGGAAAGTCGACTCCCTCGCAGAGGACATCCTGCTTTGGCGATCTTACGGTAACATTGAAATTCAAAGGGGGGAGGGGAGGAAGGGAACGAAAGCAGTCCTACTTTCTCTGAGGGATGACCCGTGCTTGCCGAATGAAAAGGACCGTACACGCTGGCTCCATCAGGTTCGTCCTTAAATTCGCTGGAATGGATATACCTTCGGGCGGGTTTTATTTTTTCTCCCCCCCCCCCCCCTCCAACACTTCCTTGCTTCTGGATGAGGCACCCTTGTCTCTTGTATTCCGTCGGGGTACCTAGGGGCACTTTGGAAGGGCTCGCTCGGGATAACTTCAAAGGTACCAAATTTTCGAAAGGTCCTTCCAAGGGTTCCTCTCTAGGAGGTTGCGAAATTCTATATTGACCAAGGACTCGACCGGGATTTCCTTCGTTTTTCGCCTACAAAAAATTGACCTTAGATTCTTTCCCGTGACGTATGTTGCATCCCATTCTTCTTCTTTTTCTTCTTTTTTTAAAATTAAATTCTTCGAGGTCTGATTCAAGGCAATTTTTTTCGGTACCTCAAACACATGTACCAGATGTATTTTCGTGAATACGAAGAGTCCAAATTTTCGATAAATTTTGTTTTCGTTTTGGCAGACTCGCTCGAATGTCATTCCTTGATGAAAAATTCATAAATTCTTCTGCCAAACAGTGAAACGAACGGGGGTGTGATCTGCTGTACGATAAGCGAGATTGAAAACGAATGTCCGTCTCGAGCGTTACTATCGGTTTTAGCTCTAAGATTTATACCGTTATTCCATGTCCCAGGGGTGAGTTTTACATTTTCATCCCTCTCTGGAATTTTCTCTAATGATATTCCCAAGCTTTTATTCCTGGCTCGATCGTCGACCGTAACGCCGTCTCCGGACAGTGGCTGCAACTGAAACTTCGTCGCTCAACTTTATATTGCGTTTTGCTCAGTTTACGGCGATGCCTCCCTACCGTCTATGGGGGTAGGTCCATCCCTTAGCACTGGGCTCGCGCAGTATTCCCGATCCCTTCGTGGACGTCGACACTACCACACTGCCGACAGAGGCACTTGGCTAAAAAACTCAAATTTTCATCCTCCCCCGTATATTTTGCAATTCCTTAGATTCGCCTACCGCATTGAATAATTTTTATTTTGCTACATACCTTATGGATCGCAAAATGTTCTCCATCCCTTATAACCACTCAGCATTTTTTCCAGGATTGAAATATTTTTTATTGAAAAAAAACCACGTACGTTTTAAATCACAATAAAAATATTTCTAACCAGTATATATCGACAGTCTCTATTCAAATTGATAATTTTCATGCACTAGATTCGAAGGGGGCTTAATGTCTGCGGCTAATTGTAAGTAACAGCGGTTACCCGCATGATAACCAGGGTAAATAATTATTCATATGGAGACATCCCCATAGGGTGTTATCAGTACCAACCCTCTAGCTGCGCCAGCTACTGCAGAAGTGCATCCTGGTTATATGTATACTTCATACCCCCGATTGATTTTAGATTTGCATTGATGGTACCTGTGCGGCCGTTTCGAAAAAGCCGGCACCACCCTAAGTACAGTTTCAAGCGGTGATATCATCCCTTCAACTGGGAGATGATCTTCCTCTACTTAACTGCAAGACGAATCCTTTTCTCTGAATCGATTTGCGTTAATGACCGATGGGGATAGTTTCTAAGAAAGAAAGAAAGAAAGAAAAAAAAATGAATTCAAATTGAAAAAAAATATTAGCGCGCCCGCTATTCTGCCGAGCCCGTCGTGTTGAAGAAAAACATTGTCAAAGTTCTGAGGAGAGCACTGCGATCTGTCTGAGAAAGTTGAGGTCGATGCCATATTGATTTCTATCTATTATCCTCGGGGGTGATTAGTCAATTCGCACGTGGTGCCACAGACAATAGATTGGCAGATCGGCGCTGGGGCAAACGTTAGTACGTCGTACTAACACAGCCGCGCGCACCCTCTGTTCCCGAAAGGCAGCTCAGAGAGAGATGGAACAGACAATAAACATGAGACGGCAGCCCCCCGAGCACTTGGCTACATCCCATTTCCCGTACACTCCTAAGGAGCCTGCGAAATTCCACTATCGATAAACGTCACAATATATTTTCCTATCTAATCATTAGGTCCAAATTATTAAGCACACGTGGCCCAGTTAACGAGTTCATAAATGCTGATCTTGATTGGATTTGGTTTTGCTCAAGAATAAAGGGAATGAATAATTATTCCTCGAATGAATTCATAAAGCCCAAGAGGGTTTTGAGAAATTTCTTCATTCGGTGGTACACTGGGTGTATCGGAATTTGGTAGTGTCATTCGGAGCGTTAATGATTTGCTTGAATGTTAATTGAAGAAAAAATATTGCAAACAAATTTGGAAGTCGCATTTTTTTTGTTACTTTGATCAAACTTCGTCGTATCTGGTAATATCGTATCGATTACTTGAAACACCCTGTATAGCACTGCCCGGTGTGACAAATTGGTGTTAGGATCTAAGAAAGCGTGTAATTAAGATAGTGTTACACGGTTGTATAGGAACTCCTAGACTTTTCTTCGGACACGTACTTCCGGTTCTTCTTGGCAACCGTCCAATGAGAAGACGGCTAAGAACTGGGTCTTCGCCGCGTCACTCCGTGGTTCTTCCGTTGGGACGATATACGACGGTAGTACATGGCACCCTTAAAGACCTTCAAGTATACTTGTTTTTATTATTTTTTTCCCAAATCCTTACAAGTTCCTTTTTACCCGAATTACTAAAAGATTACGGAAAAAGTTTGTCCTTATCAAATGATTCCGTTATTTTCTCAAAAAAGAGACACGACGAAAGTCCTTCTTCTGTCGTTAGCCAATGAATTTATATTCGCGTAAGACATCGTTTACACGGGGGTTCCCCTATTTTTCTCCTTCGTCTTCGTTACTAACGCTGCTGCCGCCATCGCCATAGCGATAAAAACGCTAACTAAAAACGCAGCCGGGAATTTTCTGGTGCTTCGATAAATCTTCGTTCAGGTTCGAACTTCGTAACTAGCAAAGATCTGCCTTATACCGTAGAGAATTTTCTTTCACTTATCTTTTTTCTTTCATTGTTTCCCACATTTTCAAGTATCTCCACTTCGTTCCTTTCCTATACCTGCTGTACTCTAGTCTTTACAGCTCTCTCGCATTACCATTGCAAATCTTCTACCGACTCGTGCCACGAACGAAGCAGTTGAACCTTAAAATCTTTCCCTTTCTTTTCTTTCTCCTTTCTATTCCTCATCTTTTCGTTTCTCACTATTCGCACTAATGGCGCCCTTCACGGCAGTATCCTCCATATACACTCGTACGATCGAAATTTCCTAGAAGTCATACTTTTCATATTTTTTCAATTATTATTATTATCCTCGGCAACATCGTATCGTCAATTAAAACCTGAATTGATCCCTTCCAGCCCTAATCGATTGACACTTCCACTTGGCTCCATCATCGTGCAATTCCTCGAGTGAAATCATTCGGTTGGTTTGCATCTCAGGCATTAAACCATATCCGAATGACGGTAGGAAAAGGCACGCAGCATCAGCCGTTTCGGACCAACTCTATACGTTAACGGACCACTCTACTAAAATCCATTATCGGTGATATCCGCAACAAATTTCTCGAGTCACTCGACGCATCCCCAGACTCGTCAAAATGCATCCTGGGTATGCAGGCCCCTTATTTATTATTATTATTTCGTTACCCGACTTTCGTGCATCCCAGAAATATTCGCACGCGCAATGATACGAGCGATGCGAATTGCGAATATGTCGGAAACTCGTGCAAGTCGGACGAGGAACAACCGAAAAGAACGATTGATCAAAACTTCCACGTGAATTTATGATTTGCATGTAATTTAATATGTAACTGGGTATACATATACCGTGAAGGTCGGTCAACTTTCTCAATGTGAATTCAATCCCTTTTCCTTCGTCCCCTTCGTCCCCTTCGTCCCCTTCTGACACTGACGGCAGGACAAAAGGGACCCCCTGTCAAAGGACTCTTGCGAAGTCCGTCAGGTTGGCAGCGATTCTATAAGGTGGTACAGAGTCTCCCACGGACGATGGTCCGTACCCCCCCACCCCCGTTGGTAGATAACAAGGACGCAGATGACGGACGATCCTTTCTCGACAAAGTGAAACTTCCTCAAGGAGGAAGGAGCGTGGAGCATCGCTCGATCCTGCGAGGGGTGGTGGGAGGATTTCGAGGAAGAAAAGATAGGAGTATGGCGAGGAGGCAGGTACCGATATAGAGATGTCGACGTAACGATCGATCGGGCTGTCCAATACGATTTGATTTTTATAATTTTTTGTTTGTTATCGCTTCATCCTTCATTTTTGTCGTATGTTATTTTCCGCTGAAATAATTGACGTTGGTTAGATTCAATTCGTAGCTGATTTGGTAAAATGGCGGTGAAACGTCACGGCGGGAGTTGGTTCGACCGTGGCGCTACGTCACGTCCTCTTACCGAAATCACGTAGGAAGAGTCGTGAAGTTGTCTTTCCTTGTGTAGCCGCTGCTCTCGATCCGATTGAAATAAGGAGGTGGAGGAGGGTAACGTGTTGTTGGGAAGCAGAGGGTAGCCTGAATACCTGATAAATTGAGAAGAAGAAGAAGAAGAAGGGGGCTCGTCTTTCTCCCTGGTTGGATTCCAGAAACGTACACGGGATCTGCGATGTTAACCGCCCCTACTGGCGCCGGGCCGGGAGGGGGGGAGGGTTACTTCAGTTATTTGCAAGGCCCCCCTCCATCTGGCCCCCGACACTCCCCCCTCCTCTCTCCTCGTCACCCGCGTCCCATTGCTTTGCCCCGCGCCGTCACGTCGACGCGAAGCGTCGCGACGCTACGGAATCGAACGTGGATTCAATGAAAGGTTTTTCAATGCGAATGAGGATGAAATGAGTGGAATCGTTGGAATTGGGAAGATCGAAGGGATTGACTGGATGACCCGGGGGGTGGGTGTACGACCCCCCTCCCCCCGCTGGGTCTCTTCCGTTTCTTCCTGTGAATAAGAAGGAAACGTTAGTCGCGTCGGTGAGCCAATAAGAAATGCCAAATTGAATTAACCCCCTTATATGGGAATTGTCCTTCGCCTCCCCTCCTCCTTCCTCTACACGCTATCATTATTTTCAGGTGAATTTCGCCTGTTTTCTATTTTTTTTTGCGAATTTCGACACGGAGACGTCGCTGTCGGTAACCAGGGATTTTATTTTCTAGTCGCTTTGGCTTTCTACGGACTTTTCCTCTGTGGCAATTAATTAGGGGATGAGGGTCAACAAGGGTCGTAAATCGAGTTACTTCAAGTAAACTCCCTATATTTTTCATCCCTTCTTTTTGTCCTCTCTCTATTTTTCTTCTCTTTTCATCCGCACAAGATGTCTGCTCTATCTTGTCCTATATACGTGTAGCATCCTTTTCTCTTCACCTTCCCCTTCCCCTTCCCCTTTCCTCGAACCTTCTTTATCTCTCGTCATTTTTCACAATTTTTCTCAGCGTAACAAGTCGAGGAACCTTGAATTGTTTTTTTTTTTTTTTTCAAAAAATTATTCACATAATGCAGAATCCGACGGCGAGTCGCGCTCGCGAAATTGATTTAGGTAAATTATCGGCCGAAATACAGGTGGAATATCGAATCCAGCAGGGCGCGCTTCCTCGAATCAGGAAATATCCTGGTCTCTATCTAGCAAGAACCCGTAATAGCCGACTCGGTACTCCCGAAGTGCGTCCCCGGAATCGTCTATATCTCCTTTTTTTTACGTCTTCATCCTTGAGAAAATCCACGAACGAGATGGCGCAGGTACCGTTCTCGTACAGGGGTGGCTTTATACCATACCCATCCTTATCATACTTTGCTAGAAAAATGAAATTTCTGACTGGTCACCGTGTATATATCTATACTGGCAGTTTGTAATAAAAAATCGACAATGCCCCAACCCCTTTCCCTTCCCTTCAATCTCAGGCTAGGCCACCCTTCCTTGAGGACAGAAAAAAAAAGAATCCGGTTTCATCCACTCGACGTATCGAACTGGAAGAAAATTGGAAAACCTTATAAAGACTGGATTCACCCTCTGTTCATCCCCATTGGCTGTATCCTTGCCAAGAGAAAATTTACCGATATCTCAATGAAATTCAAAATAATTGAAAATGACGTATTTCTTTTGTCATTTTTTTCAGGCCCCCCCCCCATGCTCTTCTTTTTTCTTGAATATTCTTATTTTTCTTTATTCGCCATCACCTTATTCTTATCACTGTTCATATATCTACCTGTCTTTGTCCTTCTTACGTAATGTCCTTCATTTTTTTTCAACCAAGATTCCTCGAGTCTCTAGATATTTTTTTTCTTCTCCTTTTCTCATCACTCATCGAACTCGCCTCTGTCGGACGGAACACGTTTATTTGCTTTTCCACGTGGTGCTGCTGCTGCTGCTGCTGGCACACACAGCCTCCACACAGCCTCCACACGGATGCTCACAACTCAGCCCACGTTTATTTGATCTAACTCTCGTTTTACGGATCGTTAAGGACTCTCGGAGACGGACGAGAATCTTTTGAGCTCTTAAAGATGCGACGCGAAACACAGTATCGCCGGGAATTATTAGTTTCTATGCGAAAGTGTATGTGTGTATATTGTTGTATATATGTACTTAACTGCGTAAGTATAAGTACGAGCGTTTAATCGAGTCCTGAGATTTGATGAAATCGTTTACGATGAAATTCCTTGAGACATTTTGCCTGGAATTTGATTGTCACTCGGAAACCAGCTGATTGGTAGACATCAAGAATCTGCTATTTGAACTGTCGGAATTCTATTGTGCGAGTCGATTAACGCGCCGAGTGAACCTCCAAGATTTTCCTACGATGCTACGAAGCGAATTCAACGAGAAACGATTAATGGGGCTTCTTTGTGGGTTATCGTATACAATTTATGTTTATCTTTGAAAATGTAATTTCGACGCTCGAATGGAAATTATTATTTTGCCGTTTTCACTAAATTCGAAAATTGTGAATTATTCCTGAAATTCTCGCGCGTTCTGCGTACATGGTCGGCGGTGTCTCTGCGCAAAGGCTGTTGGAGACAAGTAAAATTACGTCGGTGTGAAAATAACCGAATTATTGCCCTAAGCTGTTGGACTACATGTCCACCTACCTATCTATGTTAGTAACCATAGTCAAACACGTTCCCGGTGCCTGACGGTACGAATATTATTAATATCTACGAGCTGTTCCGACGTCTGGTCGCAGTGTGCTTTTTCAAGCCTCTCCTGTCCGAGGGATGCAGGCCCGGATGAGACTGCCTGTATAGCTATACCGTAACTAAGGGGACGCCGAGGAGGAAACCTGAGACCGGAGTCAGGGGAGGTTGGTACGTTCGAAGCAGCTATTCGCCACACGCAAATTTCCTGAACGGCCCATTTGGCCCAAAAAGGAGTCGCAATTACCAGAATGAGCGCGATAGTCGCCCCCGCTGCCTTCACGACGCGATTATCTTTGTTCAACACGGGCGAAATATTCGCGCGGCATTTTTTTTCACCCTCGGCCATCTCCTACCCTTTTCTTCTCCCTTTTGTAACTCTTGTCTTCTTCTTTTTTAAACACCGTGGCAGAATTAATTTCCACTCGTTTTTCATCTGTTTTTTTTTCACTTTTTTCATATTATTTTTTTGCCTTTTACATACAATCCTTCGACGTCAGGACGACGCGCTCTGTGAAGCTGGCCTTTTTTTTTAATCGATAAAAAAGGACAGGTACTTACTACTTGCATATGCAACAGCTTTACGGTTACTAATTGGTCCCAAAAAAAGGATGAAAAAGTAAGAGTAAATTTTGACAGTATTTAATTTTTTTTTAAATTCTCTTAGACAGGGCAATGGTGAAGGGTTGATATTGTATGTATGTAGGGTGGAAAAAAAAAGTTTAATCAGAAATTCATTAGGTTTCTTCTTTGGCTAAACCCTTTTCACGATATATCTTTTTATTTTTTGTGCACTATCACATGGCTTTCCTGAACCGGTCTGGGGATGCTGCGCGATCACGGAGCCAAGGGGTGAAAGAAGGAAGGAGTACTTGGGAGGTATATGGAGGAAAAAGATGTAGGAGGACTTTATTGAGGCAGTAAACTCAATGCTCTCGGTCCATCCTACCAATCTGTATTACACGCTTAACCAAGAATCGAAATTAACGTTCGTTCCGCGTTGACGTAAATTGAATTAATTAAAAGGTAGCAGGTGAATCTTTAGACGTCAGAGGGAATCAGCAGGAGGACAAAGGGGCAAATGCATTTCACTTCAAACTGCAAAGCTCGTTCGATTCGCCGCGATCGGTTTACCTCGTCGTCTAACCGGATGCCTGTAAACTTTTAGAGCTTAAAAGAGCCAAGAACTGTGGCAAATAGGGGGAAATTAGAGCGAGCAGCTTTAGGTAGCTATTATTGAAAATCTAATCTGATTTCGATACCGAATCGATTTCAGAATCAATTTCCAATACGAAAGTGAATCCATCGCTTAGATATTTTTTCTAATTAACTTTTTTTTCAATAAAGTAAAAATGCCGTGAAAAAGAAAAATTGGCGGTTTTACAAAATTCAGCGACGTAACTTTAAGGGCGTTTTCATAGAAATCGAATGGTAGCATCATAGAGCCAATCAAAGAGGCGAGAAATATCGGTCGAGGGGGTAGAGGATGGAAAAAAATAATCCAAAGAAATGAATGATCGTAGCAAAGTCCGAGCTAAGCGAGTGGAGGAGTCGGAAAAAGCCGAAGTTAGGAGCGGCGGCGGCGGCGGCGGCGAGTGATAAGAAGGGCGCTGGCGGCTGCGAGGCGAAGGGAGGAACAAGATCGTCTCGGCAGCCACTGGCGTCCGATCGTCCATCATTGTTATGGCTTAATTAAGGGGGCAAGAGCCTGATCCTGAGAAATCCCAAATTACTGGAAAATTGCGGGAGTATTTTCCAATTAGCGGCTAAGAATGTCAAGGGGTTTGGAAGAAGAGGGCTTGGACGGGCAACCCGACGACCAACCGACGACCAACCGACGACCAACCGACGACCAACCGACGACCAACCGACAACCAACCACTAACGTCGGTTCGTCTATCCGGATAGTATTTAGATTGCACTGAGGAACATTTGCGATAAAATGAAAGAAAAAAAAAAAGAAAACATCCCCTAGACGTCACGAAAAAAAAGAAATCCCCGTAAACATTCGGTCTAATTAAAAGTTTCGAGTTCTCGTCATATCGAAGACATCGGGATGGGCAAATTGCGACGGCGCGACGTACAGGGGCGGAGGGGGGTTCACTGAGAGACGTTTTCACCCAGGAAGGTGAAGGGGACGATGATAAAGGGGGGTAGAGGAGACGTTTGAGGTAAAATAAAAAGAGAAGGAAAAATATAAGAGACTTCATTGGTGGCGAGGGGGTGGGGGCGAAGAGCAGGACAGACGGCGCTAATGTTGCCGCCAGCAGTTACGTCGCGTTAAGGCGTCGCCTTTTACGAAACGCGGCTGCTGCGGTGCAGCTTAGGTACTAAATGTCGAGTAGCTGCCTTTACTTATCTTCTCACTCCGTGATCTCTTGCTACTCAGGGCGACCTTCCCTTATTCCGAGTTATTCTCCATCCAGCGTCTCGTTGAGAAGTACCTAAAGCTCAAAACCATCTGACGTATCTCTGTGCACATTCTGAGGACGCCACGGCCCTATATCTATATTCATGTAGACGTGTGTCAATGACACACGCGCACACACGCGCACACACGCACACATGTCTGTTGAACGAGGAGCCGAGAATTAACGTCAACTAATTCAAGAAGACACGACTGTCGAATCGCACCAAAGTGGGTGACAATTAACAAGCTCAGTTGGCTGGCCTGGGATTATTAAGGTTGTACTTGTGGAAGATTCTCCAGGTCGACCAGGGCGCTCATGGTTACGTGATTTGAGTGTGGGCTTGGGAATATGCCGCCATTAGGCTCAGCTCTCTCTCTTTCTCTCTCTCCCCCTCCCCCCTCTCTCTCTTTGGCATTCGCGTTAGGTTGCTTGGGAAACAGCAGGTAACGAGTTGCTAGAAAAAGGATGGGAGGATGAAAAGGAAGGAAAAGTTTACCGAATGATAAAAGTAGCAACGAAGTTGGCTCCGTCCTTGGCAACTCGACGGCTGCGCTCGATGCTGGAGCAGAAGACGACTCAAAGTTGGACGGCTTCTATTTCCGTAGCTCAGTTTTTAGCGCAGTAGCCTTGGATGCTGGGAGAATGAAAAATTGGGGGTTTCTTCTATCCCGTGGGGTTTGGTTCGGCAGGCTTGAGAAAAGTATAGGTTTATCCCTGATCCGGTTACCGGTGAGGTTATTTTTTTTTGGATTTGACGGATTTCAACCAGGAAGAAGATACTCGGCCAAATTCTCAATTTTCCCATAAGGCGATGTTCGCGAGGTCGCAGGTAAGACGGGAAGAGACGTCTTCTTGGTCATTCTGGATTTTCGACGGGGCTTCCTGATGCGTATTGGAATTTTATTCTTCTTGATAAGTAGCTGTGTGTTATATATGATAGATGGTTGAGGACCCCTGCAAATATCTTGGCAGTGTCGCTTATAAAACACAAAATTATGTTAATTCTTAAGGGTGTACAGGGTGAGTGTGCCACGGGGTCTCTTTCTCCTAGGATAGTCCCAGGCAGCGGAGAAGCGAAATTCCTCCTTCCAGTTTGGGACAACGATATTGCTGTTATTTATTTATTTTTTTTTTTCATTCTGTTCACGAGAAGAACCCTGGGATCTCCTGAAGTCGAGTATCCGTCTGGAAGGCCTCTTTAAATAATGCTCTCTCTGACAATTGGATCCCTGTAAATAGGAGCTTCAGGGTGACAACGGGGAACAAGGAGGATGAACCCTGCGCGCGCGCGCGCGGTCCCTTCTTTCTTTAACTTCGGTCTTTATATTTCGCGATTCTCGCTTCTCTTTTCTTCTGTGCTTCTTTCCAATTTCCTCATTTGGCTTATATACTTTTGCTTCTGTTTGTATCTTTATTTCGCGAATTCTTCCCGCATCCCTTATTCTTATTCTCTTGACGTAGACAAGTTACAATTCTTTGGCAATGAAGGGAAATAAGGGCAGGGCGACTCATTCGAGGGTTATAAGAATACAGCATCTTTCAAAAAGAATTCGAGCATAGCGACTTAATCGTTCTCAGAAATATTACTTAATTTTTCAACGAGTCAACGTTTCTCATGAAAAACTTGTTCACGCTATTAAAAGGAAAGATCTTTATCCTGATTCCCTTACGAGTGTTCATTGCCCTATACTTTTTTTTCTACTTCGTAAAATTCCTATCGGCTTCACTGTCCTAACGTTGAAATTTTTTTTGTTGCAGGTAAGAACTCGTCAGAATGGTCCAATCGCGAGACTGCGCTTTCAAAATCCGTAAATACAGTTTCAAATATTTTTTTTGTATCATCTGGTCATACGATATTTCCATATAGGTACAGAGGCTATTGGCTCTCTCTCTCTCTATATATATATACCACATGAGGAGTATTATGCAACTACTAAATAATCCAGGTCGCGCAGTAGGTAGTTTCTTTAGTTAGTCAGACTCGCTAGGAAGAAAGCGGTTTTCTCGCACTACCCGAGAACGGAGATCCCCGATACCGAGTTCCAAGAGTAGCTGGAGTAGGTAGAGAAGGTAGAGAAGGTAGAGAAGGTAGAGAGTAGTAGATTAATAGAATAGTAGAATGTCGAGTGGGTCGGAGCTCGAGCAATTCCATGGAAAACGGATTTATCGAGTAGCCTCGAACGCTCGCAGCCAATTAGATTACCGCTCGGCAACTGGGTCTCGGCGCTGAACTGAAACTCGCGAATAATTCGCGCGTTACGAGTATCGCCGCCCACGTGAATACCAGAGTTACATAGAGATATTGCAATTTTGTAAAAGGGAAGAATTTTCGAAAACAGTGTTTTTAAAAATTTGTCAAACGCTTTTTCCAAGCAGGAATAGGCAAGTGCTATAATACTTAGTCCAGGTACTCTGGCAATACTAGGTCTTTGTAGATGACGAAGGTAGAGCAGCAGCGGAGTCTATAGGTTCTCTAGCCAGTCAAGGGGTACCAACCGAAGCATACCTGATGCGGACCGAAGCTTTCGTCTCTTTGGCCAGTGAACTTTCTAAAGTCCTTAACTAAGCTAAAGCCACTTCGCCCTGCTTCGCCTTAGCTTTTAGTATAGGTAGCTATAGCGAAGTAAGGCTGCTCAGGGAGGGGGTATCGTCGGTGTGCCTGGCAAGTCGACGACTTAGTCGACTATCCCGAATCGGTTGACGCACCCTCGTGGGATTCCTGAAACTTTCTCAAAAGCTCATTGAAGCGCGTGCATCCAAAGGCGTCTCTGTGACTTGGGAACTTTGGACTTTGTTCAATTGTGCAATTCCGCGAAGGGATAAGCTGCTTATCGCACAATAGTGGGATAAATATCTCAGCCATGTTGAATAAGTAAACAAACCTTCTGTCAAGCTTTTTTTTTTGAAATTATGAAAAAAAAGAGAAGGAACTTTTATTCGAGGCGACTAACGCCCGATGGGACAGAGTTTAATTTATTTGTAAGCCTACGGTATACCTCCTGCTTACATAGGGTTTCGTATGACGCCTCGTGAAAGAATTATGAGCTTGCGAAGGTATTGTGTAACGACAACAAGTTATTCTGTATTTGCGTGCAAGCTCAGCTCAGTGATCCTAAAGGGGTCATAGGTTAAGGCGTAATCGGAGTAAGCGATTTATACGAGCAGTAGCGTGGGGGAAGTTTACAGAGACAGATTAATTATATTTAATGGGAAAAAGCCACAGCACAACTTTCCTTTATTCTAACGACCCTTCGACAGGGTTGTCAGTCTTAGGTTTCTCCATATTTTTTTACGATTACAAATTTATTGGGTGCCTCGATGATCCAAGGTCTCTTTGCGATTTTTTTGCGATTTTACTTTTTAATGCAATCCTCCTAAGACAAGGGTAAATTCTTTCTATCTGCACTTCCAAGAGACGTCAAAGTCGTTTATTTAGAGTTCGCACGGGCTCCGCGGTTATTGCGAAACATTAAAAATTTCTTTTATCAATTTCCATCCTCTCGTTCTCTCTTTGGTGATTCTATTCCTTTTTCTTACCGGAAGCACATCGAGACTTCCAGAAGTTACCAGAAGGTACGGTCGCCTCCTGATTAGTTATCCGACAGATCGTCTGACTGAAGGAATCGGTGACGACCTACGACCTACGACCTACGACCTACGACCACCACCTACGTGGTGAAATCCGTAAACCGACTAAAACCCAGCCCTTCGCCGTTCCAGCCTCTTCTTCGCGCCTGCAACGCGCTGTCGTAAGATGGTCGCTCCGTGTTTCCCATCGTAATGCAGCTGCGCGGGTACATTTGATAGTTCGCCTCTCACCTCCTTCTCTACCAGCCAAGACGTCCTGCGGGATCACGGAGCACCTCGGAGCTAAGGTCCAGAGGGCAAAGGGCAAAGGGCAAAGGGCAGGGGGTTCAACGGTAGCTTCTCTTACTTGAGGAACTTCTCATCCTCCTCACCCCCTTGGCCTTCTCAAATCCTCCTTCCCCCTCCCCGATAACATCTCTCATTTATCAGGGCGACGCTGCGTCGTCGTAACGACCGCGTCTTAACGCCCCCCCCCCCCCACCGCCACTCGACCTACGAGAAAACCTCGACGCTTTTCAACCCCACCGAGAAACTCTGGCGACTTGGGACTTTCACAGGCCTTTCCTACCGTCTGTCGTCCCAAGATCTACTGTCAAGGGCTGGTGGTGCGGTGGCTGGGAGGGAGGGTGGACCGACCCCCTACTTTTCTACGGCTTTATGGGAACTCTTGCCAACCAATCCCTCCTCCCCCTCTCCCTCCCCCGCCTTCTCGTTATTTGGCTTAGACCTTCCGCTGGCTTTTTTATTCTTTCTCCCCCCTCCCCTCCCTCTCTATTCGAGAGTTCAGGTTTACCTTCCGCATGCCGAACATTCCTTTCGGGTTCCTTTGCTTCGGTGAAATAAGCGGCGGGTGCGGAGCCGAAGAGGGCAGAGCTCGAGTTGAAGTACTTATTGGAAACGTAGGAACTTTCGTAGTTCCAAGTCGCGGGACTGTATTATCCTGCCTGCCCTGCCTGCCCTGCCTGCCCCCCTTCACACCTCGGAGGCCAATAAAATTATATCGAACCTGTCTGCTGCTGGAGGCCGATAGTTCGTATCCACGAGGATTCCTATAAGTTGATACGAGATGAGGTACCTGCTACGAGTACCAACCTATATAGGTATACACGCACATAGGTATATGTGATCTCAGGCCGAATGGCCGATAGCGATGGTTTTCGATGGTTTTGCTATGGATGGTCGATCCGCGAAAGAAAAGCCGAAACTCTCCCGGCGGAAATAGAATACTTGATATACGATCAGGATTTCTCGGCTATCCCGATGGTTCCGTTCCTTTAGTCCGCTTCTTCTTCCGCTTTCTCTTTGGCTTCCTTACGCGCGTTACGTATACATATATATCTCCTCGATATTCACAGACCGATTCCTCCCCTTGAATCTTGAAATCGAATGAGAATATAGGAAAATGGTTAGATGATGCTGACTTTAACGTACGTTTCGAGAATCTCGGATCTACGTGAAAGAGGGTGGGGGTACAGCCAAGTCCCGTCTTATCAACCCTCCATGTAAAGATAGTACGGGCAAATATATATATATATATACCTCGATGTAATTCAGGTAGTCTTGAAAATTTGATCCTTCTCGCAGGGGACTCGAACGAATTCATCCCCCATATAGGTAGAGGTCAGCTTTACCGTACCGGATAGACGGGACGAGGGGATGGGAGTGGGTAGTAGGTGAAGCTTTTTTGTTTTCTTTTTAGTGGGGGGAGGGGGCTGGGAGTATTCTCTTTTTGTTCGGTACCTAGAACACCTTCGTATTTCTTCGGGACATGCCGACAAGACCACGCCTTCGAATTCATCCCCTCCCGATCCCTAAGCTGGTTCTACAATTCCACCAATCCGAATCCACAGCTATATACCTATATATCCACTAGCTACCCCTTTCGTAATCTCCAAGGGATTACTCCATAGAGGATACCAGCAGCTTCACCTTATAATCTAGCTATCGCGAGCCCCTCCTTCCTCCGCACTCAGCCTTAACCTACCGTACTTGCCCCGAGGAATTTCCAAATTTCGTCCGGCACCCCTTTAATTTCAATAATGGAGTCGTTCCTCTGGTCGGAAGGCTGATCCCATCGAACCAGGAATCGCCGCTCCATTAAGCCCGATTTCTATGCGAAACGGTGGCACAGCCGTATTTTCCTCTTGGAATTTGGAACAAGAGAGAGAGAGAGAGAGAGAGAGAGAAGGGTGAAGGGAAGAAAGTGAAAAAGATGTGTGTGTAGCCCAATCGGTACCGTCCATCACGACGCGAATCCGCAACGCCCGAGACTTTCAGACTCCCAACACTTAGGTGATGAAATGGACCGATAAGAGAAATCACGAAAATAAAATATCAGACATATTCCATGCAGTAAAGCATAGTAGTAGTAATTAATTTTTGAGAATTAAAACAGTAGTGAAAAATAATTTAATCTCGGACGAATCAAATCGGATGCGTCGCGACGCCTTTGTTATACGTATATTCGCGATTCGGCAAATGACTGTCGTAAGATACGAAGCATCATGCATAGATACGGGGTATAGCGTGAAATTGTTTGACGATATACCTCAAATCCAGGAATGCCCACGTAATGTCGGACGTGGATCGACGTTAAATTAAACGGAACGCGAGCTTCGAGTGCATCAGTCAGCCTATCGATAATGCAGCTGCATTAATTCGTCCCTCCGATTCTATCTTTGGTGCATATCGACACGCGCGCGCGCGCGCGCACACGTCGCACCCTGTACTCACCACCCTTTGTCATTCGCATTGTAAAACTGTCCGTCCCCTGGATATGCGTTGCGCGTCCAGTCGCCCCAAACACGTGTGTATTTGATACTGTTGCAGGGTGCAGCAATGGCGATTCTGCCGCTGCCAGCCTGGTGCAACGCGATTCGACATTATCCGATTCCGCGATACCGGAGTTCCGGTATATAAACTGCGTTAAGCCTCCATCCGAAAGGCTGGAAAATCTTATCCACTTATTTCCCAGGCGTGGTTTCGCGCAAACTAGATTTTTCGTATCTCTATTTTTTCTTCCCCTTGACCTGTTTTAACTTATTTTCAAGATTCGCTCTGTACCCGTCCTACGATTGACACCCAGTCAAGAATATATAATTCTTTCTGTATACATATACATATATATATATATATATATATCAATTCTTTATACACTTATCCTATACGAGTACATAGTTTTTACGTATTTCAGCATCCCTTGAGCAATCCGATTTCTTTGTATCACGTTTTTTCCCCAAAGAGTCTCGCGAATGCAACTCGAGTAGGAGAGGACGGGAAGGGGGTGGGGGCTGAGGATTGCGGATTTATTACTATAAAAAATATATATATTTTTTCAAACAAAGTTTTCATCTACATATCGTTTACCTATAAAGCTTCAATTCGCAATCGCCGAAGGAACGAGTATGCGAAATATTACGTATTCATAGAAAAATGGTTCGTATGTTGACCGAGTGTGGAATCTGTTTTCACACGAGTGCAGCCAATAAATCTATATTATATGTTAAATATATCCCAATATATATATGTATATATATATGGGAATTACGTGCGGTAGTCGAAGCTGTGTCTCGGACCGCAGGGCCGCATATGCAACGAATCAACGAGCGGTGATGATATGTGCTCGCTTTTCACATACGTACCAAGATATAGTATACGTGTATACTGTAGATGCATATGGATAATGTGAAGCTGCAGGATAAATCTACGCGAATAGTTACATAGTATACAGCGCACGTGCTTTAATCGTGTGACGTGACACGTTTCACATGTTTACCTGGTCTCGTTGCATCCCCATCCCATATATATATACGATATATGTACACACATATGTATATGTAGGATACATGTGTATCCTATACGTATAGACACAGCTACGTATACACTGTGCATTATATGATACTCGTGAGCGAAATGGGTTGTTTGAAGGGGTCTATGGTATATGCATGTATGTGTCTTCTTCTTCCTCTTCTTCTTCCTCCTCCTCCTCTTCTTCTTCTTCTCTTTCCTCTTTCTTCTCTTCTCGCGATTTCTCCAGGCAGAACAGTCCTTTTTACGTTAATGCACGCGCGAATACACGTAAATACGGACGCAATGCTTTGCGTCGACGTTGCACTTTAGGCGACGCTTAGCGTCGCTTCGTCAAGTCTTTTATAGGTTTTAAATTTATATACATTATATGTGCGTGCGTGTGTGTGTGTGTGTGTGTGTCCATAGACCCACCTTTATAAAGGAGAGAGAGTACCAGACTGGGTCAGATTGAGTTAAGTTTTCTTGAATTTGACGTATCAAATAACAACGCCTTGCATCTCGAAATTTAATTGATAATCGTGACGAAATTTTTTATGAAATTCCGAAGAGTCTCTTGGCGTCGGATTTTCGAACGAATGCATCACGTTTATTGATAAGTAATTACTGCGATCGAGGACCCGTTTGCTCGGCTGCTCGGCTGCTCGGCTGCTCTCTGCGGGTAGGGCACTTAAGCTTAGCTTTATAGTCATTACTCGGTAAATGTGATTTCCATGCATAATGAATAAGTGCATCGCGGCTGATGCTGCAAGTCCTGCATTTAAATGGATATTTGTAATTATTGCTATCTCCGTGAAGATTCCTCGCTCGTAGCCTCTGTTGACTATTCGTTTATGGTTTACGATACGGTTTGATACTGTTGATTTGGTACTTGTGGTATTACGTTTGCTACGTATTACCTAATGTTAACATTAATTAGCGACTGTGGCATAGATGTACGTGTGTTTACTATAGATCGGGGATGTCAGCGACGGTAAATCCTAACTTCCGGTATTTACCTGATCGTCCAGGATCAAACGGACTGTAATAATTGCTCAGGAGGTTTATAGCTTCGATCGATTGGCTATACTCTGTACAACAAAAGTTGGCTCGGTTAAGGGGGGGGGTTACGTTCGGTGATTACTAACTTCAACCCCTATTGCAGCTTTATCTCGGTAAGAACGCATTTAAGGAAGTTCGGCTCTAATGCTGTATTCGAATAGTCCTATTGGTGTCAGGTAATTATTTATAGTCAATATGTTGACTATAATTATATATAGTTGATATATATATATATATATATATATATAATATGTGTATAGTAGGTTATGGGTGAACCAAGGGTAGTTGGATAAATTGATAATTGTAACGGGGGTGGAGTAAGGATTTTTTATTAAGGGTGCTCTTCTTTATATATTTTTTATGATTCATTATTTTTATTCCGAATATCATTCCGATGGCTTTGAAGGAGCTGAGGCTGAGGAAGGAGGGTTGGTGAGGGTGAAGATTTCGTCGAAGGGTGGCTGGAGGAGGCGAATACGTTTGTAACGAATGAAAACCCGTGGCAGAGATTATTTCTCAAGAATTCGGATTGTTCGTGGTCTCCGAAGGAGCCGAGGGTTGTTATTGTATTTCGTATCTGTCACGAGACGATCCCATCCCTATTTTTTGTTCCTCTGCATTTCTTCCCATCCCTCTGCCAACCCACGCTTCTTCTCTTAGCCATAATATTCTCACTGGCAGAGCCCGAGATTTTACGAGAAACCATTAGCGAGACACTCGTATTAATCAATGAGCTCTGTACCACTTAGTATCTCATTTAATCCCCTAGCCTTGAGCGGCCCGACATTTTTTTTTCTTTCATTCAGGAGTTGCGAATGATCTTGGAAAAGAAATTAAGGAAAAAAATATGAAAACATTGCCAAAGAAAGCCGGAGATACTTTAACGATGGATCTTCGCTTCTTTGATACTTTTTATTCCAATCGTGAAAGATCATCCGAGTTTACAAGCTCCCGATTCGCGGCTGCGTACTCTCATCCGTTAACGCGTGTATTCAGCAGTCTGAGAGGTTTTGGGTAATAAAAAAAAATTGTCTTCCCACGAGAGGAGATGAAAAGTTCGTTTATAAAATTCCCAAGGGGATGTTCCCTCTTGCAGCGGGGGTGGTTTTCCTGGCTGGTACGAGTGTCCCGCATTTAACTCGATTAACGAGACTCTGATTCGAGTTCGTTAACCCTGCGGCTTTTGCAATTCGATGCATCATCATTTATCATCCCCTTTCGTGAGTTTCAATTAAAACGGAAACCACCCTTTCGTCCCATGGAACCCGAATGACGTATTCGTGAATATATATGTCGGACGAGTGTAGAGTCTCGGTATTTTTCAATTTCATCCCTCACGACCCTCGCGTATAGGAATCTTCAGTATCCGCAGTAGGTCTTCATTCGTATGACGTACAATTTTATTCTTGCGCCTCCCCCTTCCCTCGGCCCGCGCCCTTAATTCACGTGTTAGACTTTTTTCACTCCCCCCCCCCCCATTCGAATTATTCTACTCAGTCAACCCTCAACGGACCCTTTTAGCCAATAGGGAATTCCGTTCGCATCGAGAATGAAGCATAAACGGGCGAATAGTCGAGCCGATGGAAATGGCGAACCTGGGGGGTGGTTTCTCAGCATTGTATAGAAAAATTTACGGCCTTAACCGTTCACCCTGCCACTTGGTTATTTATCTTTCAAGTCAAATGGGATTCGGGACTCCGTGCCAACTGGCCCGTGCATCGACGTCAAAATAGGGCTGGTTTTATTTCTGTTTCGATATTTTTCCGTTTGATATGTTTTTTTTTAGCGCCACC
Source organism: Calameuta filiformis (assembly GCA_030142265.1). Classification (NCBI taxonomy): domain Eukaryota; kingdom Metazoa; phylum Arthropoda; class Insecta; order Hymenoptera; family Cephidae; genus Calameuta; species Calameuta filiformis. The sequence goes on along the minus strand of JARQSU010000528.1, from coordinate 1,038,881 downwards.
GGTAACACCACCCCTATCGGCATCCCCGTTGCTGCTGGTTAGTTAACTAATGGATGGAAGGTTCTTCCTTACCTATAGAAAAGGTATATCCACCCTTTGTTATCATCTTTCATCCCTCAACGATTTGCTCGCTCGCAAAGTACCGGCGTCCGCCCGCCCAGCATCCCTCGATAGCTGCAATCTATTCTTTTAGTTCTCGTTCGCGTAATTGCACTTGGTATTTTGCAATGCTGTCGTGCAAAAGTGCATCGGAATTAAATAATATTCTTATCGATCGTTTATTATCTACGTACGCGTATATTTATGTATTTTGATTATTCTTTTCCCCTTTCGATAGATTCTCGTATTTCGATAATTATTTGTATAGAAACGCTTTTAATTTAACATTGGATAATATCCACTTTCTAGCTGCGATGATTCAAAGTTCTCACGCGATAACGTTATCAGCTTGCGTGTTCATAATACTCTGTTACCTACCTACTACGAGTACCGTGAGGCAGAGCTACGAGCCATATCAGCTACCAACTACCAGCTAGCAACTATACCAGCTGCGCAACCTGTCAGTAGTGTTGGGAGAAACGTCGACGTGAGGAAATTTCACAGCCCCAGACGCGTTACGTGTTTCAGACGGAAGATACGTGTCGACGTCTGTGCTTTAGTTCTACCTGAAGGCAGCTTCTACATCGGAAGTGTCGCGTATTTCCGCAGATCGATAACCGCCGCGAAAAAGATAAAAAGCTCAAAGTCGCGACGCGAGACGTTTTGCGGATCGCCTTCACCATTCGATATCAAAAATTCTCCTTTGCCTCTTTCTCTTTTGTATCTCTCTGTTTGAATTGTAATTATTATTATTTTATTTTTCTCTAACTGAAAATCGTCTCGCATCCGGAAAACGTCGGTCGAATGCAGCCCTGTCGTATTTATTGACTGCAAAACGGAGCGGAAAAACGAAACGTGAAATCGTAGAATTGAGAATTTCTTGTTTGCCGTTTCTTCCTCTGCTGTACGTTACATTCGTTCGTTTCTTCTAGTTCTCTTTCTGCGCCGAGAATAAAGTACAGGCAGCTGTAGGTGGACCAGGGGCTCGGGGAGCAGTCAGAGGGGTTGGATATGAAAAGTTGCTAGCGTGGCATTTTCGATATTTTTCTTTGCTTTGCCAAGGGAGAAAAATTCCCTTCTCGACGTTCTCACGTAACTACAAGAATACACGGCTGTATGAAATATCGCTTGGAACATTTTTGTTTATTGCTTTCGTTACAATTAGTCCGTTCGACGATCTCGCTATTATTATTATAAAGGGTAGCGGCCGTGGGGGGGCACCCTTTATCATATGGCTTATGAAAAGTTATATCGCTCTTACACGGAAGCCATTGTTTTTCAGATAAATATTACCATCCCTGTATCTTACTGGGGTGGCGAACAATTAAAATTAGTCAGGATATACGGAGGCAGGGTTAACAACCCTTTAAAACGTATAAACGGTCTGCCCTGAAAGTCGGCTACTACAGTGTGGCCACCTGTACCCAGTAGGGTCTGAGGAAAAAGTTGACAAGAAAAAATGGCTAAAATGAATGAACAAAATTTCAGGGTAGATACGGGAGTAGAGATAACGAAGTTTCTTGCGATTGTCAAATTTTCTCGACTTAATTAAATTAATTGTCGTGTCTCGGATCTTTTATTGGGAGAAACTTTCCTCTTGGAAACGATAAATCCTCCCGGGTTCTTCAAAGTTGCTGGAAAAGGGCGTAAAGGTCTTTTGTATCAAGTAACCTTAACCTCCACTTTGCATATCTTTTTCTACGTAAAAGATATCGCACAGGTACAGTAGCTCAGTGAACTTTACCGAGTCAATCCTGAAGTTTGATCAGGACCAGGGTGACCAACTACGAGAGCACAGACACGTTACTGTGACTGTTTTCATCATCCTCGTGTTCATCCTGGACAAGGTGATCCTTCGTAACGTTCAATTCGAGGCTGCGTCAGAGTCCACCAGAGTGCACCAGAGTGCATTGGCTCTCTTCTAAATGAAGTCGAATCACTTTGGGAGCCTGAGTTTCTGAGGTCCTGGGTTCTCTGCCGGCACTGACGTCATCATCAAACACGGCGTCGGTACCGTCGGAATGACTTCCAGCTCTTCGATCTTCCTGTACCCAACTTCACTTCCGTACCTTTTTCTCCCCCTAGCCCTAGTCATCTTCTTCCACGTCGTCGAACGACTTATTCATGCATGACTGATCTGGTCCAGACCTTCTACTCAGGTTTGTCGAGCCTTGTAGTCTTCCGGATTCATTGGTTCTTCATCGGAGCTATCAGGTCTGCTGAGGAGGATATCATTGGTGACCTTGAATATTTCTTTCGGAATAATCTGAATGGCACCTTGTTACCAGGTAATTGTGATATCTGGTAATTTTTTTTTCTAGGGTATTTGTGCGTATTGATAAAGTGGGTATTTGATACAGGGAATTTTATAATGACTTTTATGTAAAGTGAGAACATTCCAGTAACGCGATGTGGAATGGCTTATCGTGAGGTCAGTCGTATATCAGTATCGGTATTGATAACGAGCTGGGCATAGGTGGGCAGTTATATCGCACCTCGGAACGGCAGCGAGCAGGAAGTTACGGGTGAGGATTACTTCCGGCGTATGTATTATATATACGTACATACAGGGCTTTGTTCCTAGTGAAAATTTCACACAATTCCGGGTATAATGGTTTGCTGGTACCTGGGACCAATTGTCGTTTCATGTATTGGTAGACCTTCCTCACCTAGGTATTTTATATATTACAATATTTGAAAACGTTACTGTACGTCCTCTTAACGCCGTGGAGGTTTTCCAGTTTTCTCGAAAATTGAGAAAAATCTATGTTACCAGATTTCTGCTGACTTTTGTAGTCTCTATGTCTATAGCTACTATAAGAATAAGATCTTATGCATGCAGAGAAAGACGTTTGATTTAGGGATAAGGAAAAGTAGGCCAGCCAAGTGATACCAGCAGCATAAACCGTGAACTTCGTTCATAAGAAGAATTACGTGTATGGTTCGGGGGATGAAAATATATAAATATAAAACCGTTGAAAACACACACAAAAAGAAAAAAGAAAGTTAAAGCAGCGTTACCACCAGAGGGTGTATAGGGGGATAATATTAAAATTGCGTCAAACGACCCGTTGATTTATTTCAAGGAAAAATAAGAGGGGTGGTTGCTCCGCGTACCATTTCCTGCAGTCACACCGACTGCGAATAAATCATCCCCTCGGCTGTATATCTCGGGGATTACGAGGGTTGCTGGTGCACGTGAACTTTACACAGATAAGTGAGTCGCTGGGTTATTTTCAGGGGATATAGGGGTTGGTTGATGCGAAGCAACAACGACATTTTGGGGGTGGCCAGGGTGGCCAGGGTGGCATTTATATTTTTTTACCCGGCTACTCGGTGTCGCTTGCATCACCCAGTTTTCCCATTGTTCGACGCCATCCCCATCGTGTCGCCTCCCTTCAACCCCCACGGCCAATGGGGGCGAACCGCCCCTTGCGACATGTTTCTACGTTCGCTCGACCATTCGCTCGAAAATGGGACGCGGCCCCGGGACAAATGCGCGACGGTATGCATGTCAAAGAGCAGGAGGGGAGGGGGGATGGTTGCTGGAGGTTGCCGAGGGGTGATTCGAGGCTGCTGTCTAGGGTGCTTCTTCCCCGAGTACCTTGGATGCCTGTCGCTGGTACGGTGCCTGGTTGGTATACCTGCTCGCCGGGAATGTGTGCCGCTCGAACGGGCAAAGTGACCGAAATAAATACCGAATGAATATTTCGCAAAGGGTTGAGGGTTGCCTGTACGACCCATACCTACCCAGTACCATGGTAACGGAAATGAATATTAAATATGCCGGGCAACAGCGGCCTTGGCTTTCTACAGGAAAATATCTTTAAAATCTCTGACTCCCTTGTGTCAAAAGGGTTGAGAGCAGACGCTATAGCGGTGGGTGGGTGTGTAGGTACACAGGTAGACTCTTCTTCTACCCGGACTACATTAATGATCTTCGTGAGCGATGTTGGCTATAAGCACTTTCGCCAGTCACTCAAAGATGCCGACTCTGATAATCTAAGAGGTAATATCGAATTGATTGAATTAAACTTTCAATTTCTTAGTTAATTAAGAAAAAATTAAATATTCTATATATCAATTTCATCCCTCGATTAACCAACCATTTATGTCAGACCTCTCTTTTGTTTTTCACTTAATTTTTTTTTATTTTTTTCTAAATTACATCAACCCCCTTATTTTCCAGTTAAAACTGTAGATTCAACGCGGCGATCAGTCATGCAACAAAAGGCAATTTTCCAGAGTCAGCTGCCTGCAGCATTAATTTCTCCGGGTAATATTAATTCTGCGTTCCTAAACTAATTCAATTAAAACCCCGTAGCGCGGAGGAGCCTCCATCACATGCCTGCAGCCCTTTGTCTCTGCGGAAGGCAGAGTCTTTTGACCCTTTCGGTTATCCTTCATGCAGGATAACATAGCCGAGGGTTGGCGAATGCCGAGAGAGATTAGATAGTGCACGGTTACCAACCGTATCTAAAAACCCTAGTTAATAATTCAGCATCAAAGAAAAAGCTCACTTGTAACTTATACCGATTGCCGGGAGAATATTCTTTTCATCCAAATAGACCGATCAGTCTTGCCATTTAGCATTGACCACGATACGAATACCTATGTCTGCATTTGTGTATCCAATTTCTTGTCACAAGTCCAAGGATCTCTTGTTCTCAAGTACCTAGAGGGTCACTCAGCAGTAAGTTTCCCCATCCGGTATACCGGATTACCGCAGCTCGGGATACCAATTCCAGAGACGTGGTCTTTGCGCGGAATTTTTGAGCGCTCGAATTGCAGTTGAGGGAGTCGCCGACATTGAGGGGCGGAGGGGAGGGGGGTAGTCAGCGGTGAGAATCCGCCCACAGGGTTGAGAGTCAGGGGTCTGAACCGGCAGTGAACGCGATCGTCGAATCGAGCCCGAGCGGTTACCTAAATAGTTAAATTAGATAATGGAGATGGGTAGGGCCGAGGTCACACAGCCAGACCATATGAGAAATTGGGTCAATTGATTCTCCATCCCCCTCCTCCCCCCTCCTACGTCACTTCCTCCGTGTCCTCAATCTGCTTCCATGCGACCTCCGCCACGTTCGGAAGCACCTACGACACTTTTCCAGCCTCCTTGGGGATGAATTAATACTTTGAACTCTTCGTTTTTATCATCCCTCAATGTTTCATCCGATCGAATAACCACGGATCGGCAAAACAATTCGTATCCCAACCAAAATAATTTCTATCGTCGCAATAATGTCATTAATTTACGATTCGATGCTCTTCGCTAATTGAATTTCTCCTTCTCTTCCCTTCCCTTCCTCCCCTTCCTACGACCCACAGTCGCTCGCGTTGGAAATGCCCGTTTATGCTCGGAACCGCACTGTTATCGTTCATGGATATCGACCTAATTTAACCTATGATTGCTTATTGTATATTAGTCGTATTTGCCTATTACCGAAAATCAAACTATACTTCCGGCTGTACCAATGATATACCTATATAGGTACTCTATGGATCTTTGGCAAAGTATATTTTATTTGTTATCCGAATTTTTATTACCCTCGAAGAATTCCTATGGAAAAGATCAAAATATATTGTCGACCAGATTCAAGTTCGACCTGCATAGTCTCGTCCAAAGGAAAACGTGTTCGTCATTTTTTTTTCTTCTTTTAGGGCAAATCGAATGTGTACACAGTCAGCCCCATTTACACTCTCGGGGATAAACTTGGCGAGCGACAGTTTAAAGGTCGAGCCACGGCTGAATTCTCCCAGGCTTCGTCTTTTTTAAGAGCACATCCAGCTATATATTGTAACGTAATTATTTTTCTTAACTCGACACCGATAGCAAAATCCGAGAACTGCGGGAACCGACCTGCGTTACCTTCCGCCGTCCACCCTGGTCCA
>JARQSU010000528.1:1011721-1032800 GCA_030142265.1 Calameuta filiformis | reverse complement strand
ATCCTTTCGATTTTTGGGGACGCGTCAAATCGAGAAACGCAACCGTAGGTGCTGATCTTTGGGGTCGCGTAAAATCAGCAAACGCACGAGATGTATGTATATATACAGATATCTCACACGCACTCACACGTCGTGTCCTTAGACGATGAAATGGGCGCACATTGGATTTGTCATTCACGGAGAATGGAAACGGGGCAGTAGGAATCGCCAGGAAGGCCAGTTTTCAACCGCGAAGGTTATCGCAATAGCTGAGCTAATCTTTACCATAAGAAAGCATTGAGTCACGCGTTCATTATCTTATTCAATACAATTTTCTGAAGGTCCAAGATAATAAATATAAAACGTATGAAACATTTCTTACTTGATTTTTTGTTTTCATCACCAAGTATATTTTACTCCTGAAAACAGTATATCAATAAATACACATAGGTGTTGTTCGTAAAGACTCGAATTTATCCTATCCTATTTATTTATCCTTAAGGAAGTGTGTACGCGGCATAAGGAATTGCATAACCGGTTTAATAAAATCTGCTCGATAGCAATCACGTGTCTGCGATCGGTTTGTTCCTTAAGCCGCTCCTCTTGACGTGGGTGTTGCCGGCTAAGATGCTGTGAAATCCGTTAGTCTACCGGGTGTCAAAAAAGTACGTAATTTTCATGCGAGATTTTCAAATGCAACATCAATGTTTTATAATTTTTTTTATTCGACACAAATCGTTGCCACTGTACTTCACGTTCAATTTACTGGTCTATAGGGTGTTCTCAAAGTAATTTTCACGAAGCGTTACGAATGGTAGAGACACGTATCGTGCGTGTTCATAAAGCCATGCAGCAGGGGAATTCAACAGTCCGTGACGTGTTGCCCCCATGATACCAACCTTCTAACCGCAACATTTCCTGTCGATGCTAACCACTACCGGAAACGGAGTCCTCTTTGGGAATGACATGCGCCCAGTGAATGCCATGTATGATACGTTACTGGTATTAGGCGAGCGTTGGTTGTTGGACATGTGACTAATTAAAATGTGTCGCATTCACATTAGAATGCATCAACGTAAACGCGTCCGGTTAGTATTGACTACTACGTGGATAGGATTTGTTTTATGTTAGAAAATAATTTATGTTGAGGTTTAAAAATTTTTTTTATTAAAAAAAAAGTCATTCTTTATACAGCTTCTTGGGGACAACTGGCTTATTTCCGGGGTAATTAGGTCGAAAGGGATAAGGAGGGGATGACGTGAAAAATAAAATGGCGGATGGACCTTGAAGGCTTTTTTATTTTCGGAAACTTTTTTTCTTCGGGTCTCGTCCCGGGGGCACTTTCGGTACGACTAGGCGTCGCGACGGATGACAAGCGTCGGAGTAGAAGCAATCTCGAGATGTTTTTTTTCTACGTTAGTCTCTCTCCTTTTCCTTTTTTCCTTCCTGTCTTGAAATCGCCAGGACTTTTCCTGCCTGCCAACCTTACACCAGTTCCTTCCCACTTTCAGGGGTGAGAAAAGTTTCGCGGCCGGAAATGAGATTCTTCCGAAAACGACGCCGAGGTCGTCGACGTACAGAACGGCGGCGAGTTTTGCGCGTCGCGTTAAACTCGTATTCTGGATAGTTTAAAGTGACTTTTCTTCACGTAGAATTTTCATGAGTATAAAATATATACATATATCTATATATTAGCGCGTGCGCGCACGCGCGCACACACACACACACAGACACACAACATACAAACGGCGGCGCTTACTGTTTAAAATATTCTTGTACAGTTTATTCCATACGATGAACTTAAGTAGTTCATTTCCGACTGATTTATGCATGGCCTTAATTTGCGTCCTGAACGCGATTTCAGAATCCCGACGTAAAAACCACTGAGACAGTACCAAAGTCCAAGAGAAGAAAAATACAAAAAAAATATCATCTGTATATTGTCAATGATTTTACATAATTTTTTTGTCTTACTTTTTTTATATCCTGCATATATTATTCTTTCTTCTACCTTTATAATGAAACGTCTTTCTACTTCTCTTTATCTCTTTTCGTTTCACAGCACTTCCTATCCATCTCCCCTTTCGCCCCCCCCTCCTCCTCCCTCTGTACACGAGACTATCGCGCTTCCCTCAGGCTATTAACTTTATTTTTCTTTCGTCCTTCTGTGTCCGACGCTCGAAACTTTAGCGTCTCGTCCATCCAGCAGCGATACTGGACTTTTGGGGTAGTTCAGTGTCATTCGACCTGAAGTTGCCTTTTGTCACAGCGGGACATTAAAGTGCTTATTACGGTTTAATTAAAACTTGAAAGACTCCGGTAAAGTCGAGCGATGGCAGAAGTGCTCGGGATGGGACTTTGTCCATGTCAATGAAGGAAGGGAGGGAGTCGGCTTTGACTCTTCTGGCTTTAAGGGATGAGAATACGAGCCAGCAAGAATTTTTTGCCTTTATATTTTTCAATTTCCCTTTACCACCGCCCCCCTTTAAATAATATATGCTCCGGGTCTTTCGTTGGTATTTTTTAAAAATTCTTCTGAAATTCTGTCATAACCAAGAAATATTGGATTCGGCATCGGGAAGCAGTGCGCCAAATTTTCATCCCCCTTTGTGCGTCCATCCAGATGGAAATTACTGTTCTGACTTTTGATTTTTCCTCCTGAAGCATCTTCAGCTCTCCATGTCTTTAAGGAATGGAAGGACGACCAAGAGAATAACTCTTGCATCGCCGGTATAAGACGTATCCAACTTCCGTCCGAGGAGTTTTTTTTTCTGGCTTTTGAACTTTTCAACTCATCCGGTATTCTTCTCAAGTACCTTTTCACCCTTGTTGAAGAAGGACGGACGGCGAGGGAGAGGGGGGGGGCTGTTCTCGGGTTTCTCGTTGCTGGTGAATTTTTCGTTGTTTCACAAAGTGAAAGAAAATATCTCGGTGTAATAAAACGATACGAGTATCAAGCGAGATATTACTTTATTTTTGTATTTTCATTCGTCCAATTGGAATTGTCATGAAATACAATCTTATTCGAATGGCTTTAAATTGCTTAAAAATATTTGTTCATCGAAGCTTTCTAAGAGTGCTTTGAAATTCCATGATTCCATATATGCGAATAAGTTTTCCCAATGCAGGCGTCAATGCGTTCCTGAATTCCGCTCCCTTTTCAGCTGTCAATTCGAGCTGGCAGCTGTGTCAAAGGCTACACATTGCACAAAGTGCTTTACGAATGTATCTGGGTCGTCTCGCTTTCAGCTCCCGTACACAATGTATCCGTTGCTCGAACGACATTCGAGTCATTATCGGATCAAAAGTGCGTTACGTTGGTAGCCCGTTGGAAACTCTGTATTATATGGATGGTAGCTGTCAGTCAACCGACTAATACATGTTATACATTTTTATACACTTGAGTCAAAAAAAGGAGACAGAATTGGAGTGAAAATTCCTTTTTTTTTTCTAATCACTTCCAAGAGATGGTTCTATAGGTACCATGGTTAATTTGAAAGAAGCTTGTCACTGTCGCAAGACATAAAATTTAATGAAGGGATCGCCCCCCCTCCCCCCTCCCCCTCTCCGCCTCTCCCCTTTCTTCCTATTGGCTCTAGGTCGATAAAGCTAAATGAATTGGACGCTCATCAATAAGGCTACGGATAGGGCTCTATCAATTCTGATCCCTCAGAGAAGGAGACTCAGTGGGCGAAGTAAGTCTTTTACTTGGGGCTTGTTGACCGAGCTTATTTCGTTCTATTTCGTAAGGAGGATAAGACGGCGGCGACACTGCGACCCCCGCAAAATACGTTTATTCGATCCACCCTTGACTCGGCTACTCGTTCCACTACATGTTCGCCCTTATACCAACGAAGAGGGTGGATTAATTCAGATTACGGATCTGGCCATTTATGAAGTAGCTGTATATACGGTTCAAGCGAGTGGTTTATAAATGAGGGTGGCGAGAATAGTGGTGGGTCTTTATATTATGCCGTTTCAACCCCTCGTGGAAAACATTTTCACGATCTAATTCGAGAGGTGCGGCACTGGAAGGGTGACTTTACCCATTGGGATTGGGCAGTTCCTCCCGCGGCTTGATCCACCCCCAAGACTAAATTGGCCCCCCCCCCCCCTAGTTCTCCGCTCTTATCGACCCTCTGAATTTCCTCCCTCGGAGCACCGAGGTCATGGTTGGCCCTAAAGTCACTCGTGAACTCTAACGTATCGCGCCACGGGCCACGCACGCATTAACGGATGGGAAGACGCGCGAGGGGGTTGCTCTCGCGACGCCCCCACCCATCGGTTGGGTCATTTACCCCGTGAGGTCATTTTAATACATTCAGGTTTAAAGGCTCGTAAGACAGAAGGGAGAGAAAAAAGGAAGGGACGAATAAAAATATCGACGAAAATCCACTACACCGTAAGAGCCATAGGACGACGAACGGCTTCCGGTCCCTTTATCAGCGTATTTCCAAAGAGAAAGATCCTGATAGAGAAAACTTTAAGGATAAATTGTCCTTCGGTAACTTCGAATCTACCACTGACCTTCTTTCACCTACCTTATCTTCACCAATATCCGCCATCTTTTTCTTCTTATCCTAGAAGAGCCCAGCAGTCTAGATACTAATAACTCTGCGCGGATAGTCCAGGCTCTTCTTCCTCCCCCCTCCTCCCCTTTAACGTTTCTCGACTCTCGTTAATTATCCTTGTTTACGAGTTAGCACCTTCTCCTGGCACAAGGATGGAATCTTTGCAGATCGATATCACGAGTAACGGTACCTTGGTCCTCCTCCTCCTCCTCCTCCTCCTCCATCACTTCTCAGACCTCCTTCTATTCTTTTAACCTCCTCGTGCTCCACTGCCACTTACTTCTACCCTCTTCTACTCTCTTCCACCCTCTTCCACCCTCTTCCACCCTCTTCCACCTACCTCCGCCCACAACTATACACTTCTCGTCCACGGCCATCTTTATGCTCGCCCCGTTTATTTCTACTCGAGGGAGGAAGAAGCAGCAATTTGTCATAATTATCTCAACTTCACTAGGTCTTTCAGTCGGTCCAAGGAATCGTACAGCTTTCATCTTGAAACCCGAAGTGCCAATTGATATATTGTAGTATACACGTGTATAGGTCTATACACATGGACATCTATATCTACCTACGTAGACGTTCATAGTATTCGATATCAAATGACTCAAACTGGCTATCGAAATACTCCAAGTGATATTCGTCGATGTTATTTCTCAAGTTCCTAAAACCGGAAGTCAAGATGAGTATATTAGTCTACGGTAGAGTGGGTTCACTCATTTTCTCTCGGAAGTCCCAATTGTCGTAGTTACCACCATTACCATAAAGAAATAACCGCAAGCTTCGGACATTCCTTGGAGGTGCAATATGCTTACATCATCTTGACAGAGCACTTCCGGTATCCGTAGGACAGAATTGCCCCACTACCTCTACAAAGTACGATCTTTAATTTATCCTGGACGAGAATTTGGCGCGTTGGAATTCTTCAAGAAAGATGCACGTAGGAGATCATGAATTTCATGGAGATGCGGCTTGACGATAGTAGGTTAGGGAGCTTCATTGAATAGGTACTGGATCGAGTTTCTGAAGCGGACGTGACATTAATGAACGTCGTGTCATAGGGACGAGTACCGATACCGGTTGTTTCAGTCGGATGACTCTGAAATAAAATAAAAAAATGTTTGCAACGTCGCCATATTGCAGTGTAGACGCGTGCACGTATAAGTCTACGTGTACATGTGCATAGTTGTTGATGTTCGTTGCGATTGAAAATTTGGACGAGCTGTACATCGTATAGATATACTGTATGCACACATTGCTGGAGGTAAAACAAAGTGGAGATAGGTCGTGAGGTCGTGAGGTCGTGAGGTTGCTGAGATTGCTGAGATTGCGTCGTCGCATCACCGATATCAATAATCTGAGGTTTTAGAATTTTTCCGGCGAACGTGAATAACGCTCTAATTGCTCGATGGATACGGGGTTACGGAGATTTTTTGTTGACGATATCGTTGAACGTGAAAAATTTCAAGAATTTTTTTTACCGGACACTCGTTAACGAGAATCTTCAATGTTTCGTTTTTCGTTCGATTTAAAAGAATATGAAAGAATAATATCCGTGCGGCGAATTTTTAATTTTTGATATTTTTATCACGCGTCTCTCGGCGCAGTGTACTGCTTTTGGCAGGTGCTGTACACTGGCCTATACTTTCTACGCGGTCTTCCAGAGAGTGTCCAACATTATAGGTAGACAGAAAAGAAATAAACAAAGAATAAGGTCACTTAAAATGAATTCATGCGCGACGGTCCTTGAAAATTACAAGTAGCGACACCGACGCCACTTCCGACGTCGATCCTCGACGCTCCGTCTTGTTAATGGCGTCGAATGTGGACGTGCCAGATGCAGTGAAACATTAAGAGAGGATCTCTGGGTAATATTACTAAGAAAAGACAGAAATAATAGGAATCGACTCCGTGCTCATCTTGTCTCTCTGGCATTTTACCAGGATCGAGCTGGGATCAGCCATACGTTTTCGTAGAGCGACAAAATGTATCTGCTGATATTTTTCAAAAATTTAAATCACGCAATTTCACTGATAGACTGCTAGAGAATATTTTTTCGAACTGATTTACATATCAAAAATCGATCTTTTTGCACATATGGCTTAATTACTGACGCGTTTCTTATCTGTGTTTCAGCTCGCCGACTAAACGAATACATACGCCATTACGAGACGCTGTCTTACCCAGCCGAGGACGTTCATCGGAGTCATCTGAGGGCAAAGAGATCTGTCACGCGTGATAACGCAGTTAACCTTAAGTTTCGTTCACACGGTCGTACGTTTCACGTAAGATTGAAAAGAGACCTTACGACATTCAGTAACGACCTCGTCGTCGAAGGTCCTTCCGGTAAAATCGAAGACCTGGACACGTCACACATCTATCAAGGTCATTTATTAGGTAAGTTCCTGATTTTATCTTACATAGTTAATCGGCATTTTTAGCAAAAAATTCAAACAAAAAATGTTTCATACATTTTCGATTTGACACGTGCTTGTATGGTTTAGTATGGCTATATATAGTCTGTTTGAGCTTTTCGTGTATTGGGTAAATCTATATTTGTTTATGTAAGTATACCTCGTCGGCACCATTTTCTTCGTTGTAGGCTAAAAGCAGTTTTACGAAGGCCTTAAACTTTAAAACGTTGCCTGGCTGCCTGGCTGCCTGGCTGGCTGCCTTCCGCGCCCAGTGGGGCGACTCTTAAATAACCAAGAGGGTCGTCGACGCGAAAGTGCTAGCGCAGGTGTTGTTCCTCGTTTCCTGTTCCTCCTCCTGCTTCTCTCTTTCTCTTCTCTCTTATTCTGCGAGTAGATTCTCTCGTTGCCTTTCGCGTTGGCTTTATACGAGGCGCGTCAAGACGATCGTGAATTTTCGTTCTGAAAACTGCGTCGCGTCGGGCTGACGGGGATCAAATGGAATTCCTGAACGAGTAAAGTGTTAAGTATTTGAACTACTGGAATTTCCCGTTGTTCCTTTACGGGATTCTAAACTAAACACGTTTTCGCGTTTGACGTCTATTTTTTCGTTTGCTTTCCAGAAAAATGTTTTACGACACGAGAGATATGGACACCTTAAGGATTACATCGTCCGTACCATGCTAGCGGAAATAACTTCAATTTTCGTAGGTCCAAACATTTTTCAAGTATCCGCGAAAAGTCGAGTCTTTCGCTTAATGATGTACATTTTTTACCTATTTTTATATTAAAAATGTGAGTAGTTTGAAAAGGATGGGCAAAAAGTATTAAGTGTCTTGTCAAGGGTCGAATAGAGAGGGTGAGTTCAGACATCATTAAAAAGAGAGGATGAGATTCGAAGGGCGGGTCGTACGTTGAAAATACGTGAAAATACCTCAAAGTTATGTACTACCCTTAAGCGAAGGGATGTTTTTCATTTTTCTTCCACAAAATTTTATCCGATTCTCTTTGTCCCTCTCTCGTTCTGTACTTCCACTAGAGAACCGAAACGTAAAAGATCGGAAGTGACGAGACGCCCAGCAGGGTGAAAGAGGGAGGGAGGCCAGTGTCCGTGAAGTTGAAAATGAGAAATGAAAAAAAGAAATAACAATTATACATAAGGAAGGTTTTTGTGCAAGTCCCTTTTGGACCTCTCTTTCACTCTCATTCCCACCATTAATCCCCTATCTCCACGAACGACCCAACTCCGCGAATGACTAAAAGAAAAGTTCTTTTTTTCCCCAACCGAAAACGTCCTCACGGACTTATCTAAAATCGCGTTAGTTTTGACGCAGCCCCCCCCCCCCCTAGCGGCGGCCATTGTCGCGATCCGTAGACTCACCCTGCGTTACGGTTAACTTCTTTATTCTCTTCTCTCGCTTCGTCCTTACGCGTTTCCTCCTTTCCTCTCGCTCCGTCTGCCCCTCTTGTCCTCCGTTGACACTTTATCCTCTTATCTGTTCCCGTAGCACGTTTCATGGGATTATCATATTCGAGGGTCGCGCCGTGAGGGCCCACTGTCGCCATTATAGAAACGACTCCTTCTATGTTTGACGATCCTCCTGCGATCCCTCGGAATGGCTGTGATTAGTCCTGGGTTTGAGTCACCCTCCATCTTCGATCATCGTCAAACGCATTTCCGATCTTTTATTTAATTCCGTCAGTCATCTTCCATCGCCCAGCGACTCTACCGCTAATCGTTATCGCTGCTATCGTGGTATCGGGTAGAAGATTCGCTCCCTTTGGTAAAATCGATCCTACGAAAGATAAACGTTTTGGCGGTTGACGCGCCTAGGTTAGCCGTCCGCTCAGCGACGCGAGAGAGACGTCTTATCTGGCCTATCTGTGAGATCTTATGATTTTCATCCCTTAGGAGAAGAAGAGGAGCCCTTGTTATCACCCTTGTAAAGGCAGCCGCACACCGTCGAATTAATTCGTACAGTCGACGACCCCTCGAGCAAACGGGAAGCTAAGCTGCCTAATTTCACGGGGAGGCTGATACTCGGCGCCACCGACGATACCGTCAACTCGTATTTCTCTTTATTTATTTATTTATTTTTTCATTTCAGGGGAACCCGACAGTCACGTCTTTGGCAGCATAAGCGATGGTGTTTTTCATGGGAAAATCGTATCACCGCGCAGCGGCGCCTGGTACGTCGAAAAGGCTCACTATTACTTTCCACCCCATGAGATCAACGAGACTCTGCACTCGGTGATTTACCATGAGAACGACGTGGGAGATCCGTACTCGAATATTCGCGAGGGTGAGTATCGGACTTGAGCCGTGAGGACAGTAAATTTCATTCGCTCTAGCCATTTTCTCACGTTGCCGCGTAGGGATTGGTCTTGTGGGAATTCATAAACACGACGCTATGGGGGAATGCATATTTAAATCCGATTTCAAAGTTTGATCGTTCCTCTCGAAACTACCGGACAGCCATCCGTTAGTCGGGTGCATTGGTGCATGCAATTTTCAAACAACCCCCATACAGATCATTCTCAATTTAGCATCTCACGCGGTGACATCCCGAAGTAAAATTACAGTTCCCTTTGCGTCCAGCAGATTGCCATAGTTTCTGATGGTTTTTTAAAAACAGTTCTGGTAATTTACCAACAAAAAATTTATAAAAATGAGATGCCAACTTCCGGGTGGAACTATCGTTCAAACAGTCACGGGCATTTCAAGGTATCGCAGAACCAAAAAAAAAACAATGAACCAACGAGGTCTTCGTAGTTAAATCGTGAATTTAGCTTCCTGTAGGGGATCCGATATTCGCACCCTCGACCACCTCAAAGCCTCGATCGAAGAACTTTCGATACTTCGATTTCCACGCGAGGCTGTAACTGGTTCCTTCGCCATCCGTGCCTTCCGTTTACGCTCTCTGGTTCAGTCGATGGATACAATTGTGAGGCTACTCAGCAGCCTTTATGGAACCTTTGCCAATGTTTACTCAGCTCGTTTTTTTCTCCATCCCTCGTTTAGAGTTTGTTCCGTCGCTCCTCGTCTCACGGCTATCGTTTAAGGGAGCATTCAGCCGCGAACCTTTTAACGTTCACCGAGTGACTCGACGCTGCCTTAACGACGCCGACGTGGCTGGGGAGGGGGGGGGGGTAATTGGAGTTGTGCACAACCACCCCCTGGCTTTCAGGAGTTCGCAATGCCTAATGGCTGTTATAAGCTTGCACTGGCATCGCGTAGCGCGTTTTATTTTACAAAATAATAGTCATACCCGAGGCAGGGGGCTAGTTAAATTTCGGATTGTTGCATGGCAGTTGGGGGGGGGGGGGAGGGGCTGTTACTGTTACTGAGAAGTAATAGGGAAGGGTGGTTTTACGTAGATACGATAAATTTCAAGCCAGAGGCTTGAAACCTAAATACAACCGTAAGGGTGGATTCGTTAAGTCCTCAAGTTCACAGAATTGGATTCCTCAATAGTTTATGTCGCAGCTGGACACGACTGCGTCTAAGGGATGCTGCTCAGGCGATCGCACGATAACAGTCGAAGACAGGGTGAGAGTGAAAATTGACAATTCAGTTGCAATCTGAAGTTAACGGATCGTAAAGAGGCAACGGGGTTGTTTTAAATAAGCCGACACTCTGGCTATATTTTTCCCTCGAACCGCGAACGCGCAGTCCCCGCAGGGCGGCCAGTGAACAGAGCGGCGACGGGCGACGTGCCATCCCCTGATAGCGAGGCTGACGTTCAATAATAAAACCTCTATATATGGTCAGCATAAAGCTCGAGGTTCTCATAAAAATTTTCAATTTTCTCCGAGGTTACCTACAAGCTTTTCCTACCCTTGGCTCATTAAGCCAGCAACGTTCTTACGCTCGGATTCATCTGGATATGTGTTTGCGAGCCGGATGAGTTTGCCTCATTTGCATCCGCGGGACGAGCAACGAAAATTTCCTGGGTATCGCTTGGATTCTTTTTTGGGTACCGCGCGAACCCACGACTACATTTTGTGTGACCCTTCAGTGGCGAATAATCTTCAGTTCTATATAGATCAGTTTACTGGCGAAGGGTGACGAAGGATCGAGTGAAAAAGAAATATAGACGAAAATAAAGAACGTATTTATCCATGAGGATATAGCATAGACGCCTAACGCTTTGTTCAGGTCGTGTTTATGGGGCTCGAGTAAATAGTGGAGCTTAAATAAACAGGGCCGTATCGTGTGCAATATTTATCGTGGGCTCGTGTGTATAGGTACGGGGGGGTAGGTAGATAGGTATCACAACCTACTCCCCATTTTCTCTGCGTCCGTCCGGTAGAGACGCTCGCGTTGCTATGAATCTGCAACATTAACGAGCCGTTTTACCTGGGCGTATAAATTTTCAGGAATTTAACCCTTTTCATGCCGACAATGTGTAGCCCAAGGGGCTGCTGAATACAAGTTGCCATAGCCAGACAAGAGAGTGTTGCAAGAAAAAGATACAGTAGCTGAGGCTGGAAGAAGGAGCAGAAAGGGGAAAGGGGAAGGGGGGGAGGGTAGGAGCGAAGGAGACGAAGCGTAAAGGGAAAGGGGGACGAGGGTGGGAAGGGTAGGGGGGGGATATACTAATGAAGAATCTTAGTACCAAGAAATTTTACCTCGGGCAAAATTTCTCATTGATTAAAGTGGTAGTTGTCTGCGTCCCGACGGTGGACGTCTAGCCATCCACAACCTTCCGCAACAATAATCCTTATTAACTGTCCTGTAGGCGGGCTGCAAGGATTCCTAATAAAGGCATCCTTAAAGTGGGTGAATATCTTTTGAAAATTGGACAATTATTTTTGCAGGTATTCTTTACTAATTGTAAAACAGGAGGAACGACTGTCGCGCTTGTGTGTGTGGGAATTCTAAAGGTTCTGCGTCTGTGTGTCCTAGGGGTGGGAACGGTTAGAATCCCAGAACCAGCCAGAACGAAACGATACCCGAGGGATGATACCGGTTGTTATTACCCCTTGAATTATGCTCGCGGTTGGTTAAGCGGATATGGCTCATCCTGAAATTCCCGAATGTAATTAAAGCCATGTTCCAGTGAATTTATCTATGAACTATAATAGAGGGAATCTCAATTATTTTTATTACGAGGATTTTAAGGATTTTACTTGCTTATCCCAATATTTGTTCTGCATAAGACACGTTAAGCCTTAGCTGCAATACCTGTACACGTGGGTTTGGTTGCCAAAGTAAATTAGCGAGAGAGACGTTATAAATATTCCTGAAAGACCTGGCATCTTCGTCCACCTCCTTCGCGAGCAGTATTCTCACCGCCGGGTTAGACTGCCAGAGTAGGCAGATATGTGTAGCCAACTAAGTGCTGAATAACGGCGTAGCAGGCAGACAGTACCTAGGTAAGCTCTGGAAGGAGCTTTACGAGCAGCTACTTCTGAGCTTGCGCAAGTAAACAGCGCTGAACTTTAAAAGCTGCTATATACCACCTAGGACACACACACACACACGCACACACACATGCAGACAACCATCTCTTTTGGAGGTCATAGGTGGCGCAGCGATTTTTTAGAAGTTTGTCCCAGAACAGAGGATCCTGGGAACCGAAGCAAAAGTGAATTTTTCGTTCAACATGATTTTTCTAAGAGGTTTTAATTTTTATAGGAGACTCTGGCGGCTGCGGGATCAACGACGAGATCGTGGGATGGATGGACATGATTCAGAATTCCGGGGAACCTGACTCTCCTCCACCTGCACCTAAGAAGGTTAATGCGACAAGGCCAAAGGTCGAACCCTGGAACGGCGACGATGAGAATCCTGGTCACAAGTATACCAGGGAGGCAAATATTCCTGGTCATAGGAGGACTCGGAGGGCTACCAGACCAAAAGAGGACAACAAGAATACCTGCTCCCTCTTCATCCAAACCGATCCTCTTATCTGGAGACACATCTCCGAGCAGGTAACTCCTGCTCCCTGAAGTCTTGATGAGTTTTACTTTTTACCTATGTCTAGAATTATGCATTGACATTCCCGGATGTGTTTATAGCTGCGTAACTTTAAAAGTTTTCAAGTGGAATTGCAGGCAGTTTAACAAAAAAATAGTATGGCTGACCTGCTGCCCCCAGTATATGTACTTCTGGTACCTGGTCTCTCAGTCCATGTGCAATTCCGGGTTTGCATAGTCGGCAAATTGTTCACATACTCCCTGTCTCTGTGTCGCCTGTAGATGTAATACACACTTGCCACATGCCACCCTTGCACTTCAATCAATAGATTCCATTTTGTATATCGTCGTGTCGACCACGTTACTGTTTGGAATGACGATTTTTTATTCAGTACCATTTTTGTCGTTGCAAGGAATTTAAACCGTTTTTTTTTTTTTGAGGAAATATATGGAGAATAAAATTTTTTAAGGGAAAATTGTACGCTTGTTTTTTGCTTTCTTTTGCAGCTTCATCACGATGCTGAAAAAACACGAGAGGAGATCTTGTCTCTGATTGCGCATCACGTTACTGCTGTTAATTATATTTACAGAGACACTAGGTTCGATGGTCGGATCGAACACAGGAATATTAAGTTTGAAGTTCAAAGGATTAAGGTAAGCATTTGATGATTTAAGCAAGATATTGATTGTCGTTTCTTTGGAAATTAAGGATTTTAATTATTTAATGTATTTCTTTGGGACAGATCGATGACGATACTGCCTGTACGCAGCCACAGAACTATGGCGAATCGAATCCATTTTGTATGGAGAATATTGACGTCAGTAATTTTCTGAATCTTCATTCTCTTGGGAATCATGAAGATTTTTGTCTCGCCTACGTCTTCACTTATAGGTATGCTTGTGATTATTTGTTTGTGTCGGTATCATTGAAGATGGGAGTTTCAATATCTTCTTTTGCTTTCTTCTTTTTAGGGACTTTACCGGTGGGACTTTGGGACTTGCCTGGGTAGCTTCTGCTTCCGGAGCATCCGGAGGAATCTGCGAAAAGTACAAGACTTATACCGAGACTGTAGGAGGGATGTATCAGTCTACGAAGAGATCGTTGAACACGGGAATAATTACTTTTGTAAATTACAACAGCAGGGTTCCTCCAAAAGTCTCTCAACTCACGTTGGCCCATGAAATTGGTCACAATTTTGGTAGTCCGGTAAGTTTTTAAGAAATTGGACCTCAGCTCTGAATGGTCTCAGTTTTATCGTTTGAACGTTTCATTGGATAACATTAATTCAAATTTTCCCAGCACGACTTCCCACCGGAATGCAGACCCGGCGGTTTACATGGGAACTACATAATGTTCGCCTCGGCCACGAGTGGCGACAGACCGAACAACAGTAAATTTTCAAAATGTAGTATAGGAAATATCAGTAATGTACTAGACGCCATAGAAGACAACAAAAAGCGTAATTGCTTCACAGGCAAGTATCGATCTTAAAAACTAACTTTTAACGATTGATTATTCCGAGTAATATTTATTTTCAATTTTTCTATTTTCGCAGTATCTGCTGGTGCATTCTGTGGCAATAAAATTGTGGAGGCTGGCGAGGAATGCGACTGCGGCTACGACGACGACGAGTGCGCCGACAAGTGCTGCTACCCTCGTCAAGTTTCGGACTTGGAAAGAATTAAAAACGACACTGCCAAAGGCTGCAATAGAAAATACGGAACGCAGTGCAGGTAATTTTACAAAAATTTTAAAGATCGATCAATCCACAGCAAGAGACTCGATAATAAACGTTGATATATTTTTTGTTTCAGCCCGAGCCAAGGTCCTTGCTGCTCCAGTGAAACCTGCCAATTTGTACCGCTATCGCACAAAGTTCAATGTAAAGCCGAATCTGACTGCAGTTACAATTCTACTTGCAACGGTAGCTCATCGGAGTGTCCGGCGCCATCGCCAAGAGCTAACAAGACTAGATGTAACGAGGGGACTCAGGTGAGTAGAGTTCGGTGTAAGCACGATATCCAATTACTTTATACAGATTTTCTAACGTCCTGGTTTCTCAGCTGTGCATTAACGGCGAGTGCACTGGATCCATTTGCTTGGAATGGAACTTGACCGAGTGCTTCCTCACAAGTAATATCATACCGAATATCGACAAGCGTAAACTTTGCGAATTGGCTTGTCAGAATGGTACTGATCAGTCGAGTTGTCGAAGCACCAGCGAATTCGCTCACATTGTGGGTCTGCCCGATGGCGGCATAAGCCTTAGGCCTGGTTCACCTTGCGATAATTTCCAGGTAACTAATTTGCGCTTCTACAATAAATCAGTTAGATGCGTAAATGTTCTCTAGAAATCTTATTAATATTCTGATAAACATTTTTTCTATAGGGATACTGTGATGTGTTTTTGAAGTGTAGAGCAGTGGATGCCGAAGGTCCACTTGCTAGGTTGAAGAATTTACTATTTAATAAGGAGACTTTGTTGACGGTTGCTCAGTGGGTAACGGTACGTCGCGAACTCAATATACAGAGAGAAAGAATTGTACGCGAAACGAGTCTAGAAATAATATTCTTGTTTTACAGGAATTCTGGTGGGCGGTTCTTTTAATGGGTATAGCTTTCATCATCTTCATGGGTCTATTTATTAAATGCTGCGCCGTTCACACTCCTTCCAGTAACCCAAAGAAGCCACCAGCCAGGCGGATTAGTGAAACTCTTAGAAGGCCAATGAACACTCTCAGAAGAATGGTAAAGTCAAAAGTTTTTTTTAAGATCAATCATCTTTACCGCGTACAAGAACAAATATTTGAATAATGAAAAAAATATATTCTTTCAGCGGCATCCCCACGGTGGCGGTGGTGCTGGTCCCAGAAGTATACCGCCAAGACAAGGTCAGGCAGGTCACGGTACACGCGGACCTTCTCACGGTTATGGTGAAGGCAGAGGTGCTCAGTATTATCCTAAAGGTGCGTTTATACGAAATTTTTATTTTATTCCGTCCCCGTCAGCGATCGATCGAGTTTGCAATAAAAGAGTCGTTGCTGTCACCTCATGAAAAATAAAAAATACGATATACTCATAAAATCCCATATGAATAAAATACCTTCTTCACGGTAAAGCCTATCTCACTATAGTTGCTGGTTATTAGATTCGCTAGATTTTAGATAAATGAAGTATGGATAAGAAACTCGATCGGAGCAACCCCCCCGCCCCTCTCTCTAAGCAAAAAATGTCTTCCCTTTGCATAAATCCGCAACTACATAAGTGTTTTCTCCTGTTTGCATCTTCCTCACATTGATCGATGCGCCTCACTACCGACACTTTGTTCTATGAGCTGCAGAGGTGAGCTGGGGCCTATTTTATATTCTACCCATCGAGCGAATTCATGAAAACGATATTGCACTCGTGTAGTAACAGAATAATTCCTTATTGTCATGAACAAAATAGTAAAAAAGGAAATCGCTTCATGTATTCGCTCCAGCATAGTAGCGGTCTCTGTTAAACGACCAATGGTCCTTACCTAACGTAAATGCCAAGTAGCTTCCTAACGACTAGTCGCCATTTTGCAAAATAGTACGCCGCTTATACATAAAAGTAAAATTAATTGCTGGGCAGCCAAGTACGTTCATACCTAACTCTCTCTTAACAAACCACCATATAGAATAATCCTAGTAATTGTTTGTTATCTGCCATAAAATAAGCAGCCCTTGCTCATTGGCTTGCACGTTGGGTTTCTTTTAAAGCCATCTCGAGAGTCCATTGCGGCTTATTTATACCTTATTCTCTCTTGCTACTAAACCGTCTTTGTTCTCTAACACCACGTGTCTTCTCCTATCGAAACCGTTTCTCTTCCAGCACGTAAATTCTTTCCGTTCGTTACGTTCACCCTGTCTGTCTTTCTAAACTTTAAACAGGCTATCGCTCGGTTCCCACAGCTAGTGCGCCACCAGCCAATAGTGCAGCAGCCAACAACGGTCGTAACAACCAGCCCGGACTGTACGCCGGCGCCTATTCGGGCTCCGGGGGAGGGGGGAGGGGCACAGCCTACGAGATGAGGCATCACAACAAGGTCTGATGATCTACCCAGGGTTGTGCGAACTTCAGAAATTCTTCCCGGCGTCATCATCTACTAGAAGAGCCATTTACGCGTGGACATTCAGAAAATTCCATACCCAGTATCAGGAGTGGAAAGTTTTTGAGAAGACAAAAAAATTAAATTGCAGAGAAGACAAAAGGAAGATAATGAAGAAATTAGATTTTTTGTCCAGCAAAATCGAGGCTTACTCTCGGGATTCCCTCGAGCGTTGAGACTGTTTTGCAAGAGATCGTCGAGGGTCTCCTGAATCCTCGTGGAAATACGAACAAGAGAGCACCACGTGCGATTTTTGACGTCGGAACGTACCGGAAGTCACGCGTGACCAAGTATCTTTGAACTACGGAAGTAGCGTCTCGGACAAGGTTGTAGTATTGTTCTTGCGCGACGACCTACTCGATGTCGGAATCGCCTGTCCTTTGTGCTTGGTCAAAGGTCGTTGCAGAATGTGACGTCGCTTAAATTGTGCATTTTTTAAGTATGATTTTTTAAATTGTAAGCGTAATTGTGCGACGATTGATCGATTGGAGCTCAAATGAGACAATATGTATGTATGATCGAGGGAGGGCTACAATCTTTCTTAAATGTAAGGCTGGATTTTGATATGGATTAATGATTAATCGATCGACCAAGATTTGCCCCGTTCTCGTGTGATGCACCGAACGTTCTTTGTCGGCGTGTCGTACGATCACAGCCAGATCGTACGGACGCACGTTATCTTTTTCTTTTTCTTTTTTTTTTCTTTCAACAGCTCATTGTCGCGAGACTCGATTGCCCATATTTTTGAAACCGGAAACGGAAAACAAATCTAACGAGATTTATTTGTAATTCTGAGATTCGACGGTGCGCGCTTGCTTTTCTTTCTGCTGTCGATTTTATGGGCGTTTTATCGATGTCAACCGTCCGCGATGCACGGGGACAGGGGCCAGGGCCATAGTGGTACCGATTGGATGTGATTCTCCAGAGCTACACGAAATAATTAATGAGACCGAAAATAACGTTAATTATTTATAAAATCGTATTCTACGTCTGTTGCGACCTTTCGACCTGACAAACGGGACGCTCAGCATTACCAAACTATCGCAGGTCATTCACTTGATCTCTGTACCATTCTAGAATAATGATTAATGATATGTATTATTCTTATACTAATTTTTATTAGCCAATTGGGAGCGACGCTGGATTACAGCTAGCGGAGAAATGACGATAAAAAGAACAAGCGACATGAAAAGAGAAAAAAACATACAAAAAACAATTTTATAGTGATACTCAATTTAATCGAATCGTCGCGTTACGATCGCGCTATTATTATTATTATTATTATTATTATTATTATTATTATTATTATTATTATTATTATTATTATTATTATTAACGGTTCAATTATTAATTATTAATTAGTTGACTATTGCCGATGAATAATTTATCGTTCACTGTCGCGATTATTGTAAATTATATTTAAAATAGCGTTTAATCCCCGTGGTCGCATTTCCGGAGGGCTGCACCGGTTTTCGAGAGGTATCGTTAATTAGTTAATGAGTGAAGGGATGATGCTCACGACACGGCGGACCAAAGAAACAAATAATTTTCCTCCTTTCCCTCTACGTTTCATTTTTTGTTTCACTTTCTCTTCTCCTCAGGTTGCATTTACATTATCTCTTCGGTCTGTCGTTCTCGAGCCGACTGCTGAACAAAATTATAAAAATATTCTCGTTGCGGCCCACCTTTGATATTCGCACCACCATTAAGTGATTTAAATGATATCGATTACTACACGACATACATATAATATTATATAGTATCGCATAGCATCCCATTTAAATCAAAGGCTGATCAAACATATTTTTATTTAAGATTTCCATTATTTTTATTTCCAATTCGTATGCCGATGCGAAGTGGGAAGAGACACGCAAATATACACGTACACAATACACAGTCGCAAACACAAATTACACAAGGCGTATTTACAATTATTACTTTTTATCATTAATTATTTTTTAATGCCATCTTTATTGGCGAAATTTTACTTATTAGCCACTTATTCATGCCAATAACAACCAGCCCTATTTTTTTTTAAAGTAAATATAACAGTGAGCCGCAGCATCCATTTTGCACATTTTTTTGGTCATAAGTGAAATCCTTATTATATAATTTTAATATTACATGCTTCACTGTGTCTTTTTTGTTTTCATTCGGCATTTTTTTACTTTTGCTAAAACTCAGAAGCGAAAAAAATCCTTTGCCAATGGACACGTTAAGTTTTGTAATATTCGTCGATGATTTATTGTCTGCTTTAACTCTCTGTACAAGACATGTAACCCAGATGGAAATATCGCAAGATACTATTTTTCTATATGACCCGCGAGAAAAGATCGACCGTTATTGATCCTCTTTAATACTACCCAGCGAGAATCCGTTGGGTCCAACCAATGTTTGCCAGGAATATAAACGATAAAATTGAATCTGCCGCTTCTATTACTTTATTTCTTTTTATGTTTCATCATAAAGTTCCAAGACTTTGCCATTCACTTTCAATCGTATTCTCGTTCGATCCTTTAAATCTTTTCCCTCATTCGACTCTCCCAAAATAAGATCTGTTAGGATAGAGAACAAATTTGTGCGGCTCCGGCGTCGTGCGTTACTTCGGTCAAAGTGAGATGCAGCCGGGCAGTTTTAATGGGCCTGGAAAGCTAAGTTTTCGAGTTGGGATCCACTTTGCGTTTGGACCCCAAAAATCCCGACTGACGGAAGAACAAATTGAGGAGTTCGTTTTTGCAAATGATTTTCCAAAATGTCACAGGCATTCGTCCACGCGTTAGAAAGATTGTGGAGCGATAGGAGGATTTAAGTAGCGTGAGAGAAAATTTGAATAATTTTCAAAGAAAAAAGGAAAAGAGAGTTAGGGGTATTTAATATGTAAAACGAAGAACCAGCCAAGTCGCAATATAGAAGAAAATAAAAATCCGAGTTTGCGGGTCGTGTGGGTCGTGTGTACAATAGACGCAATGTGATTATTGAGCGGATCGTGTGAAACCATGTGAGAGAGTACACCTGTGTAAATATACCGATATTATATATATATATACATATATATATATATACACACACATAAACGATAATTATAATGATAAACGGTAAAGCGAATAAAAAATACTTGTTTTTTATATCAGATATGTATCATAGCGAAATATTATTCTGTATTTTGTAATCGGGACGGACGGTATGATATAACGTGATGTATGCCTGAGGTGCCGTAAGACATCTCGCTGAAGGGTTTCGAATAATTCAATAATAATAATAATAATTTCGAGACCCGTCAGCGTCAAAACGAAATAATTTTTTTTCTTTCGAAATTCTCGTAGCGCACACGAGAGACGCCATTGGCCACATTCTCCCAAAAAGGCGCGTCGAGTAGTCATAGGATACAAACCGATTTCCTTTATACCGATCAAAGAGGCGATGCCAGAAGACAACGAGGGTTCTGAAAGTAAATTTAAAATGGCGGAAAGGAAAGAAAGATAAAAGCTCAGAATGAATATTTCCGATCGCACAGCTGGTTCGGCGAATCGTCATAATTTTCTTCCAATCCACTGCCACACGGTTCGATTAAAATTATTAAAAATAGTTTAATTGCTGTTAAACAACCTGGCAATTTTATTATAGATTCTATTTAATATCTGATCGGATCGGATCGCTTCCAATTCACACTGCCGGAAAGCGTCGGAGTCTCGCTGGTTTCCGTTTTCGCGTTCGTTGCTCGGCCGCGATTCGCTTCCGCCAGGACAGGCAGGACCACGGACGCCATTTTACTGGTCCATTTGTTAGATAACGGGAGGAACGTCGAGAATGGGGCCAAACTCTCGCGCGATTAGTTAAAGAAGTCGCTTGCGCGCGTCAGACGTCTGACGATAAGTTTTACTTCATTTGTCAAGCCTCTTCTTCTCCTGCTTTGATATTTCCATCCATTCAAATTCTTTATTGCTGCTGCTGCTGTTGCTATTCCAGCAACCTGCCTCTTCCCTGTCCTCGTTCCTCTCTCTCTCTCTCTCTCTCTCTCTCTCTCTCTCTCTCTCTCTCTCTCTCTCTCTCTCTCTCTCTCTCTCTC